>CAUYUJ010014246.1:195224-317724 GCA_963575745.1 Prorocentrum cordatum | reverse complement strand
TCCACTTCCTCCTTCCCGTCTCGTCTCTCTCTTGCCTCCTCCTGTCTTGCTTGCGGGGGGCTGCGATCTGTGAAACTGTCGCCACTTTCGAGGCTTGCTGGGGGGCCCAGCACAGTGACGCCACGGGCGGACCCAAATTAGACCTCGCCATCCCTGGGGGGCTGCGATCTGTGAAACTGTCGCCACTTTCGAGGCCTGTGGGGGGCCCTGCTGCAGGGTGACGCCAGTGACGCCACGGGCGGACCCAAATTAGACCTCGCCATCCCTGGGGGGCTGCGATCTGTGAAACTGTCGCCACTTTCGAGGCCTGCTGGGGGGCCCAGCACAGTGACGCCACGGGCGGACCCAAATTAGACCTCGCCATCCCTGGGGGGCTGCGATCTGTGAAACTGTCGCCACTTTCGAGGCCTGCTGGGGGGCCCAGCACAGTGACGCCACGCGCGGATTCAAATTAGACCTCGCCATCCCTGGGGGGCTGCGATCTGTGAAACTGTCGCCACTTTCGAGGCCTGCTGGGGGGCCCAGCATAGAGGGTAACGCGGCGGATTCAAATTAGACCTCGCCATCCCTGGGGGGCTGCGATCTGTGAAACTGTCGCCACTTACGAGGCCTGCTGGGGGGCCCAGCACAGTGACGCCACGGCGGACCCAAATTAGACCTCGCCATCCCTGGGGGGCTGCGATCTGTGAAACTGTCGCCACTTTCGAGGCCTGCTGGGGGGCCCAGCACAGTGACGCCACGCGCGGACCCAAATTAGACCTCGCCATCCCTGGGGGGCTGCGATCTGTGAAACTGTCGCCACTTTCGAGGCCTGCTGGGGGGCCCAGCACAGTGACGCCACGCGCGGACCCAAATTAGACCTCGCCATCCCTGGGGGGCTGCGATCTGAGATCCCCGCTTTCGAAGTGGCTAGGGTTGCTCAGGGATTGCAACTAATCAGCTTTATCTAGTCCTTGTCCTGAAGCCAGTTTCCTGCGAGTCTCCCGAATTCCGTCTGCAGACATATGTAACCCTCGCTCCGTCATCGCCCCCCTTATAAAGTGTCCTAAACTATTTGCGCCCCGCGTTTGCGCAGGGGTTGGGTACGTCGCCAGGGTAATTTTTCGTTCCCGGGCGTTGGCACGGGACGAGTTGAATGATACACTTGCGTTGCAATCGATTGCAATCCATTGGATTGCAAACGATTCGATTGCAATCCATTGGATTGCAATCGATTGGATTGCAATCGGTTGAATTGCAATCGATTCAATCGATTGGATTGCAGGGGAGGGACAGGACGGAAGGGAGGGAGGGGAGGAGAGGGAGGGGAGGGAGGAGATGGAACGAAGGGTGTGGAGGGAGGGGAGGGAGCGGAGGGAGGTGGGGAGGGGGATTGCAGTGGAATGGAGTGCAATCGATTGCAAGCGATTCGATTGGGATTTTCGATCGTCGATCGTTGATCGTCGATCGTCCATCCTCGATCGTGGATTGTTCATTTTGGATCGTCGGCGAAAGGGAGGGCGGAGGCTCCGGGGGCTGGGCG
Organism: Prorocentrum cordatum; assembly: GCA_963575745.1. Classification (NCBI taxonomy): domain Eukaryota; class Dinophyceae; order Prorocentrales; family Prorocentraceae; genus Prorocentrum; species Prorocentrum cordatum. The sequence continues at coordinate 316,202 of CAUYUJ010014246.1, read as the reverse complement.
GCCAAAGGGGGGAAGGGGGGGGGGGCTTCCAAGCCCCCCCCCCCTTTGGCACAAAGGGGGGGAGGGGGGGGGGAGCTTCCAGCAGGGCGGCTCCAAGGGAGGGGGGCGGTAGCTTAAGCACCCCCCCCCCCTTTGAAAAGGGGGGTAGGGGGGGGTAGCTTCCGGGGCGGCCAAAGGGGGGGGGGGGTGGGTAGCTTCCAAGCACCCCCCCCCTTTGCACGAAAGGGGGGGAGGGGGGGGTAGCTTCCAGCAGGGCAGCGCCAAGGGAGGGGGGGGTAGCTTAAGCACCCCCCCCCCCTTTGGAAAGGGGGGGAGGGGGGGGGGTAGCTTCCGGGGAGGGCCCAAGGGGGGAGGGGGGGGTAGCTGTAAGCCCCCCCCCCCTTACAAAAAAAGGGGGGGAGGGGGGGGGTGCTTCCAACAAGGGCGGCTCAAGGGTGCAATTCACAGCCCCGAGCCTGCCTCACTAGAGCCTACTTACGACAGATGGCCTCTAGAGGCCGTGCGTGATATAAGCTTCAGGCTCCAAAGGAGCCCCATGTATGTTAGCCAAGCGTTTCCCGGCGAATCGGGTCCCTTAAGACTCCAGGTTTCAGCAAGCCTTGCTTAGTAGGCACTCCGTTTCCCTAGCAACAAGTTGCAACAGATAATTCAAACAGAACAGGTTCATCCGAAACCGTTCTGGCTCAAGCCTTTGCAGCGTCTCAGCGACGCTGGACTTCTGGTGTGCGTCTGAGAGACGCAGGACAGCGAACTGCCCGCTGATAAACAGATCCTGTTCATCACCATAGTGCGATCAGCATCGCACAGTCACTGCCCTCATATTCGACCCGTCGTGCGACGAGTTCAACACCGTCAACGGTACCCTCGACACGTTGTCAGAGCAGAGAAGAGAGTAGCATCACTCAGGATTGCTATCAGGGCAGTGGTTCTAAGCGGGACCATTGCATGGTAGCGGAGCTATCAAGCTCCACGGACTACAGATTCACGGATATAAGTTCATCGTTTGAGCCATGGCGGAGAACAACAATAACAACGATGACATCGTACCGAAGTGGAACGGAGATCTCACCACGGTGGACGATTACGAGAGAGACGTCAAAGCTTACATCCGAGGAACCCGTCGAGATGAACGATATGTATGCGGCCCTCGTTTGTGGAGACGACTGGAAGGTCGAGCACGACAAGCAGCCAAGGATGTGGACTGGGACCGCATTGAGAGAGACGACGGTGCAGCTGAGCTACTGCGACACATTCGTGCCAAGCTCGGAGCTCAGCCCATCCAGGATGCAGGCAAATATCTGGCCCGATGGATCTTCGATCTTCGTCGAGACACTGGAGAGCCAATGCCGAGCTATATAAGCAGAGACGATGAGGCCTACCACGACGTGGTCAAGGGTTTCGACACCGAGTATTTCAAGAAGCAGCGCACGGCCCGGCTGTCGGAAAGGTCAAAGGAGTGGAACACCCTCTACTCGGAGCTCAACTGGTTCTTGTACAAGATCGAGCAGGAGGGCCCGGAGGACGCCGCCGACAAGGCCAAGGAGTTGAACTACCAGCTCTGGAACTTCATCAAGACTGGACTTGAGGAGATCCCCGAGCATCCAGATTTCGGAACCGACTTCAACCAGGCGACTCCTCTTGACCAGCTGCGCGGATGGCTACTGCTGCAGAGATCAAGACTTTCCCCGACGGAGCGTGCGGCAGTTATCAGCGCAGTCAAAGGCAACTTCGACTACGACAGCATCGGCGAGCAGCTACGAGTATATTGGCCAGATGACGAGCTGACGAACAGAGATAGGAAGCACGGCAAGGACAACCATCGCCATCGCGAGCGAGGTCGGATCCATGCCGGCTGGGAGGAGAACAGCGAGGACGACGACGACTACAGCTACTACGATGGCGACCAGTCGGAGGCCACCTATGAGGACGCGGACGGCGACGAGGACGAAGGAGATCCCGAGGAGCCGCTCTACAGCGCCCAGGAGATCGAGGAGGCCGAGACCGCGTTCGCCGCCCAGCAGCGCAGTTTCGAAGAAGCTCGAGATCTACTCCGACGAGTGAAGACCGCCAGGAAGTTCTACCCCGTGGATGAGAACAAGAAGCGAGAAGGACGCGGAGGACAGCGCAAGTTCCAGGGACCTCGAGCTGGATCCCGAGGCTCTGGATCCTCGAAAGGACGAGGCCGAGGGAGCGGACAACGACGCGATGTACCACCCCGACGTGATGGAGATCGCTCCCAGGGCCGGCCGCCCCGTAAGGGACCCTGTCTGAAGTGCGGCGGCAATCACGAGACTAAGGGTCACCGAGACCGCGCTTCCTCCACCGGCAGCAAAGATCGTGAACGACCTAAGCGAGGTTTCGGAGCCTACGTGTTCTTCGGCGCCGAGCAGGACGCCGAGATGGAGGCGAATCTCATCAGGAACGAGACCTCGCGCCTGGAGCTGGAGACGACGCTCAACAATAAGCCAGCGATCAAGAATCGACCGAAGCTTCCGAAGAAACAGCTCGAGAAGACGATGTACCTGGAGGCGGAGAAATCCATCGAGAGGCGAGAGCAAGTCCATCATGTGAAACTACCGAGCTGGCCAACCCTGGAGAAGCTAGACGACTGGATCCTCATGAGTGTGAAACAGAGCTCCTCCAAGGGCTTCGGTATTCTGGACATCGGCGCGACCTCCAGCATCATGGGCATCGAGGCTGCCGAGAATCTACGCGATATCATCTATGAGCAGACGGGCAAAAACATCAAGATGGACGTTAGCCAGAAGAGTACCTTTATCTTTGGAGATGGCAACGCCAAGACCTGCACCGGCAAGGCAACCTTCCCTCTTATGATCGCCGGTGTGGACGGCGAGCTCGAGATAAACATCCTCGACGCAGATGCCCCGCTCTTGATCGGAGTGGATGTTTTGAGCCGCCTAGGAGCTGTGATCGACTGCGAGGCGCATTCTGTCCACTTCAAGAAGCTCGGGCGCCGAGCTGAACTGCTCGTCCTTCCGAGCGGTCATCTTGCACTGCCACTTGTTCGACAAGCCGATTTTGGCTTCGTGGCATCTCTCGAGTAGGGGTCCACGCCCTCGACACCCGAGACTGCTACGGTGCCGGAGGGAAAACATGAAAAAGAGCAGCCGATCAAAAGCGAGAACGATAAACCGTCTGCAGTGGTGCCCCAGGAGTTCCCCGACGAGGTCCCAGATAATGGAGCCCTACAGGCCCCAGGTACATCTTCATCATTTACGAGTACGGGGGCACCATCACCAATTACGCCTACAGCAACATCATCATCATTTACAAGTACGGGGACACCATCAATTACGTCGGGGACATCATCACTTACGTCAGGGACATCATCCGCATCAGCCCCGACTCCATCACCTACGGCATTATCGGGGTTATCTCCAGAGGCCTTCCCTGAGATCCCAGAGTTTCCAGAGCTCCAAACAGAAACATCCCCGTCTCCAAGAGCCATTTTTGGTGCGAACGATTCGAGCTCAGAGCTCCGATTTCAGCAACCAGCTATTCTTCCATATTCGAGCCCTGAGCTCCGACAACATCCAGTTTGTCCTACATATTCGCATGAGCCTCAACCGCGAGGCGAAATGTCGCAAAGCAGAGAGCCAGCAGATCAAGCTGGAGAACGAGGAGATGGATGGCCCATGGGAGCAGGTGGATGTTCGGGCCCCGCTACTGGACTCGGGATCATCGGCGACGACCTTCACGTCGACGTCGGCAAGGCCTACACTACAACGGATGCAGCCGCAGGGGCGACTGATCGCTCATCAGGACGTGAGGGGTCACATCTTCTACACGGTCGAGGGCTCGGAGCTGGACAACAGCATGAAGCGGATGACGGACACCTTCCTGCAGGAGCACCTACCGAACTGGGAGATGTGGTCCAGCAAGCTCCTCCAGCAGTGGACGCAGTGCCGTCGCTGGGGACGAATCATCCAGAAGGTCTTCATCAAGACGATCGACCGTGTGAACTGGAAGCTGGACAGCCTCGGACTACCTGTGCAGTTGCTACCCGAGAGGTACCCGACCTGGCCGGCGGACATCGAGCATCGTGCGAAGATCGAGCCGTGCCAGCCGTGCACGGAGCCGAAGCAGCGCCCCCTGTCCCAGAAGTCAGCAGCCTCAGCAGCCGCGCGCGAGCAGAATCAAGAGCTGCGAGCCACCATCGAGACCGCAAAGTCAGATTTCTTGACCAAGTTTGCGGAGGTGGATGCGTTTGCAGCGCTGAGCTCGGAGCAGATCCACGAGCAGCTCAGCATGGTCACGTTGGTCAACCATCTCAAGCCGCTGTGCAAGATGTGGGGACTGACCCAGACTGGCAAGAAGGAGGAGGTGATCGACAAGATCATCGCGTACATCATCGAGCAGCGCGGCACGGCGGCAGCGACTATCAAGATCAAGAAGGAGACGGAGACCAAGAAGATGGAGACGACGGCCATGCCCGTGGGCCCGGCGATCTCAGCTCACTACACTCAGATGTGCCAGCACCCGGACTGCAAGCTACGCCGAGGCATCGCCAAGAACGAGCCGATCGTGAAGGTGAGGCTCTACGGTTGGTGCCACCAGGCGTGTGCGGTCAAGACGAAGGCCTGAGTGAGGTTCAGGCCGAGAGGTCTCGGTGGCGCGGCGACGAGAGCAGGCCGCTGAAGGGCCACCAGCGCCAGGCGATACGGGCAGCTACACATACGACGAGGTCGGCCATTTTCGGAGCTATGTGCGCCCTCGCAACCTTCGGCCGCCTGACGATGGTCGAAGCGTGCACCCACGAGGACTCGAATCTCGGGAAGGTGTGCGACGAGAAGGGCTACCACTACGAGCGGCTCGGCCTCTTCAACGAGAACGACCTCAGCAAGCCGCAGGGCTACCACAAGGCGAAGTTCCTGCTAGACGAGAAGCGCCCGGAGCTCTTCGTCAGTACACCACCTTGCGGTCCATGGTCGATAATGCAGAACGTCAACCAGCGCAACGATCAACAGAAGGAGAACCTTCGCAGGAAGCGGCTCAAGAGCCAGCGGATCTTCGAGAACAACAAGAGGCTCATCGAGCACCAGGTGTTCAACCTGAACGGCTCGGCCCTCGCCGAGCAGCCCCACAACAGTCGGTCGTGGCAGAAGACCTGCTGGAAGGATCTCCACAAGATCCTACCGTACGAGGTGATCGTGGATGGCTGCGCCTGCGGACTACGAGCCCCTGACACGGGCGAGCTCATGAAGAAGCGCTGGAAGTTCCTGACGAATGACAGGAGGATCTGGGTAGCCCTACAACCTCTACAGTGCCGTGGAGGACACTACCACGAGGAGATAGAGAGCAGCTTGAGGACCGAGGCCTCGGGCTCCTACCCCAAGATGCTGTGCCGCCGGATCCTCAGGGCTCTGACCAAGAGCCAGAACCAGAACTACTTCGAGGACGAGGTTGTGAACTGCCTCTGCATGGCAGCTACCCAGCAGCCACCGACAGAGCCTACGCCAGAGGAGGACGAGCCGTCTCTTCCACCACAAGACGGCAAGGAAGCGCACAACCTCACCAACGAGACGGTCAAGAAGCTCGAGAGCTACATCAGATTGGTCCATACCAACCTCGGACACCTACCTCGAGCTCATCTACTACGATACCTTCGCGACCGTGGCGCTCGACCAGAGGTGCTACGTCTGGCCAGAACCTTCAAGTGCGACATCTGTGACGCACATCGACCACCTACTAAGCGGCCACCAGCCTCATCAGCAGAGCAGCCCCAAAACGGTCACGAGGTGCTTTTCGACGCTTTCTCGTGGATCCGTCGCAGCACGAACACGAACGTGATGGCGCTGGCGATACTCGACGCCGGCTCGGACATCCTCTACGTGCGGCTGATCGACGAGAAGCCGATCCCGGGTACGACTCGACAAGTTCGTGCCGGCGACCTTCGGCATATCTTTGCTACAAAATGGTTCCCCTGGATGGGACGCCCGAAGGTCATGCTCTACGACCCTGCCGGCAGCGCCATCTCCGACGAGTTCCGCGAGTGGATCGAGGGCCAGGGAGTCTACTGTCTCCCATGCGCGGCCGACGCGCACTGGCAGATCGGCAAGATCGAGCGCGCCATTGAAGCCTTCAAGGAGGCCCTCGACGCTTTCGACGAGATGGTCTCAGCCGAAGTACCCACCAGCGAGATGTTCGGACTCCAGACAGCGGCCAGGAACGACCTGATCAGGATCGACGGGTTCAGCCCGCTGCAGCGCTACGCGGGACGGACGCCGACTGGGACGACAGTCAACCTGTCGGACGAGCCGAACAACCTGCCGCTCATCAGTGCCGAGCTGCAGGACGGTACCTTCAGCAGGGACGCCCAGGTACGACGGATGGCGCGGCTGGCTCACATCCAGACCGAGAACTCTGACCGAGTTAAGCGAGCGGAGGCCGCGCGCTTCAGGTCCTTCAAGAAGTACGAGACGGGCGATCTGGTTTTCGTCTACAGGCGGCTCCCACCAGGGGCCTGGCGCAAGAAGGGACAGCCTCGCTCAATGCCTGGGCGAGGACGCTGGTACGGACCTGGACGAGTACTTTGTCACGAGCCAGCGAGCTCGGGACACCGACCTGGTCTACCTGGGACGGTGGTCAATATCACACTGGCTGGCCGCCTCTACCGAGTTGCTCCCGAACAACTTCGACCTGCCACGCCTTCTGAGGAGGCGATGGACTCCCTACGCTCGCGCCGCGAGCAGCCGGGGACCTGGACCTTCGGCGATGTCCAGAAGCAGCTCGACACTAACGAGGTGATCGACTTGTCGAACGAGTCCCCGCCCACTGGCGAGGATTTGGCCGCTGATGACGGTGAATCGGTCAGCGCCCGCACCTTCGAGAGCAACGCGAGCGGACCCTGGGCCATTTCTGAGGACGATGATCTTCCTGTTCCACAAGGAGACCCTCGTAGTCTTGACCCAGGAGGCGGCGGAGGTGGTGGAGCCTTGGCGGCGCCACCCGGACTGGAAGAGCGACCTCTACCTGGACCGCGACCTCCCAAGCGTATGCGGAAGAAGGGTAATCCCTGGAACGAGGCGACCGAGGTCCAGGAACCTCTCATCCAGCCAGCTCAGCCAGAAGTTCCACCAGGCATTCCACAGGAAGACGGCCACGAAGCTGGACTACCCGAAGAAGCTGAGCAGCCCATCGAGGAGGAGATCGTCATGGAAGCCCCTCCCGGCGACGACCAGGAGGAGCGCGCGTCGCAGCGGCCCATCGTGGTGGAGACTGACGATGACCTCGACGATATCTCGGCGCCCGACGTGAACGATAAGCGCCGGATCCGAGAGCCCGGCTCAACCGAGCCCCCGGCTAAGAAGCAGCGGGTCAACGCTGCGACCCAGGAGGCCTTCTCCTACTACCTGCAAGAGGGTAACTTCTACAGCGACTATGCCTACAGTGTCCAGCAGTACGACGATATGAAGGAGAACGACGAACTCATCGTGCTGGACATCCCTGTCAGCAACGAGCATGCGTTCATGGCCTACATGGACGACCCCAGCAACTTCGTGGCATCGCAGGCCCGCAAGGGCCGAGTGGAGGTCTCATTTAAGAAGGCGACGCCTGAGGAGAAGAAGCTGCTACTCGAGGCCCAGCAGAAGGAGTGCACCTCAGTCCTCAGCACGAAGGCCGTCAGGATCCTCAGCCGACAGGGGATCGACCCGGCGCGCCTGCTGCGCTGCCGCTTCGTGCTGACCTGGAAGAAGGATGACCAGGGGAACGTGCTACGAGGCAAAGCCAGACTGGTCGTGCTCGGCTTCAGCGACCCCGACCTGCTGCACCTGCGGACAGAATCACCAGTTGCCTCCAGACGTGCACGTCAACTTCTACTGGCCATGGCAGCTAGACACAAGTGGAAACTGGAGAAGGCCGATGCAGTGACAGCCTTTCTCCAGGGCGAGACGGACGAGGAGAAGAGGAAGATCTACGCGGACCCGCCTAAGGACGTGCGTCAGGCCTTCGGCATGAAAGACGACGAGGTCCTGCAGTTCCTCAAGCCTATGTACGGATTTGTACATGCTCCTCGCAAATGGTGGCTCCATTTCAAGGACACGCTCAAGACGCTGCAGCTGGAGGTGATACAGTGCGAGCCGTGCGTCTGGGTCATTCGAGACGGCACGAAGCTGGTCGGCATGGTTATCCTACACGTCGACGACATGATGATCGCCGGCGACCATCACAACTCGGCCTTCCTCAAGAAACGACAGGAGATACAACAGGCCTTCGAGTGGACACCTTGGGAGAGCCGAGCGTTTGTGCAGTGCGGCATCAGTATTCGACAGAATGAGGACTACACCTGCAGTCTCGCACAGGACAGCTACAGCCTGAACGTGGAGCCCATCAAGATACGACGTGGACGCAAGCCCACGGAAGGAGTTTCAGACAAGGAGAGATCAGATCTACGAGGCCGACTTGGTACAGTCGGATGGCGAGCTCAGCAGTCGTCCCCGTGGCTCAGTGCAGAAGTCTCTCTACTTCAAGCGGAGATACCTACGGCGACGGTCTCTACCATCCAGAAGATCAACAAGCTGATCCGCACCATGAATGACACTGCCGACGTGGTCATGCTCATCCCGGCCATCGAGCAGATCGCTGTGGTTGGCTGGGGCGATGCTGCCTGGGCCGCTCGTATCACTGGCGAGTCCCAGGGTGGCGAGATGATCGTGCTGGCACCACTGTCTTTCCTGAGTGGCTCGACAGAGACGGCAGCGCCTATCTCATGGAGATCATGCAAACTACCGCGAGTGGCCAGAAGCAGTACGAGTGCGGAGGTTCAGATGATGACAGAGACCCTCGACGAGATCAGCTACGTGCGCCTGTTCATCTACGAGCTGGAGTGCGGCCAAGTGGACTACACCAACAAGCAGCACGTGAACGACGCCATCTCATCCTGCCCTGGCGTACTGGTCACAGACGGTAAGTCGGGCTACGACGCGATCGAGAAGAGCGAGTCAGCTGGTCTCGGCCTACGCGATAAGCGGACGAGCATCGAGTGTCTAGGCATTCGACAGCAGAAGGAGCAGACGGCCCTCCAGATACGCTGGGTCCACAGCGATGCCATGCTAGCCGACGGCCTCACCAAGGATCGAGCCGCCAAGGTCTTGCTGGAGTTCTTCAGGTCAGGTCAGCGCTGGAGACTCGTGGACGACCCCCTGCACCGCAGTGCTAGGAAGCGCAAGACCGAGGGCATGGACAAGCTGGACCACGGCAAGCCGTTATCAGCAGATGACGATGAAGCTATGCTGGAGGCCCTGATCTACTTCGCTCGCGACAATCCCTACGAGCAGGAGACCCCTGCCGGAGATATAGCCCTTTGGGGCACTGTGAAGCCTCTCACGCGCTCTGTGCGTTCTGTGAATTCAGTTGCCAGAGGCAGGTCTCGATGCCGTAACATCGATCTTTAGCTTTTGGGCATGAATTCACAGCCCCGAGCCTGCCTCACTAGAGCCTACTTACGACAGATGGCCTCTAGAGGCCGTGCGTGATATAAGCTTCAGGCTCCAAAGGAGCCCCATGTATGTTAGCCAAGCGTTTCCCGGCGAATCGGGTCCCTTAAGACTCCAGGTTTCAGCAAGCCTTGCTTAGTAGGCACTCCGTTTCCCTAGCAACAAGTTGCAACAGATAATTCAAACAGAACAGGTTCATCCGAAACCGTTCTGGCTCAAGCCTTTGCAGCGTCTCAGCGACGCTGGACTTCTGGTGTGCGTCTGAGAGACGCAGGACAGCGAACTGCCCGCTGATAAACAGATCCTGTTCATCACCATAGTGCGATCAGCATCGCACAGTCACTGCCCTCATATTCGACCCGTCGTGCGACGAGTTCAACACCGTCAACGGTACCCTCGACACGTTGTCAGAGCAGAGAAGAGAGTAGCATCATTCAGGATTGCTATCAGGGCAGTGGTTCTAAGCGGGACCATTGCAAAGGGTGGGGGGGGGTAGCTTAAGCCTAGCCCACCCTTCCCTTTGCTCGGGCCCTGCGGGCGCGCTCTCTCTCTCTCTCTCTCTCTTTCTCTCTCTCTCTCTCTCTCTCTCTCTCTCTCTCTCTCTCTTTCTCTCTCTCTCTATATATATATATGTATGTATGCATGCATGCATGCATGCATGCATGTATGTATGTATGTATGTATGTGTGTTAATGTATGTATGTATGTATGTATGTATGTATGTATGTATGTATGTATGTATGAATGCATGAATGTTTATGTATGTGGGTATGTATGTACGTATGTATGTATGTGTGTATGTCTGTCTGTCTGTCTGTCTGTCTGTCTGTATGTAGGTAGGTAGGTAGGTAGGTAATGTATGTATACGTTCATCGATTTATATATACACAAATATACAGTTGCGCTGCCGCGCAATTCCGCCACCCCGCTCGGGCGGGCGGGTGGGGGCGGCGCCTGGGGGGGGAGGGGAGAGGGTCCACGGACTTCCCTTTCCCCAGGCTCTGTGTGTGGGACCGTCTTCTGCGCGGAGGGCCAAAAGCACAGGGACTTGACCACAGGGATAAGCGCATCTTGAGCTCGATGAGTCGGGGGACCCTAACTCTTGCTTCATAAAACGGCAAAAAGACCCGACGCACACCAGCCGTTGCAAGCGCGGTGGCGGATACATGTATACAGATGTGTATATATAGATGTGTAGGCTGTACCAGACCATTAAACATAAGATATCATGACTTACTGAAGGACATAGAATGGGCTAAAGCATGACAACTACGCAGAGCAATACAGCATACAAACTAAAATACACAACACTAAGGTTTTATATGCTATAATGAAACACCATATACTGGAATGAAATACCGCACATTATAATCTAATACGACAGAGTGTAACCCGTAGCCATTTTGGCTCAAGTCGCCCTTTTCAGGGCTCAAGCGCCGCCCGCGCCCCCGTCAAGACAGCCCAGCCCTTGAAGGCGCAGCCTGCCCATCATGGGTGACGACGATCAGAAGAAGAAGAGGACCTTCAAGAAGTATTCTTTCCGCGGGATCGATCTCGACAAGCTGCTTGACCTGAGCAACCAGGAGCTGATGGAGCTCTTCCGCGCGCGGCAGCGGAGGAAGTTCAGCCGCGGCATCAAGCGCAAGCCAATCGCACTCCTGAAGAAGCTGCGCAAGGCTAAGCGTGAGACTGCCTACGGCGAGAAGCCTGAGGCCGTCAAGACTCACCTGCGGAACATGGTAATTGTGCCAGAGATGATAGGGAGCGTCGTGGGCGTCTACAACGGCAAGCAGTACATCAACGTGGAGGTCAAGCCCGAGGCCATCGGGCATTACCTGGGGGAGTTCTCCATCACGTACAAGCCCACGAAGCACGGCCGCGCAGGCATGGGCGGCAAGATGAGCTTCATCCCCCTGAAGTGAGCGGCGCGCGGGCGCGGCCGGAGGCAGGAAGCAGACGCTTTGCGCGCCAGGTTGGCACGGAAAGGAGAGGAATAACAAGCAAAAACACAAGAATGCGAAATAACGAAATGAGCTGCCATTGTGGTGCATTATACGATGATATAGCAGATGTCAAAATAGTAAAGTGCAAGTACTACGAATAAAGTATAATACATTCCAAACGAGTAGAACATATTGTAATATAGTAGATCCGAACATACTAGAATTGGACACCACAGCATGTAATACAATATAATCGAATACTCTTGAATAGCATAGTGTGTAATATATCATGGCTTGATAAGATACAGTAGAATACCATATTGTAAGAATACAACGGCATCATAGAATTCGGCATGATTAAGAACCACCCAATCACACGTCATGTAAGGATGTGAGATGCATTGTAAGATTGTTGTTTTCTGTACTGCATGTATTATAACGCAATGTGGGTACAGCTGATATAGTTTAGCCTATTGTAGTACAGCGTCGTGTCATACGACACCACAACGTACACTATAGTATAAAATGTGGTCGTGTGAAATGATATAAGGTGGTGGTATATGATGTACTGTAGTAGAGTATAACCATCAAATAGCATACAACATATCACAACCTAAGATTGTAGATGTGTGCATAAGATACGCGCACGAACGTTACATCTGAACACACAGAAAGGAGTAGTGCCCAGGCCTTTTGTTTGAGTTCGAACATGTACGGCAGACGGAAAAAAACATGCCCAAAACGTACCCAACCCATTCTCCGCGCGAGGCGAACATTTGTATGATATCGAATGCACAAAGACACATCGCCAGATATGCACGCTCTGCATTGCCCTCACCTCCGCTTTGCCTCCCAGGAGCTCTGAAAAGTGGCGAAGGGCGCGCACTTCGCAACCCCCGAGGGAGCCGCGAGATCTTAAATGGTTCTGCGCTGCCCTCACCTCCGCCGTGCCTCCAAAGAACCCACGAAAGTGACAAATATTGAGCAGTTCGCAGCCCTCGGGGGAGCCTCGAGGTCTCAAATGGAGCTGCGCTGCCCTCACATCCGCCGTGCCTCCCAGGAATCCACGAAAGTGACAAACATTGTGCAGGTTGCAGCCACGGGGGGAGTCGCAGGGTCTCAAATGGGTCTGCGCTGCCCTCACCTCCGTCGTGCCTCCCAGGAACCCACGAAATTGGCGACAGCTGCGCAGTTCGCAGCCCCCGATCTCAAATGGATCTGCGCTGCCCTCACCTCCGCCGTGCCTCCCAGGAGCCCACGAAAGTGGCGACAGTTGCGCAGATCGCAGCCCCAGAGGGAGCCGCGTGATCTTAAACTGATCAGGGCAGCCTCACCTCCACCGTGCCTTTCAGGAGCCCACGAAAGTGGCGACAGTTGCGCAGTTCGCAGCCCCCGTGGGAGCCGCGAGGTCTCAAATGGAAGTGCGTTGCCCTCTCTGCCGTGCCCCCCCAGAAGCTTACGAAAGTGGCGGCAATTGCGCAGGTCGCAGCCCCCGAGGGAGCCGCAAGGTCTCAAATGAATATGCGCTGCCCTCTCCTCCACCGTGCCCCCAGAAGCTTACGAACGTGGCGGCAATTGCGCAGATCGCAGCCCCCGAGATAGCCGCGAGGTCTCAAATGGATGCGCAGCCCTCACCTCCGCCGTGCCTCCCAGGAGCCTACGAAAGTGGCGACAGGTGCGCAGTTCGCAGCCCCCGAAGGAGTTCACAAGATGCAGGATGCAGGAGGAGGAAAAGGAGAAGGAGTAGGAGGGAGGCGCGCAAGCAATGCACTAGTCGGGTCGTTTTCGTAGGCTTACTTGGGCCCTGCGAGGAGGACCTCCTTCCACCCGCGGGTCGTATTAGTAGGCCACAGTAGACCTCTTGGTAGGATCCCAATAGTTGCACTCGTAGCCGCATCTAGGCCATCTTATAGGACCTCCCTCCACCGACGGGTCGTACTGGTAGGCGCACTCAGGCTCCGTTAGTACATCCTCCCTCCGCCCGCGGGTCGTACTAGTGGGCCTACTTCCGCCTACTAGTAGGACCCCGCAGGTCGTTTTCGTAGGCGCACGTCGGCCTACTTGGAGGACCTCCCTCAACCCGCGGGTCGTACTGCTTTGGCATGCTGGTGGGACCCCGCAGGTCGCAATGGTTGGCGTACTTTGGCCCTTCCAGGAGGTCTCCGCCAAGTCGTACTAGTTGGCCGAAGTAGGCATACTAGAACGACCCGCCAGGAAAACCAAGCACCATCCCCCTTTTCAGAATGGGGCTTCCGCATCAGCGCCGCGCACATGCGTCTTAAAAGTTTGTAGCAGCCTCAAGCATGGAGGGCGGCACGTCTTCAAAATGGGGTTCCCGTTTCAGCGCCATGCACATTCGTTGAAAAAAGTCTGCAACAGCGACGAAGATGAAGAACGCCTTCTTCTCAGAACGGAGCTCTCGCTTGAGACTTCCTCAAGTGTGCCCAGCAGCATCGACCCTCAAACCCTGGACCCTCGCGCCGAAGCGGGCCAGAAACGCCCAACAGGCACCGATCCTCGAACCTCCGACCCTCCCCCCGCTCCCCGCCCCTGCTCCAGAGGCCCAGGGGGGCCCGAGCAAGAGCCACGGCCAGCACGCCAAGCAGGGAATCCGCTCGCCAGCGCGTGCCCCGCGAGAGAGAGTGCCTCCCTGCTCGGCCTCCACGGGCCCCCCGAGCAGTCCCGGCTGGCCTCGCCAGGCCACCCGAGCAGCCCGTGGCGGCCTCAGCACCCCGGCGGCACCCACGGGGCGCGGAGCGCCTCCCAGGGCTGCAGCGCCGGACTGCTCGGAGGGGCCCTGTGGAGGCCAGCCGGGACCACTCGGGGGGTGGGCGGAGGGGGCCTTTCCGTGCGCAGCCCGTGGCCTTGCCGAGGTCGACGAGAGGGGGCGCCCCCTGGCCTCCTCGCAGCAGGCTCCTCTCCCCGCGTGCCTCGCCCACGGAAGAGCACCCGGAGAGCGTCCGCCCGCGGGGGCCCGCGGAGAGCTGCGGCCGCCAGGGCCCCCCCCCCCCCCCCGAAAAGGAGCGCGGACGCGGGCGGCCCACAGCCTCATCCTGATGGCCGTGGGCAACTACGCCGGCTACCTCATCCTGGCGTGCCCCAGGCGCCCGCACGGCCCGCCCCACCCCGCCGCCCGGAGCTCCAGCGCCCCGGCAGCGTCGACGGTGGAGGCCGCCTCGTCGCCTGCGGCCTCCGGGGTGGCCCTCGCCGGGCCCCAGGGGCCGCCAGAAACGAGTGGGGCTTCAGAGGCAGCCCTGGGGAGAGGGAGGAGGAGGAGGAGGAGGAGGAGGAGGAGGAGGAAGGAGGAGGAGGAGGAGGAGGAGGAGGGGGGGGGGGAGGAGGAGGAGGAGGGGGAGGAGAGGAGGAGGAGGAGGAGGAGAGGAGGAGGAGGAGGAGGAGGAGGAGGAGGAGGAGGAGGGAGGAGGAGGAGGAGGAGGAGGAGGAGGGGGGGGAGGCGGGGAGGAGGGAGAGAGAGGATGGGAGGAGGAGGAGGAGGTGGAGGAGGAGGAGGGGGAGGAGGAGGAGGAGGAGGAGGAGGGAGGAGTGGGGGAGGGGAGGAGGAGGAGGAGGAGGGGAGGAGGAGGAGGAGGAGGAGGAGGAGGAGGAGGGGGAGGAGGAGGAGGGACTTCCGGGGGGGGCCCTCCGCCAAGAGAAGGCAGGGCGTCGTACCTCCGGCGGGCCCCCTCGTGCAAGAAGAGCTCTTGGGAGCCTCCAGCATCCTCCAGAGATTTAGGCCTCCTAGATGGGGTCCGGGCAGATGGTGTCGGAGGACCGCGCCGCATCGCCGATGCATCGACAGAGCGGGTCGATGTGGAGCCCGTGTTTCCCCATGCCGACGTCGCCGCTGCATCGCCGATACATCGCTGGTGCAGTGGCGATGCGGCGCGATCCTCGACCTGCGAGCCCTGGGGGGAAGTGAGAAGGAGAAGGCCGTCTCAGAAGGGTCGGAAGTCCCCCGGCCTTCTGGGAAGTTTCTGAAGCCTTCCCCCAAGGCACAAAAAGCCTCCCGGAAGGCGCGAGGGCTCCTGAGAAGTCCCGCCGCCTTCTGAGAGGGCCTTCTCCTTCTCATTTCCCCCCCCTCGCTCGCCGCCGAATCTGGGAGGCCTCGTAGAGAGTCCCCCCCCGGCAGCGCCCGAGGGAGGCGTGGAGGGCTGCCGCCGCCGCCGCCGCCGGGAGATACGCGTGCGCGGGCCGCCGCTCGTGCGGAGCGCCTGCGGCACTGCCCTCCTGCGGGGGGGGCGCGGGAGGGCAGCGCCGCAGGCGCTCCCCACAGAAACAAAGAAACAGAAAAACAAAGAGAGGGTTCTCATCATTGCGTTAATTCGTGTCGTAGAGGTGATGCTTTAACTCGATTGTCTTGTCATGCTTTAATAAGTAGTAGCATTGATTTAATTCGTATCGTATATTATATATGTCCGTTCTTCAGATACAAGTAGAAAGTGAAAAAAGTTTAATGAATATAGATATACATATAAATGTATGTATACTATGTTTTGCGTTTTTCTTAAACATTTAACAAATAAACACACACGCACACACAGGGGGGGGGGGGCGCGCTGCCCCCTCCTGCGGCGGCGGCCCCTCTCCCTCGCGACGGCCCAAGTGCCGTGCGAAGCCAGCCCACGAAGCCCTGGCCATGTGCCGAGCCCTGGATGGCGCGCCTTCGAAGAGGAGAAAAACGCGCCATAAGCACAAACTTTTGGAGCTCCGCTCGGAGTTTTTGGATCCGCGCCGGGGCCTCCCCAGCGGCGCCTCGGGCGCCGCCCCTGGCGCGCTCCGCGCGATAGGGAGAGGGGTCCAGCGCAGATCCAAGAAATCCGCGCGGAGCGCCAAGAGCGCCAAAAAGTTTATGCTTTTGGCGTGTTTTCTTCTTCTAGCCAAGCCCCGGGTGGCATGCACGCGATCGCACCGGGCCAGGCTAACAGACACCTTGGCGTCGGTCATTCGCTAATCGATTGGTGGATTTCGATCCCGACCCTCACCTTCCAAGGGTCGGGGCTGAAGAAGGGGGGGGGGGTAAAGCGGCGGAATTGCGACATCCGCTGCGTGCAGCCTGGCCCCGCCGCCGAAGTAGAGGGGGGGGGACCTGCTGAAAAGCCGGCACTTCCGACAACCTCCGAGGACCGCTGAGGCCCCCACGAGGGGCACCGAGGCAGGCCTCGAGCTCGTGGGACAGGGGGGCATCGGCTCAGCATCGGCACGAGTAGCCAGCAGCGGTTCGGAGGCCTCTGCCTCGGAGCAGAGCCCCTGCCAACACACGCTGGCTTCCACCCG
Source organism: Prorocentrum cordatum (assembly GCA_963575745.1). Classification (NCBI taxonomy): domain Eukaryota; class Dinophyceae; order Prorocentrales; family Prorocentraceae; genus Prorocentrum; species Prorocentrum cordatum. Next base: position 299,527 of record CAUYUJ010014246.1, on the reverse strand, counting down.
TGCCGTGGTGCGTGGCGCGTGGGGCACAGCAAAGTACGAAATATGTGCATTTTCGTTTTTTGTTTTGACGTGCCCTTTCAGGTATCCCCACAGGACGCTGCTGTCGGACATCCGCTTCGACCTTCCTGCCCTCTTCCCCACCCCACCCCAGTGAGGACCATCATAGGCCCCACCAGTGAGGACCGTCATAGGCCTCACACCCGTTGCGGCTGCCATCATAAGGGGCCGCCTGGGTCGCCCCTTCCCACCAATACACCAATACATTACGGCGTCAGTTGCCAACGGAGGGGGCCGAGGCCCTCCCTATGGCCCCTCGGCCAACGAAGACGGCCGCAGGGATGGGTGCCAACGTACCTCCACAACTCAGGTCTCAATACTTTAAGGCGCAAACTGTCACCATCCAGCGTCTTCATCCTCTTCATTATCCTCCTCCTCCTCCTCATCCTCCTCCTCCTCATCATCATCATCATCAGCATTATCTTCCTCCTCCTCCTCATTACCCTCCTCCTCCTCCTCCTCCTCCTCCTCCTCCTCCTCCTCCTCCTCCCTCCTCCTCCTCCTCCTCCTCCTCCTCCGCTCCTCCTCCTCCTCCTCCTCCCCCTCCTCCTACCTCCTCCCCTCCCCCCCCCCTCCTCCTCATCCTCCTCCTCCTCCTCCTCCCCCTCCTCCTCTCGTCCTCCTCATCCTCGTCCTCCTCCTCCTCCTCCTCCTCCTCCTCCTCCTCCTCCTCCTCCTCCTCCTCCTCCTCCTCCTCCTCCTCCTCCTCCTCCTCTCCTTCTCCTCCTCCTCTCCTCCTCCTCCTCCTCCTCCTCCTCCTCCTCCTCCTCCTCCTCCTCCTCCTCCTCCTCCTCCTCCTCCTCCTCCTCCTCCTCCTCATCTCGAGAGAGAGGTTTCGCCTTCGGCGCGGTTCGCCTTCCGGCGGAAAAAAGCCGAGGGCCGCAGAGCGGGGGGCGGCCCCGCCAGGGGAAGGCCAGCGGAAGCCAGCGTTGCCTTCCCAAGAGATTCGGGGGTTCAGTATGCAGGTTCTTGGCATCGCTCGGACGTGTGCATGTTTCCTTCGGCGAGGACCATCGAGGAGCACCCTTGATCATTTGGCGAGAAAGCCACGCACGAAACCTCAAAAAGCACAGGGAATGGACGTCCGATCGATGGCCAGGGAGAGGTGAGATGAGGCCACTTGGGAGCTGAACCCTTGGTGTCCAGCGCCATCCGAGCGACGCGAGAAAACGGGGTCGTCTGCGCCAGCATTGGCGCGCAGGGAACCTGCTTAAGGTCGCGCGCAAGCGCCCTCGTCTCCAAAGCAGCGCGCCGCGCTGGCGGATCGCGTATGTTGCACCGTAAAGTCGCTAGGTCATATCGCGCACGAGTCGGTTTTAATCTTCGTTCGGCTAGGGGCCGAGCTCTAACTATCCAGCGCCATCTGGGGAATCCCGGGGAAGGGTCGGGCTTCACAGCGTGTTTGATATGTGTGTGTTGACTCGTCGATTTCGCTGATTGCGCATGTAGCAACATGCCAAATCATTTGAGCAGATTCCAAGCCACGAAAGCCATGCAAACCAAAAACACATAACATTGGGAGAATGTCAGTGGGTTTCCGGGGTGGCGCGAGGTGGCCTCCAGCGTGGCCCATCCCCCATCCAGGCGCGCACGGAAACCCCCAGCGACCTTTTGGGAATCCTTCAAAAATACCTCAAAACGTTTGTTTAAAAGCTGCCAGAAGCATTTCAACAGTTGCATGTAGATATATAAATATGTATATATATATATAGACAGGAAACATCTAACTCAAAGAGAAGAGGGGGAAGAAGATAACCCGGAGATGAGGGCAGGGCGGAGGAGGCCGCTTCGTTCAGTTTGAGGACGACGACGAGGAGTGTACGAGACCTTCAGATCTCTCGGGGCGGCCCACATCGGCCCCGCCGTCCGCACAGGTGGCTCGCCGAGAACATAGCCGCCGAGGCCGAAGCCATCGACACGGCGGAGGAGAAGACCAGGCGAACCCAGGGGCACAACCTCTTCTTCGTGTTCCTTGTCGTCCTCATCCTCCTCCTCCTCTTCCTCCTCCTCCTCCTCCTCTTCCTCCTCCTCCTCTTCCTCCTCCATTCGTTTTCCTTATAACGTTTCCCTGTCACACCCCGAGGCCAGTTCTTAGGGCGGGCAGGGCGTTTCGCCTGAGACTTCCGCACCACTGATGACCCTGAGGAAAAAATGGCAACAGTTTCACAGGTGGAGGGCGGGTCGTTTTCATGTCGCTGTCGCCACAGCGCAGCACACATTCGTTTTAAATATGTGCTGGAGCTTCACGGATTGAAGATAACCCGTCTTCGAAATGTGGTTCTCGCCTTAACGCCGCGCACATTCGCTCTAAAATGTACAAGAGTTTCACGGATTGAAGATAACCCGTTTTCGAAGTGTGGTTGTCGCCTTAACGCCGCGCACATTCGTTCTAAAATGTGCAAGAGTTTCACGGATTGAAGATAACCCGTTTTCGAAGTGTGGTTGTCGCCTTAACGCCGCGCACATTCGTTCTAAAATGTACAAGAATTTCACGGATTGAAGATAACCCGTTTGCAAAATGTGGTTTTCACCTTAGCGCCGCGCACATGCATTCTACCAATTTGCAAGAGTCTCACGGATTGAGGGCGGTTCCTTTTCAACATGTGGTTGTCGCCTTGGCGCCGCGCACATTCGTTCATACAAATTGCAAGGGTTTCACCGGTTCTCACGTTCAACGTACCAGAAATGGCGCTCTGGAAGGATTCAGGATTTCGCGGTTGGAACAGGTGTTGAAATCACAAGAATGGCGTTTTGGCACGATCCAGGATCGTCAAGACGCAACATTCAGGCTGATCCGTGGCGCTGGAATCCCGAAAACAATGTTTTGACATGTTTCCCCATCTTCAAACGGCTGTCTTCAAACGGGGCAGATCCCGCAATGGAAATGCACCGTTGTAGGGGCCTATAAGAGGGAGTTTGGAGGGAGGGTGCATTCCAACATCGTTGATGGCTCTTGGGTTTACACTGGTCCTCCTCCTCCTCCTCCTCCTCCTCCTCCTCGGCCTCCTTCTCCTCCTCCTCCTCCTCCTCCTCCTCCTCCTTTTCCTCCTCCCCCTCCTCCTCCTCCGCCTCCTCCTTCGCCGCGTTCGCTGCCGAGGAGCGCGCCACGGGCGTGGCGCCGCGCCGAGGGGGGCAAACGTTCTCCCGTCAAGCTAGGGAGGCGTCGAAAAGGAGGGGGGCAGGACCAGGGGGCGTCTTCGCATGGACAGCCTGGCCCCGTCCCCCTACAGTCAAAAACCCTAATAAGGACGCGCGACTTTGCTCAGGGTACCCTTGCGTCCTTGCTCTTCCTTGCTCTTTCGTCCTTGAGGTTTTTGTCGTCCGCCGCCCCAAAAATCCCAACTTCGGCTTCCAAGGGTCTTGCGTCCTTACCGCGCGTCCTTATTAGGGTTTTTGACTGCATCATGGAAGTCTTCATCGTCTGAGCAACATGGTCATCCTTCGTGGCAGTGGTACACGAGTGGTCTCAGCATGGCTCCCGGTGCGCTTCGCACTTACCCGTTACGGCAGCTGCTCATTTTTGGCAATGACGGCTACGGCGACGCTGAGCGGGCCCTTTTCCCCCCGTAGATTCTTGGCACGATCCCCTTCGGCCTGGACGGGCGGGAGAGTTGTCCTAAGTTCTCTTTGGTGTCGACTTAGTAGCATATATGATACAGGGCGTCGGAGGGGGGGGGCGTTCGTTGGCGCGGGAGGGGAAGAGGAAGGAGGACAAGGAACAGGATGAGCAGGAGGAGGCGGGACAAACTGGAGGGAAGCGAGGGAGAGGTCGCGTTGTCGGAGGAGGAGGAGCAGGAGCAGGAGCAGGAGCAGGAGCAGCAGGAGGAGCAGGAGGAGGAGGAGGACAGGAAGGGGGAAGAGGAAGTTGAGGTGTTTTCGGAAGGGCGCGAGGATGGGAGCAGGAGGAGGAGGAGGATAAAGACCAGAGCAAACCCAGGATGCATCAACGATGCTGCGACACGCCCTCTGTCCCAAAGGCCCCTCCTCATGAGTCCATACGGGCCTTCCGCTTCACTAAGAGAAACGTCCTCCTGAAAGACGAGCACCCTCTGGGCCCCGTCGTTCGGGCGAGAGCCCCGTTCTGCAGAGCAGCTGCCTGGCATCCTTCTGGGGAACCTCAAGGGAACACGGCAAGGTGGGCTCATAGAACTCGGCGGAAGGGTCCGGCGAGAGCCTCGCGTTGAAAGGAGCAGCCCCCAGCCGCGCAGCTGCTGCACGTGCTCAAGCCTCGGGCCGGGCTGCGGAAGTCCAAGTCGAGGGCCCCAGTTTGAGAAGCAACCGCCCTCCGTCTGCGTGATTGTTGCAAAGCACTACACTTAAGGACCTGAAGGGAAAAGGTCCCAGTCGACAGACCAACGTTGAGTATGGCCATATCGCCGCCCTTGTAGTTGTTGCAAGTGTTTGAAGGCGAGCGTGCGCAGCGCCACCGCGACAGTCACATGTTGAAGTGGGGCCGCCCTCTGCCGTTATAGTTGGTGCAGGCTGTTGAGACAAGTGCGCGCAGCGATACGGCGAGAGCTCCATCTTGAAAACGGCTCGCCCTGCATCCTCATAGCTGCTGAGGTCTGTGAAGATGAATGTGCGCGGCGCGGAGGCGAGAGCCACATGTTTCACTGGAGCCACCCTCCATCCTTGTGATTGTTGCACAGTTTGAAAGCGGATGCGTGCGGCGCTAAGGCGAGAGCTCCAGTTTGAAGACGACCTCCTCCCCCTTCATATTTGCACTAGCTGCTGATCTCAAACCTCAGAATCGTAAGTTGCTTTGATCATGTCTCAGGTCAGACGCCTGGCCCACCCTACCGACACGCCAGGTGGTCAGACGAGGAAGAGTTGTGTCTAAGGAACAGAGATCGAGGAACACAAAATGAGACAAAGATGAGGAGGAGGAGAAGGGACGATGGCGCGGAGGAGGGAGGGAGAGAGCGAGGGAGTGAGGGAGGGGGACAGGAGGCAGGGAGGGAGAAGGGTGTCACTTGGTTTTGCGGGGGTCGAGCGGGCTCCACAGGTGCACTGGGGGGCCTCGTCCTCCTTCATCTGCTCTTGAGGCGAAGTTACCGCGACCCGCTCTTATCCTTACTACGAACGCTGTCTGTCACGGCGACGCCAGATGCAACATGTCTCGTGTGCATGCTTTCTGGCTGCAATTTGAAAGGTGTGCGCATCGACAATCTCCGCAGGGCTTGCAAGCAGCGCCAAGCCAACGACCACACCAAATCCAACTTGACACGGATCCGTAAATGGCAACACCCGTGCCACGAACGTGGGAACCGAGCAGTCTTTCACGAGTTGATCTCAATATCCACGGCGTAGTATAACAGAGTCGTACTCGTTGGTTGCCTCTATGGTACAGCTGGGCCCCTAGCCGTGATACAAAGCAACAAAAGCGCAGACATGCCATTGGTTCCATTGGCTAGCTTCAGAGGGCTTCCTCGCGCCTGGGAACGACAAAACATAGCATCGAATAGAATCGGAAGGTGTGGGGCGAGATCGCAGTGGAACGGAGAGCCGCCCATTGGGAAATCGGTTTCGGCTTCGTGTTCGTGTCGCGCGTGCGGGCGATGCGAAGCTGCGCGGGCGCGCGAGAGAAATGATGCCGCTGTGGCTAGGGGCTGTGGAGCCGGTTGTCCGCCCCCCCCCCGCGCACGGTGGCCGGGGCGTCCTGTCGGAGGCGCGGTGGTGCCCCGTCAGTGGCGCGGGGTGCCCCGTCGGTGGCGCGGGGTGTCCCGACGGTGGCTCCAGGTGTCCCGCTGTGGCGTCTCGATGGTAGAGCGTGGGATCCGTTGCCCGATCGATAGTAAGATCGATTGCGTGATCGATCGTGATCCGTCGTTGGCGGCGCGGTGGTGCCCCGTCGGTGGCGCGTAGTGCCCCGTCGGTGGCGCGGGATGTCCCGACGATGGCTCCGGGTGTCCCGCCGCGGTGTCTCGATGGTAGCTCGTGAGATCAGTTGTGAGATCGACAGTGAGATCGATTGCGTGATCGATCGTGATCGTGAGATCGATCTTGAGATCGAGAGATCGATATTGAGATCGATAGCAAGATCGATCACAACAGATCTTTGGCTGGAGGAGCCCCGCCGTGGCTGGTGGTGCCCCATCGTGCTTTCCCGATGGTGTCTCGTGAGATCTCTTACGAGGGCGATAGTGAGATCGATGGTGAGATCGATACCGAGAGCGAATGGTGAGATCGATTATGAAATTCGCGAGATCCATGGCGCCATTTTATCGCCATCAAAAGTCATCGCAGTTGTTGTTCGTGGGTTCTCCCTTCCCCCCCCAACCTCCATGTCACCCGAAGGGTGGTCGTATAGGTATCACCATTGACTCATCGGCGCCACGGGATGCTGCGAGGAGCGTGTTTGGTTACTGCAATGGTTTCGACCGGAATCGACGCGGCGGGCTGACTAGCTGGAGAAGCGAAAATCCCCAAACACAGGGCAACGGGCGCTCCTTCGAGTGGCGCCGTCCAAGCCCGCGTGGTCGGTAGAGGCCAGAAGCCTCCCCCAAAGAAACATTAAGATGTGTTCCGATCCCCCTCCCTGGATGTCCCGGGGGCCCTTGAGCACACCGAGGGGTGGGGGGGGAAGGGACCATTGTGCTTGGTCTGCAGGTTCCCTGAGAGCAGGCATCGCGGGGCCCTCATGCCCGGCTCTCCCAAGGGGCAAGAAACAGTTCTGGGAGGTTGCGTCGGGCACCGCGGCGTTGGCACACACTGAAGTCAGCGAAGGCGGCACCAGGAGCAGGGCACCATCAAGAGGGAATCGCTGGCTCGCGCACCCTTCCACTAGGGATGGATACCCCCCTTGAGGAGACCACACTCGGCAGGATTGGTAAGAAGGGCAATGGGGTGAGGACGGAAGGTAATGACTCGTCACGACGGACCAGGCACCGATGCACGCCCTCATGAGAGCCATGCCTCGTGCGATTTTCCCTGCCAAACCCGCTGGTTCTTTACCCTCCCCGCCCTAGGACACGTGTCTGGTGTCCCCCGTTTCCCGACCTCCACCCCCCCGAAAGTACAGGTGATGGCGGCTTGCTCGTGCCCTGATAGGACAGCCGCGATGACATCACCCTCATCCTCATCCTTTCTCCTCCTCCTCCGCCTGTTACCTCCTCCCCCCTCTCTCCTACACGCCCTGGGCATGTTCTCCAGAGGGTCCCCGAGGAGTTGGTGGAAATTGCCCCTGCGCCAGGTGGATGTTCCAGATCTCGTTGTGCGTCCTGTTCGTCCTCAACCTCTGCTGCGTGGCCCTGACGGCGTTGGCGCACCGGGCCACCACGGGGCAGGACATATTGCAGTTAGTCACCAGCACTTGCGGGGATGAGAGGAAGCGCGGCGATGCAATCGCAGTGGTCCGCTGGAGCTATGCGATCTCCCTGTGCGTCTTGCTAATGATTGCATTTCTGCTCGCGGGGATTGGTCTTACCACGGAGTTCCCAAATCTGGGCCACTTTCTCTTGGGATGGTTTCCGGCGTTCTACCCACTTTGGGTTATCATGCAGCTGGTCACATTTGTTTGGTTAATGGCTTCGCTGGCGCTGAACGAGGTCGAGGATTATTACAGCAAGCTTGAGGCCACACAGGAGGGATTGTATACTGGTTATTGGTTGCAGATGCTCCGCGAGCATCAGGCATTAACGAAGAAGCTCGTGAGCGTGTCTCGCAGCATATCTCCAACAGTGCTGTTGCTGCAGAACGTTCTGTTGTGTTCTAGCCTCCTTTTTCTGTGGGTCACCCTTGTGAGCAGGAGATCCCCGAAGTCTGCTACCATGTATGTTTTCATGGCTTTCGTCACCCTGTCGTCTGGTGTCATGACGATGCTGCCCCTGGCGTTTGTCACGGATCTTTGCGAGACGCGCCGACTCGGAGAGCGGTCGTTGCGCACCTTGGCGGACAAGTTCAGCGGGTGGCAGATGACTTTTGAGGTGCACGCCGAATATTCTGAAGGTTGCCGCGCTACAGCACCGCCCACCTTCGGGACAGCACGGCGGGAGGAGGAGCAGGAGGAGGAGGAGGAGGGGAAGAAAGGAGGAGCAGGAGGAGCAGGAGGAGAAGGAAGGGAGCGAGAAGGAGGCAGCCACCCTCAGCGCGCACATGCGCGGACATCGACCTCGCCCGCACGCCTCTATTCCTACCGCAGGTATTCTCCATCCAGCGTTCGGTCGTTCTTTCCTCTCCTCTCTTATCCATTTGATGTTCTTCCCCACCCCGTGGCGATGGTCAGGGGAGGTCCATCGAGAGCCCCAGTCTTCATCGACGAACCGATCCGCAGCTCGAAGGAGAAGGAGGAGGAGGAGGAAGAAGAGGAGGAGGAGGAGGAGGAGGAGGAGGAGGAGTGAGAACGCAACGAGACACCGGCGTCTCAACGCGAGAGCAGCCAGCAGCAAGAGGAGGAGGAGGAGGAGGAGGAGGAGGAGCAGGAGCAGGAGGAGGAGGAGGAGGAGGAGGAGGAGGAGGGAGGAGGGGGGAGGGGAGGACGGGGGAAGACGATGAGGGTGGCAGGAGGAGGGAGCTGGAGGGAGGGCGTGGAGGAGGGCGGCAGGGGCGGAGAGGGGGGCGACGAGGGAGGAGGGCGAGTAGGGAGGAGGGCGAGGAGGCCCCCGCCGAGCCGTCGACACACCGCCTGGGACTGCCTTCGCCCAGGTCGGTGAGGACAGGGCTCCGTGGCCGCCGCGGGCGTCGAGCACCCGGGAGGGGCTCGTCCGAGGCCTCGCGCAGCAGCAGCAGGAGCAGGCCAGAGAGGAGAGTGCCACGGGCCCAGTCCTCCTCATCCTCATCCTCCTCCTCCTCCTCCTCCTCCTCCTCCTCCTCCTCCTCCTCCTCCTTCTCCTCCTCTCATCCTCCTCCTCCTCCTCCTCCCTCCTCCTCGCCCTCCTCCTCGTTCTCCTCGTCATCCTCGTCCTCCTCCTCCTCGCCCTCCTTCTCCTCCTCCTCCTCCTCCTCCTCCTCCTCCTCCTCCTCCTCCTCTCCTCCTCCTCCTCCTCCTCCTCCTCCTCCTCCTCCTCCTCCTCCTCCTTCTCCTCCTCTTCCTCCTCCTCCTCTTCCTCCGCCTCCTCCCTTCACGCAACCCCGGGGGACCCGGGACCAGAACCCCAACGCCAGGGGGTCCCCCTTGGCGACGGGAGTGGGGACCCACTCGGGTGCCCCCAGGCCTTCTTAGGGAGGAGGGGGAGCGGAAAAGGGGGGGGCTCCAGGGGCGGGGGTCGATGCAAACGGGGGTCGGCCAGAGCGCCGGATCTTGCAGGATCCTGGAGAGCCAGGGGTGCGCTGACCCGGGCTTGGGTGCAGGATCTTGCAGGACTGCAGGACCCAGCAGGATATTGCAGGATCCTGCAAGGCCTGACAGACCTAGGACTGGATTGACCTGGGTATCAATGGGCACTGTTGCCGATCTCTCTCCCCACGCGCACACGCGTGCTTCTCCTTTTCCTCGCTCCCTCGACCGGCCCTCCCTTCGAATGATGCTCCGTTCTGCTCTAGCGCGCGAGCTTGCGATCTCGGGGGCTTGGGGGGTCTCCAGGGGGGCACGTCCAGCACGTGTTGCTGGGTGCCTCGCGCAGGTCACGGTGGTGGATGGGGACCTAGACATCCGACGTCACGCGTCCCCCCACTCAAGTCTCATGTGGTTGGGCATTCCTCTTGAGTAGCTATCTCGACTGCTGCTCCTCTATTGTCCTCTCCCGCCTACTCTCGTATCCCCCATCCTCCTCTCTCGTCCCTTGCTCCTTTCTCTGCTCTGCCCACCCCCCCCCCCGTATGCTATCAGGCGTGCAACGGCCACTGCTTCCTGCTGCGCCGCCTCGGGGGTCAGGGGAACACCCCGCGATGCAGACCCGAGCGAAAAACCGGCCTCGCCCCCCCGGGAGCTACCCAGCGCGCAGGTACCGTTCATGGCACACGCGCCCCCTGGGGGGGGGTCCAGAGCAGCACCCCGCCGCGCAGATCCAAGCGAGGCCTCGCCCCCGTTGGGCCCCTACAGGGTGCTGTGCCACGCGGGGAACCGTCCCCACCGCCAGGCGTCCGAGAGACTCTCGCGGCGTGCTCCGCCACGCGGGTCCAAGCCAGACATCGCCCCCCCCCCCGGGGGCCGCCGAGCGTGTACATGTCGCAGCGTGCCTGCGCCCCTGGGCCGCCGAGCGGCCGACGCGCAGCTTCAAGCTGCACAGGCCTCGCCCGCTTGGGTGCTGCCACGCGGGCGGCCCTCGCCACTCTCCTGCGCGTCCCTGGGGGGGGCCTCCAGCGGAGCGCCCCGCCGCTCAGTCCTGGGATGTGCTGAGCCTCGAGGACGTTCCGCCCGCGGGCGCTGCGCTGGCCCCGCTTGGTGTTCCGCCCCTGGCCACCCGCCATTCCACCGCCATCCTTGGGCCCCCCCCCCCCCGGCTGGCTCACCCCGTGCTCCTCCTACTGTTCCCGCTCCTCCTTCTTATCTTCAACATCGCCCCCCAGCTTCCACTCTGACTCGCCTCCTTGTGTGGGGGCCAGCGGGCATGAGATTCATGCAGCACATCAACACGACGCCCGCCGGCATACACCTGCCCAGCATTGGCATGGTGAACCGGCAGTGCCTAGTTCGGCGGATAGTGCTCCTGGCCAGATGCCTCCCTTTTGTCCTCACTTTCACGCTCGGGTTGATCGAGTGAGCGGCGAGGATGACGCGGCCGCGGACCCCGTTCGGAGCCCAGCGGCCGATGGCGTGTTCACGCTGGTGTCAGTATTGCTTGTTTTTTTCTATGGCTCGGCGGCGAGTGGCCTTCGGATTGGTAGGATGGTCCAGGTCGCCGCCACAAGGACGCAGTTTCGAGCAGGACTGCCGCGCTGTGCTCGCCACAAGTGGCCAGAAGCGCCAGGCGTAGACGGCAAAACGTCAGTGCGACACATGCGTGTGTGCGCGTGGATGCTCGTGTGCTTGTCCGCAGCTCACCTGTTGCACGTGCCCGTTGCACGTTATCATTTCTCATTTCGAGCTGCTCGCCTCAGCATGCCCAGTACCCGGAATACCACGGTTTCGTTCGGAGCGCGTTCGACGCACGTTCGATTAGAATTTAGTTTGCGCGCCCCGTTTGTTGTTTAGCGATCGTGCTGCACATCACCAGAGGATTAAAAAGTGTGTTTGCTTGTGTGTTGCATGTATCGTGCGTGTTGTGTGTGTGAGAGTGTGTGTGTGTGCGAATGTGTGTGAATGTGTGTGTGAATTTGTGAATGTGTGTGTGTGTGAATGTGTGCGTGGGTTCGTGTGTGTGTGCGTGTGTGGGTGTGTGCGTGTGTTCGTGTGTTTGTGTGTGGTGTGTGTGTGAGAGAGTGTGTGAGTGTGTTTGTGAGTGTGTGTGTGTGAGAGTGAATGCGTGTGTGTGTGATTATACAGGCTTACGCCACATCCGCCGATCCCTTGAATGAGTCGGGCACATTATTCCTGGGACTCTGACGCCGCGAATCAACATGACTGTTACGTCCTGACAACCTCTGGGGTTTCACCACCGCGAATCAACGTGACTGCTGCGTCCTGGCAATCCGAAGTCGCACCAGAACACCATTCCTGGGACTTCAACCGTAGGAGCCCTTGGAACTGCTAAACACTTGTGTGACGACTGTGCGCGGCGCCATGGCGAGGGCCACATGTTGAAAACCACCCGCTCTCCATCCATGAAACCGTTGCGAACTTTGAAGACGAATGTGAGCGGCGCAGCGGCTGCATATTTGCAACCTGGGGGCGGCTTGGGACCGAAAGCTCGAAGAGTATTCCTCTGGGTCCCCTCTTGGGGCCGTCCTGGGGCCCTCTTGGGCTGTCTTGGTGGCTTATTGGGCCATCTTGGGATGCTCTTGGAACCCTCTTGGTGGCCCCTTGGGCCGGCTGGGAGCGATATTGAAAGGCTTCTTGGGCCGCCTTGGACGCTATGAGAGGCAAAGAGGCGACTATGCTAAAAATGCGCATTTCCCCAAGGGAATGGGACGATGTTTGGTTCTGGGGGGCCTCTTAGAGCGTCTTGGTTGCCTCTGGCGCCGTCTGAAGGCTAGCTTGGGCATCCTAGGGGCGATCTTTCGGCGACTCGTGGCCCTCTTGGACCGTCTGGGGGGCCTCTGTGACCTTCTTTGTCCGTTTGGGGGCCCGTTTCTCCCCCATTTCGCGTCCGCGGGGGGGGGTCCAATTCCCGGTTTGGGATGTCCCTGGGGGGGGGATAATGGGGGGGGGGAAGAATCTTACACGCCTAGAGACCCACAAGGGGTCGGCGGATTCTGTGTGTGTGATTATGCGTGCATGTGTGATTATGTGTGAGCGCGTGTGTGTGTGTATGTGTGTGAGTGAACGTGTGTTATCATTTGTGTGATAATGTGCGCGTGTGTGATTATGTGTGAGTGCGTGTGTGTGTGTGTGTGTGTGTGTCTGTGTGTCTGTGTGTCTGCGTGTGTGTGTGTGTGTGTCCGTGCGTGCGTGCGTGCGTGCGTGTGCGTGCGTGTGTGTGTGTGTGTGGGGGGGGGGGGCGTGTATGCGCGTGTGACTCTAAAGTGAGCTGGGACAAGGGCGAGAGATAGCGAGCGTTTGTCCGCGGCCGCTTGGGCTCAAACGGCCGGCCGCCAACATATGATTGCGCTTCATTGCGAGGCACGCGACTTGCCATCGAGACCGAAAACATCTTCGCTTGAGATGGCCCGTCGTTCCCGCGACGACCTCCTACTTCTGGGACTGTCGTTACTACGGTATAACAGAGTTGGAAATGGGCTTCGCCTTAGGCGAAGCTTCTAGTTGGGCCTCCCAACCCCCGTCAAACTTGGTAGCGGAGCTGGCCTATGGTGGCCAGCTCGTGCTCTACTCCTCACCATCCACGACACTATCCTGTGGACTACTGACATGGTGGAGCATCAGGGTGCAGTGGGTCTGCGCGGAGGAATGTACATAAGTACGCTCAACCGCAAGGACACTTGCAGTATGACCTCTGCTTTCGCGGAGGCCTCTTACTTGAGTTCTACATCCCTGCGCTGCTACACTCCTAATGTCCACCCACTTACTCCAACCGGAAACTTGTTTGAAGACACCATGCATGGCAACATGCGACACGATATTGCGCCGCCTCCACTCCCACGCAGGCTTACAACAAAACACCACAAACCCCAGCCACTAACATCCGACCACGACCTACGGGGCCATTGGAGTGGCATTGCGTGGCGGAGACGACACAAGAACAACCGACCCCCACTGGGACCCGGTCGGTCAAATACCTTTTCCGCGAATTCGTTCGAGAGGTACATGCCTGGATCAACGTGACAACAGGCACTAACGACGCCCTCCCAACAGGCTGCAGCACTGCAGCGTGGTCTGGGAGGTCTCGCACGGACCATAGCCATGAGAGTTCCCCCCGCAGTCATCAATTTTGGCGTTAACATTGGTGGTCGCCACACCGATTCGTCGTCGTCAGCGTCGGCGTCGTCGTCGTCGGTGTTGTCGTCGTCGTCGTTGTCGTCGTCGTCGTCAAAGTCGTTGGAGACGTCGTTGGTGTCGTCGTATTCGTTGTCGGCGGCGTCGTCGTCGTTGTCGCTGTCGTCGTCGGCGCCGGTGTCGCTGCCAAGCGCCATTTGTTACAAACCGTCACGATCTTCAGAGGTATTGCGACCAAGTAGCGGGTGGGAGGGTGGGATGTTTGCACGAGCAGTGGAGAGGACAGCTTCAAGTTGAGCAGCTGATTGATTCTCCCTTATAAAAACAGAATAGGATCTACCCCCCCCCCATGGCGTTATCGCTACCCCTTTCGGGTATGTAAATCACATACGATTCCGACCACATGTCCATATTAAATATGAAGTTACACTATCCCAGGGGGGCCGGTATCCCCCCCTTAAAGGTCCTTTGTAAAAACACTATGCGGTGAGATTTTTCTTTCTAACATAACACTTTTCCACGAATCCCTTGCAAAATAATCAAGCGAAGTGCACACGCGCGCGTCGTCGCGCGCGCATGCCGAAATCCTTCGAAAACTTTCGGTGCCGGAAGGATTTCGCAATCGAGTTTCTAAAAACATGCAAAACACATGGTTTCGCAACACTGATTTGCTAAAAAAGCTTCCGCGCGAGCTCCTGCGAAATCTTAAGAAAACCATAGGTTTTCCAAGATTTTCACAAAATGCTATTAAACGGGTTTCGCGCGCGCGCGTGTCGAAATCTGTCGAACGCCCTTGCGCGTGTGCCGTCGCGAGAATCCTCAGCAAAAAATGGGACGAAGTGCAGACGCGCGCGTCGTCGCGCGCGTATGCCGAAATCCTTCAAAGCCCATCGGTTTCGGAAGGATTTTAAATCGTGTGTCCAAAAAACCTACAAAAACCCAAGGTTTCGCAACACGGATTTTCAACAAAAGCGTGCGCGCGCTTTTGCGTCGTCGTCGTCGTCGCCGTCCTCCCTCCTCCCGCGTCGTCGTCGTCGTCGCCTACGTCGTCCTCTGTCTTTCCTCGTGTTCGTCGTCGTCGTCCTCTTTGGCGTCGTGGTCGTTTCCGTCGTCGTTGTTGCCGTGGTCGTCCTTGCTCCTCCTCCCTCGTCGTCGTCGTCGTCCGTCGTCGGCGTCTCGTCGTCGTCCCTCCTATTTCGTCGCCGTCGTCGTCGTCGTTGTCGTCGTCGTCTTCCCTCCTCCCTCGTCGTTGTCGTCGTCGGCGCCGCCGTCCTTCCTCCTTCTTCGTCGTTCGCGTCGTCGCCGTCCTTCCTCCTCCCTCGTCGTTGTCGTCGTTGTCGTCGTTGTCGCCGTCGTCGTCCTTCCTCCTCCCTCGTCGTCGTCTTCGTTGGCGACGTCGTCGTCGTCTTCGTCGTCGTCGGCGTCGGCGTCGTTGTCGTCGTCGAAGTTGTCGGAGACGTCGTCGGTGTCGTCGTAGTCGCCGTCGTCGTCGTCGTCGGCGTCGTTGACGTCGTCATCGTCGTCGTCGTCGTCGGTGTCGTCGTTGTCGTCGTCGAAGTCGTTGGAGACGTCGTCGGTGTCGTCGTAGTCGGTGTCGGCGGCGCCGTCGTCGTCTTTGTCGCTGTCGTCGTCGGCGTCGGTGTCGTGGCCAAGTGTCATGTGGTACGTACCGTCACGGTCTTGTTTTAAGAGGTCTTGCGACCAAGTTGCGGGTGGGAGGGTGGGATGTTTGCACGAGCAGTGGAGAGAACAGCTTCAAGACGGTCAGAGATTAATTGCATAACATAGATTGCACCAACCCATTGCCCCGCATAGATTGCACCACCTAGAGTGCACCACATGTATTGCGCCACATAGACAGCACAACCTAAACGGCACCAGCTAGATTGCACCACGCCGATTGCACAGTGCAAGTCGCACACCGCACAGGTTGTACCCCACAATGTGCACAGCGTAGACTGCAAAGTATGGATTGCACCACATTGGACAACCCACATGGTTCCGCATATATTGAACACCATATCTTGCCAGGAACATAGTGTGTAGGGCCCACGCTGGCTAACGTGATGGAACCCCTGTGGTGCAAAACCTGATGAACAAGCTACGTTGTACAACATGTTGCGCAATACTTGTGGTGCAATGTATGTGGGGTACGTTATGTGTGGTGCAGTCCTTGTTGCGGCGACGAGGCGGCGACCTTGGAAGCAAGGCAACGGGCCCGACAAACGAGCCCAAACGACGGGTGGCGATGAGGCGGCGACGGTGCGGCGACGGCGGCAACAAGGCGGCGGATCCGACAAACGAGCTCACATAACGGGCGGCGACGAGGCGGTAATGGGGCGGCGGCAGCGGCAACAAAGCGGCGGACCCAACAGACGAGTCCAAACGACAGGCGGCGACGAGGCGGCGACGGTGCGGCCACGGCGGCAGCAAGGCGGCGGACCCGACAAACGAGCCCAGACGGTGGGCGGCGACGACGCGGCGACGGGGCGTCGACGGCGGTAAAAAGGCGGCGGGCCCGACCTACGAGGCCAGACGACGGGCGGCGACGGGGTGGCGACGGGGCGGCGACAAGGCGACAAGGCGACGGACCCGACAAGCATGCAAGGGGGGGCTGGCATTTCTGGGTGGTCAGTGCTCCATTCACTCATGATCCTCACATGCCACGCCCGAGCCGTAGCATTAGGGCAACAGGTCTTAGGAGAACGGCGCTGCAAAGCGTAGTAACAACGAACACAAATGGGACGAACGACATTCGCCCATACGCAGCAACGCCAACTGATGTGGAATCAGGTGGCCTTGAAGCACGTGCTAGTCAATGCTGTGGTCGACTCATAGAGTGCCGATGTGTTTTTGACTTGAGGCACGACTGATGGGAAGGCTCTATCGCGGGCAGTTGCTCACATTGTGCGAATCCCAATAAGTGCACCCGAAAGTGCGAAGGGCGCCAGGCGATGGCGCTGCGATCGCACTTCGCCGTGTCCATGTTTCGGGGGAGGGGGGTGGGAACAACAACAAAACAACGACAAACATGGTATCGCCAATTGATGCGACTGGACTGTACACTAACAATACCATCAAGCATGTCCATTCAGTTCCCCAAGCAGTTCTTGGATTTAGGGGCTCTTACTTAGGCTACCTGCGGATTTGAATGGGTGTGGCGGATGCGTGCCTGGTGGACGTCCGTGGGCGCATCGTGGGCGCCCCGTGTGGTGGGCTTTTGTGGCGAAGTATCGCTTGGTAGACGGCCGTGGGTCCGGGAGTGGCGAGGTTTCGCTTAGTGGGCGGCCGTGGTCGTCTCATGGGTGCCCCCTGCGCTGGGCGGGTGTGGCGACGTTTCGCCTGGTGAGCAGCCGTGGGCGCCACATAGCTTACGCCATACAGCTTACTCCACATATCTTGCATCAGGTAGGCTTATGCCAAAGATCTCACACCACATTGATTGTGTAACATAGCTTACCCCCACACACAGGTTACACACGATAGTTCACATCACCCAGCTTACACATCCACAGCGCAGTAGTTAATAAGATGGGGTCCACGTTGGCAAACATAATTTATGCTCTGGTTGGTCCAGACACGGTCAAGAAAGTGAGGCTGATGGTGTTGATGATTTTTACATATGTTCGGAACAAACGTCCAGCCATCGCCCAGCATTTTACCGTGGGTGCTAGCATCAGGATGGTTACACCAAGATTCCCACAACAAATGATTGCTTCAACAAGTTGTTCGCGCTCGGCATGTTGCGTTGGATCACAATCGTCCGTGCTCTTGTTCGTTGGTTGCATTACGCCACGAAGCTTGCCTCCCTGATCCTCTATTATTCCGTGCTCTGTGGAATCGTCGCGTCGATCTGCCCCATGAAATTGCACTCGGGCGCACAGCTTGGCGTCCAGCATGGCGTTCTGGTCTCAGGGAACACGGAGGAGGAGCGCGGGTGTCAAATGGTTAAGTTCGTCGCAGGCGCCGCAAAGCGAAGCCTTGTTCACATCATTCGTTCCGCCGTCGTCTTCCCCTCCATTCCCGTCTTGATCGGATATCAGCTTCGTTTGGCCGCGGCATGCGCCGCATGCGCGACCATTTGGTGCTTGCACGCTCGGCGCGGGAGCCAAGCGGCGCCCCATTCGCCTCCTTCTCGTGCTTCCCTCGCGCCCTCCTCCCAGGATTCCGCGTCCTCTTGCCGAGGCCGGCCAGAGGCACGTGGACATGCACAGCCATTGGGTTTGGTGGTATGCGGCGTGAACGATTGCATTCACACATGGCGTCCCCCCTTCCTTTGCCACCACCCTCCCTCCCCCCTCTCGGGCTCTCCGTGGCAGTCTGCCGAGACTGGCCAGGAGGTGGACGCGCATGGCCGTCGGTCCTGGGGGGCGCCCGGCGCGGACACGGTCTGACGCCCGCTCCTTCCTCCTCCATTGGCCTTTCCTTCGGGGCCCCGGTGTCATTCTGACGGAGCCAGCCAGAGGCGAGTGGACGAGCGTCATCCTACATTCTTGCGCGCTCGGCATGGGCGACCACGTGTACACTGAGTGCCGTCTTATCTTCCTTCTTCCTCCTGCATACAGGCCTCGGAAAAAATGGCGAACACCCATGCCACATTCATCTGTGAGCGCCTCCCCCACTCCCCAATGTTCAAAGTTGGCGGTGGGTCTCATGAGTTGCACCTCGACCGCAGTCTCCCCCGCGCTTGCCAACTTTGATTTTCGGGGGCAGGGGGGGTGTTCACTAATTGTTTCCCTCTACCGTACCTCTTGCCACTCCGATCCAGTTTCTCCTGGCCGGCTCGCAGTGACGGGACCCGCTCTGTGAGCAGGAATGGCGCACGTTTCGTGCGGTTCCTTTTGTTCCAAGTTGGGCCCCACGCCAGCCGAGCTGTGCTTCGATAATCGCTCTGCCGATTGGGGAAAAGTTTCGCTGAAGTTCTGGACGGGACAGTAGGGACAGCAAGCGTTGGCACCACGCATTTGGTGAGTTCGACCAGCAGTTGCGTTACGTTCTTGTTCGTCTTTCTCTTTGCCAGGCCATTGCGCAACAGTTTTTCCCAGGGTTCACACACAGATCGCGTGGGCCCGCAAATGCGGGGCGCGGGGAAGAGAAATAATTTGGGGGTAGGCTCTTCTTAGTCTGGGTGAAAGCGCTGCTATGTCAAGTAGGCATTCGTTGATCGGTGGCATTTGTTGTGAGTCCTGCCAGGGGGCTTGTTTTGTGACGGTAGTTGTGGCGCGGCGCGCTTGGTGGATTTGTTTTCTCGCAGTCCTTCGCGGTGTACGGAAGTTGTGTTGAGGATCGTGCGTGCACGTTGGAGCAACCAGACGAGCGTGGCGGCGATCCGCAAAACTATATTACTGTAGAGTTCCGATCGCAAATTCCAAACCCAGTCTCATCACAACCTTCATTTGCACAGGTACGGCACCGCGTCGAGCAGGCTCTCGTTGTCAGCTGTTACCCCGATTGCTGAGGGAGGACGGGGAATCTGGATTGCATTAGTCTGCCTGTCGCGCGCATTCCTTCGGCGGAGCATCGCAGCGATCTGTGCTCAGAGCGTCGCCGGCAACCAATCACACAGCGCAGCTCTTGGCACGCTTACGCCTGCGCAGTATTCCCGGTACTCAGAGCGTGAATTACCTACCCCGCTTTCGCTTCCAGGCAAAACCAAGCCATACCACGCGCCTCCCCGTCAAGCGGCCTGACCAGTACAGGCTGCAATTTGGCATCGTTTGGTATCTCTTGGAAGCGAGGGTGGTCTAAAGCGAGGTAGGTTTGTTTTCCGCCTAGGTACGGCTGCCAGCAGGGTGCGTATCGGCCCAGACTTGCGTGCGTCCCCATCCATGCTCGGCGAGGTGCGCGTGGCTTCGGGCCCCTCTCCCACGGCAGCCCCCCTGTGCCGAGTGGCTCTTCCATTCGAGCGTAGGCCCGGAGAGGGCTGGCGATCGGTGAATGGGGCGCTGGCCAGCGAAGACCCCCATATTCAGGAGGAGAAAAAACACACAGACACAATTAAACGTCGATTCCCCAGAAAATATAGGAAAATATGGGAAGTGGGGGGGAAGACAAAAACCATGAAAATATGGTAAAAGATGGGGGATCCTTTTATTTGTGTGTATTTCCCTACCCAGGCTCTGCCTAGAAGGGTTCTTATTCTGTTAGCTTAAAGGGGCTGGGCAGTGCACCCCGCCCCGGGCGGTTCCCCCGGTCCCCTGGGAGCCCAGCAAAAGCAACAGCAAAGGTGAAAGCAAACGCGCGGCTTCCCCAGTTGCGTGCCTTTGGTGACAAGCAAAAGCAAAAGCAAAGGCAAAAGTGAAGGCAAAAGCGAAACTAAATCAAAAGCATAGCATAGCATAGCATAGCGCAGCATAGCATAGCGCAGCATAGCATAGCCTAGCCTAGCCTAGCCCAGCATAGCATTGCGCAGCATAGCATAGCAGAGCAAAGCATAGCAGAGCAGAGCAGAGCAGAGCATAGCATAGCATAGCGCAGCACAGCATCCACTATTGCTACTACGACTACTACTACTACTACTACTGCTACTACTACTACTACTACTACTACTACTACTACTACTACTACGACTACTACTACTACTACTACTACTACGACTAATACTACTACTACTACTACTACTACTACTACTACTACTACTACTACTACTACTACTACTACTACTACTACGACTACTACTACTACTACTACTACTACTACTACGACTACACTACTACTACTACTACTACTACTACTACTACGACTACTACGACTACTACTACGACTACGACTACGACTACTACTACTACTACTACTACGACTACTACTACTACTACTACTACTACTACGACGACTACTACTACTACTACAACTACTACTACTACTACTACTACTACTACTACTACTACTACTACTACTACTACTACTACTACTACTACTACTACTACTACTACTACTACTACTACTACTACT
Source organism: Prorocentrum cordatum (assembly GCA_963575745.1). NCBI lineage: Eukaryota > Dinophyceae > Prorocentrales > Prorocentraceae > Prorocentrum > Prorocentrum cordatum. The sequence continues at coordinate 279,150 of CAUYUJ010014246.1, read as the reverse complement.
ACTACTACTACTACTACTACTACTACTACTACTACTACTACTACTACTACTACTACGACTTCTACTACTACTACTACTACTACTACTACCGCTACTGCTACTGCTACTGCTACAGCTACGACGATGAGGAGAAGGAGGAGGACGGCGTTTATCGCTCCTACTAATGTTGCTTTCATAGAGGCTCCAACTCCTAGGTAGGGTCGCACTGGGATAATTATTTGTGTCCCAGGGCCCCTTCATATATGCCAATCCGAAAACGTACCTCGATGCACAGAGCGAAGTTCCCACATACGGCGCGCGTTTTGCATTGCGTACGTGGTCATATCCAACTCAATCGCCCGCCTCGTTTACAATTTCGTATACCTCCTCATCGCATCTCCAAACCAAGTTTCAGCCCACATCTGTTTACACTTGGTGTTCTCTCTGTCTCAATTGACGCGTGACCCGGACGGAGCAAGTGAGCGCAGTTCGTGACCGAAGTTCGCAGGCTGAGGGCGGTCTAAGACAGTGTACGGAACCCAGGTGGAGGGGCGGACGATAAAGAGGTAGAACGACGTGGAATTTGCGAGGCGTAGGGGCTTCGGGCATTGAGGCAAGTCCGCCATGCGGAGCGCGGTAAAGATGCCGAGAACGACCCTGCGGCAGGCCACTGGACAGCCGCCCCGACAGGGCCTCCGGCTTCGCCACAGCACCCGCGGGCAGGGCGACCGGGAGGAGGCGCGGAGAACGCCGGGGCCACGACGGCGAGGAGCTCGGGGAGGGCCGCGGTGCGAAGGGCGTGTAAGCATGGCCTGCAGCCGCGGTGCAGGTCGCGGGCTCCAGCACGCTCGTGTCGAGCAGTGATTCGCCTCGCGTGGCAGCCCGTATCACCGAGCGCGTTCCATTGCTCGCAAAGTGCCTGCTGGCAAGCGTCCGAAGAAAACGTGGCTTTTTGGAATGTGTCGTAAATCCACCGCGGCGGGTCCAGGCCATTTGCGAGTAGAGACTTTGCGAGTAGTGGAGCGCGCTTTTCCATTGGAACGAGGCGCGCCGTCTCTGTGGAGCAGGGTCCGAAGCCCTGAGCGCAGGGATCCTAAGTCATCGCGAGCAACGGGCCCGGGTGAACGGCGCGGCGCGGGGAACGCGCGCGCGCGTGCCTCCAGGGCGAGGCAGGCCACCCTCTGCGGTCTCGGGTTAGATCGGGCATGTCCTCCTACAGGCGGATTCCGAACGAAAAGTGAAAGATATTCGAAACATTCTCGATGAGACTGGAGGAAAAGCCCAATCAGATCTGTTTTAGGGCTAGAAGGCTATGGGGCTATAGGGCTATAAGGCTACAGGGCTATAAGGCTATAGGGCTATTGGGCTATTGGGCTATTGGGCTATAGGGCTATAGGGCTATGAGTTTATAGGGCTTTAGGGCTATAAGGCTATAAGGCTATATGGCTATAGGGCTACCGGGCACCCGGGCACCCCCAGGCACCCGGGCACCCCCGGGCACCCGGGCACCCAGGCACCCCCGGCCACCGAAATCGGCGACGTAGCTCACCTAACAGTATGAATCCGCCAGTACCCCTACAGAGGCAGGCTCTGCATGGGGAAACATGGCCAATTGTGGTCGAAAAATCGCCCCCTGATTATTTCTTGACTATTTTGGGATCTACCTCCTGTAGAGGGACAGGCCCGACTTAAGTCTCGGGGCGTCGCCGTCCTGCCGACGACCGCCGGCGGGCAGGGGTGGGGGGCAGCTGCGGGGACGGGCGTCGGCCGGAAGTTGCGCTGCAGGTGTTGGGGGGGAGCCGTCGTGCGGGGACGTGCGCGCTGACACACGTTAGGGTTCACCTGCCCGTGGCTTTCTGCGTTCATGTCGAGCGACGCCCTTCGACGCAGCCAAGTTGTCAGCAGCCCTCTCTTGTCAGCGCCACCGGTTGCCGCCCTCGCGCCAGACCCAGCCCATGGCAACAGCACGGTGAGCACCTACGGACGCGAGTCCATGCAGACGCTATGCTCGTTCCGGGTCATTATGCTCCCTGTTCCTGCATACCCGCCGCCGTCGGCGACCCATTATTTTTCCTCCTCCTCCTCCTCCTCCTCCTCCTCCTCCTCCTCCTCCTCCTCCTCCTCCTCCTCCTCCTCCCCCTCCTCCTCCTCCTCCTCCTCCTCCTCCTCCTCCTCCTTCTCCTCCTCCTTGAAGCCTTGAAGACATGGCTTGGGGGATGGACGACAAAAACTCGTATGCAACGACATGCGCAGTGCCTCCTCGGGTACGATTGTCCAGGAAATCTGCGCCACGATCTGTTCATGCCAGCCGCTGTCTGAATTGGTCGCCCGTGCCGCCCACCAGACTCCGCCAGCGGATCGGCTGCGTCGTCTCGGCCTTGTGGGGGAGGATCTCCGGTGTTGCGTCGGTTTTTTCGATGGGTACCGCCTGCTTGCGCCCCTTGCCCGCTCTGCGTCCCGCGCCCTCACGCCCAGGGAAGCCCGTGGACAGGTACAGGCGATAGCTCTGGCCATGCGGATCCCGAGGAGGCAGCGGCATCGGTAGTTGCCATTGGTCTGACGTGGACGTTCCCGCACGTTGTGCCTCCTCCTCCTCCTCTTCCTCCTCCTCCTCCTCCTCCTCCTCCTCCTCCTCCTCCTCCTCCTCCTCCTCCTCCTCCTCCTCCCCACCGTAGCCATTTTGGCTCAAGGTTTTGAGTTCCCCTGTGTAACAAGTGAAAACCGTTAGTCCGCGGCTAGACCTCTGTTCTTTCAACGCACCGCTGCGTGAGCCGTCAGGCGGCGCAGCATCCTGTGAGCACCTGGTGGAGCAAGTTCGTGCTGACGTTTCCATGGCAAATGGCCCGCCTTCTCGTGCCGCAGCCGCGGGCAAGCCCTCGGCCCAAGGTGGGGAGCGCAAGGCGTGGGCGGCGCCATGGCTATGCAGGTGGTGCACACATCAACGCACGGGCGCCAAGTGGTGGAACCGAGGCGATTGCCAGGCTTGCACCAGCTGCAGCGTCGCCAAGGGTGCCAGTTTCGGTGGGCATAAGCCGCTGGATGGGCCGCCGAGCCAACGCTCGCCAGAGGCCGCTGCAGCGCGCCGCCGTGCAGGCGCTGCGGCCGCGGACGCCCTTTCCGAGAAGCACCGCGAGATCGCCAAGCTGCGTGAGCAGATCAAGGCGGCAAGTGGTCCAGTTCTTCCCAGAGAGGATCCACCACCAGCAGATGCTGACCATGAGAGGCTGTCCGAGATCGCGGGCTTTTTTGCGCACTGTCGGTAGCTCCACCGACCCTGCCATCGCGGCGGTGAGGGACGCGCTCTGCAAGGAGCGCGACGCCATCAAGACCAAGATCGTGGAGGCCAAGCCGCATGCTGGACAGCTCCATCACTATACGACACGCATCAACACCTTGTCGCAGGCCAAGGCTCAGCGCCAGAAAGTGTTGGATGGTTACAGTGAGCAACGAGTGCAGTTGGATGCCAAGATCGCGGAGGCGGAGGCCCAGATCAGCGAGCTGTGGGCTGACACCCAGGAGCTGGAGGCGTTGCGCTGGAAGGTCTCAGCCAAGGCGCCCACGGCAGATCCTGGAGACTGCTCGCTGCGCACGCTCGTCCCCGCGATGGGCCTTTCCGTCGAGAAACTGGGCCAGATGCTGCAAGGCTTGGGAGCCGACGACGAGCTGTCCAAGTCCGTGTCGGCCTGTTTCGACCAGCTGCGAGCCCTGGTTGACAAGGCTGACGCTGCTGAGAAGGAGGGGTCGTCTGCCGAGGAAGCCGAGCCCGCTCGAGGCGCGGCACCAGCCAGCAGTGGGACCCGACCAGGGATGCCGACGCCAGGCCAGCAACAAGCAGCTCAGGATCGCGCCGCCCCCATGGACACTGACGACATCACCGAGCTGCGCGACTTCCTGCGCACGGCGACTGGCCAGGACCCGCCGCAGGAGGAAGAGCAGGTCAGGGAGGCCATCAAGCGCATGGCCAACGCAGCGGAGGCCTTGCATGCCAAGAAGCAGTGCACAGGGCCGGCCGCCTGAAGTTCCTGGCATAACATATGGCGTGCACTTGCTTGCAGGGCCGCCTAAGCTTAGCTTGCCGCATGTGCGCCTGCAGGTGTATCACGTCGCCGTTTGGCTGAGTTTCTATACGGTAACGTTCACGAAGCACCACTTTCGACAGGCGCGCAGCGGCGCGTCACTTACCGCATGGAAGCCTGGGACCGACATGACTAAGTTTGATCACGGATTGCCTTTCGCTGGAAGTTGACATACCTGGCTCTACAACGATAGCCGCATGTACTTTTCTAATTTTACACTGGACATCTCGTGGAGGTGTGGATCACGGATAACAGATATATCATCAATTGAGGCCAGGTCATGGTTCCGAATGCTATCTAACTGGGCTACGTGGACGTGCAGCGTCCTCCTCTACCCCACCGCCTCTGGCATAGTGTGCGCCTTGAGGATGTCAGGTCAACTGCCGTTGACGGGCTCTCTTGGTAGCCGCGCGGACGCGGGCTTTAAAGCCGTTCGACCTTCCCCAAGGTTCGCGCCTCGAGAGTCTACGGGCCCCAGCACCCCTGACCTCGACCTCCTCACACGCCGACGTCGACCTGCAACGACTTCGTGCTCGAGCACGCTGCAGGACATGAGGCCGATCCTGTAACAGAGGGTCGGAGAGGTCAGCCATGCGTCCTGTGTCTTGGATACCGGATCCAATTCATGGTCATTCTGCTTCTGCTGACAATGCAGACAACTGGCGCTACCGTCACCGTCAACAGTGTGCTGACCTCTAACAGTACCCCATACGGTGCCATGAAGGACGTGCTCTCGCTGCCTCAACGTCGTGGCGCCATTACTTGCTTACAGGAACATCACGGTGGCGAACAGAGGATACCAGAGCTTCAGCACAAAGCACGGCAATTTGGGCGACAGGGGGTTTGGACGGCGGCCATCTCTACTGGGCGAGGTGGCACCACGGGCGGTTGCGCAATTGTGGCTCCAAAGCATATACGCGTTGGACTGGGCCCACATCTCTCCTCTCCCACGGTTGTGCCTGGACGCGTTACAGTTGGGCACGCGTCTTGGGGGCCTCGAGGAGGGGTGGCCATCCTTACAATATACTTTACACAATACGTGGTAGAATATGTTGGACCCAATGAGGAGAACATGGAGATACTCACGCAGATTGCAACCCACGTGGAGCAGCTCAATTATTCAGGCCACAAGTGGATAATTACATGGGGACTGGAATATGGACCCCACGCATATATCGGGATGGATGCACTCCATCCACGGGCTGCAGAAGGCGCCCCTGCAACCTACCTGCGATGCGGTGCAGCCTGGGACGGTGCGGGACTATACTTGTGTTTCAGCTTCTCTGGCGCAATGGCTAGGTGAATGTTCGGTTTGCGCAACAGCTGCCCCCCCGCATCAGCCCGTTAGGTTGGGGTTTCAGCTTCAGGCGCGCGCTCAGTGGGCCCGCGCCCCGACGGTGCCCAAGAAGCCACCTACGGTGCCAGTCGTGGGATGTGTTCGGTTCCCACCCGCCACACAATGGCGACGGGTGCAGAGTCTTCTCAGCGCAGCCAGCGATGGACCTACCCTTGCCCGCGCTCGGGACGGCGTCATGACTACCATCGAGAAGGAGATGTTGGGCCGCAACGACGTCATGGATCCGAAGATTCGCCGACGCACTCAAGGACGTGCTGGACCCGACCAGCGGGAGTGGCAGCAGGTTGCTGCAATTTCCCCGCCACAGCCCCAACGACTACAAGCGCACAAGCTATTTGTGGTGGCGCCGACACCTGCGACCCACATATACGCGAATGCCTCTGGCCATGGAACGGGCTGCGGGACACGAGCGCGATACCTTGCGAGATTGTTACCTGACATAGATGGCAACTACGGACAGTATGTATTGCATGATAAACCAGCGGGTGAGCGCATATTGCTTGCCAGACTTGATTGGGACCTCCAAGGTTCCTTTGCTGGGCTTGGGCGCACTACATGGGCGCCGCCTCTGCTGGACAGCGAGGGCCCGCAATTGCCCTTGCAGCGTTCCGACCTCTTCTACCAACCGAGTTTCCTTGAGGTGTTCGATCGGGCCATTGAGAAGGTCACCAAGGTGGTGGATGCCATTAATAAGTCCGCTGGAATTGAGTGGGCCCAATGGGCCAAGCAAGTTTTTTTCCAGAATGGGGCTGGCAAGGCACGCAGATACACAAAGGTGCGGCAGCTGCAAAAGACATTACAATATGCGGGATCACGTGGACAGCCCTACCAAATGGCAGACGACTGCTTGGAATTCGGGAGTGGAATCTGGTTTTTGCACGGTGATATGGCCTTGGAACGACCAGTGGGCTACGACCACTGGGATGGACTACCCACAATCACGGGGTTGGAGATACGGCGTACCATACGGCGGTTCAAGGCCACGACAGCATTGGGTCAGGTTCAGATTCAGCCGCGAGCATTGCAGCAGGTTTCTGACATAGGCTTGGACACGCTGGGCCAACGATTCATGAGATGTGAGACACTGGGCTGTTGGCCTACACAACGCGTCACTACTACCATGGTACGGTTACCTAAGCCGACAGGAGGGCACATATTAGCATTAATCAACACGGTTGTCAGAATCTGAAGCCGAGTACGGAGACCGATTTCTAAGCGGTGGGAGTTGGCCAACCCATCGCCGTTTTTCTGGCGATCTCGACCACGGGCCACTTCTACGGACGCGACATTTCAGCGCAATCTTGCGGTGGAGACGGCAAAGCACACTGGCATGCATTCAGTCAGTGCGCTCATTGACATGTACATGTGCTTTGAAACCATTCGGTGTTCGGCGTTGGTCAGTCATGCTAGACAGTTGCAGTTCCCGTTGCGCTCGCTCTGGCTACTCATACAAGTATATCAGGCACCACGTCTTGTACGAGCATACGGCTCTCTATCATTCCCCGTTGTCTCCACCCCAGGCATTATGGCTGGCTGTTCGCATGCGCGCGCAATGGTTCATCTTATCTTACACAGGCTGCTAGAAGACTTGGAAGCAAGATACGAAGAGGTGGTCCCGCGTGCTCTCCTGGATGACGTTGGTTTCCAATGGATTGGGGATGATCCCAGGCGACAAGTGGCGCTCTTTCATCCGGTGCGATGGTTTATACGACGAGTGCAGCCTTTCGGGCTCATTATACAAGCGGACGAGAGTGGTTGCGTGGCAAGTACTAAGCCAGCTACCAAAGTCGCGAAGAAGCTGAGTAGGATGACGAATTTCAAATGCCACAAGCACATGAGCAACCTGGGACATGAGCTGGCTGGAGTTCGATTACGGCGCATACAGGAACGACGACGACAACTTGGCATCATGGCTCGACGTGGACGGTCTCAGGCACTACAACGTGGGCGAGGCCAGGTACACACGTTGTGGCGAACGGGGCTTCTCCCTGCAGCTGCACATGGTGCTGGAGCCAGCGGCGTAGTGCCATCCACCTTGGCCCAGCTTCGCCACCTTGCTGGAGCCCTCGTGGGGGCCAAAGCCCATGCTAGTATCGCAGCTCGGTTGGCGACGCAATAAGATGAATGGAATGAGATTGTTTTTGACGTCGCTACAGAGTCCGTATGCAGATACGCAGCGGCTATATGGGAATCACAGGTGTCCCTGGGATTTCTGCAGAGAGCTTGGACTGCCACGATGACAGCATGGGATGGTGACTTCTCCTGGGCCACATGCATCAGCCCGTTGTCAGCAGTGGCGCTTTCCCTGCGCCGAGTGGACTGGACGATGACATCGGCCCATAATCTACAAGACGATCAAGGGGCATCGATCAGTTTACTGCAGACATCGCCGCGGGAGCTGAAGCTGCTACTTCGACACAGCATTGGACAGTGGCAGATGCGACGTAACGCGTCTCACATGCAACCGATAGCAGGCAACCCGAATGGCATCTGGAGGAGAGCGCTCCGCCACGCCATTTCGAGCCTGAAAGATCCAATGCATAGAGGCTGCGCCAGACGTTTGATTGGTTCCGCCCTGTGGCCCCCTGCGCGTAAGAATGCCCTTGGACCTTGTGAAAGCGATCAATGTGAGCTCTGTGATTCTCTTGAGCCTGGCACCCTTGGGCACCAATTCTATGACTGCGAAGGGCTCCTGCAGCCGCCTAGTGAGCCCCCCGTTGAACCCATGCCTGAGGAGGTCTTGGAGCGCAGGGCTGGTTTGCGGGGTCTTGGGGGCAATGGACTGGGCGCGCCTGAGTGGGACACGCTCGAGCTTGCGTACGGCCTGCCGTATCACCTTATGAAGTCAGCGCCCCAGCCCTTGCAGTGCCTGGTGTTCCACTGGGGGGGGGAGGGGGGCACGCGCCTCCCCTGGGATCGGCAGATCTACACCGACGGCTCTGGCCTCGCGAATGCGAGCCCAGAACTGCGCAGGCGTGGATGGGCCGCGGTGGAGATGTTGGATCCGGGCCTGCCCTTGAGGGCGGTGCACGGGCCTCTCCCTGGGCGCCAGTCGGCGCCCCGCGCGGAGAGGCATGCTGGTCTGATGGCGATGAAAGTAGCTCCCCAGGTAGACACCATATACAGTGGCCATTTCACGTTCGTTAGAGAGGGTAATACCTGGAGTCGCCAGCTGGGGGGCGGCATGGCAAGGCATGCGGACATCTGGAGGCAGATCCTTCAGCTCTGCGAGCCTGGCCGCGCTCCCCCAACGTTTGAGTGGGTCCCTGCTCACAGAGACATCAGGGGAGTGATGGCGCTTGGGAAGGGACAGGCCACCTGCGACTTAGGCAACCACTGGGCTGATTTGTTTCGCGCGCCTGGGGGGGCCCAGGACCACCAGTATGCACAGGCGGCTGTAGATGTTGAGAGGGGCAAATGAAAGCCTGCAAGCAAAACTGGAGCTTCTCGGCGCGTGCCGCCCAGATAATTGGGGAGTGCTCTAAAGCCTTTGAGAGGCCCGAAAAGATGCCCCCCAGGCCCGAGAAGAGTGACCGTCTCACTTTGATTTCTCACGGAATCTATTACCTCCCTTCGCGACAGGAGTGGAGATGCAAGTTTCGCAACGTGGCGGCCAAGAGCGAGTTGACTCTCAGATCCGTGGTCAGCGGAGCCGCGAGACATAGCTACGGTGGAGAATTAGAGCGCTGCCGCGCAGCCATTTTTGATCACCGCCGACCCTGGTGCCCAGCCCTACGCGGCGCAGAGCCCAGCGGTGTCTGGAGACCTTGCTCCTCATCGGGCCGAGGACCCTCCTCCCCTTTCTACCACTAGTGCCGCTGTGGGCTCAGGGTTGAACGCTTTTTCTAATCTAGGTCATCGCCCAGAGCGGCATGGCCGAGTTATCATTTGTCAGCTCTGTGCGGGATACTGGGTGATCCCTGATGGCCAGCGCCGCAAGCTGAGATCGAGCTGCACACGGCCAACGCAGGTAGCCAGCACGCTTGAGAATCATCGAATGTACTGGCGCAACGCATAGGTAGGCCGTCACCCTAAAACGGGGGTTGTCCTGGAACCGTGGGGCGGCGATGTTGTTTCTGCTGTTGGTTCGTTTGGCCCCGTTGGAGTTTCCAGGGGCCCGCCAGGACCAAGTGCTAGCTCTGCAGGCGGCGCCGAGCCTGTGCGACCTGGGCCTGTGGAGGGTGAATGTCGTCCCGTCGAGACGTCGTCGTGTTGCCCCGCCCCTCCCAGGCCCAACAATGCCTTCACGCTCGAACAGCGAGCGAATGTGACAGTGTCAAGCGCGGAGGCGGCGCAGCTCCGACAGGAGCCTGACAGCAGGCCCCTTCCCGCGTCTGTTTCTTCCGACTCTGACTGACACAGGGCCATTCCTTGTGTCATAACACTGGCGGGCCGTCTGCTCTAATTCACCCACTGCAGGTGGCCCCTACAGTTTTGGTGCCGAAGGCACCCCCGCTGCCAGGCTGTCTTCCCTGGTCCACCGCACGGCGCTAGTCACCGACATGCGTCGCCGCGGCAGAATCCCAGAATCCCTCCTCCTCCTCCTCCTCTTCCTCCTCCTCCTCCTCCTCCTCCTCCTTCTCCTCCTCCTCCTCGTCCTCCTCCTCCTCCTCCTCCTCCGCCTCCTCCTCCTCCTCCTCCTCCTCCTCTCCCTCATCATAATCATCAGCACACCATCATCATCAGCACCATCATCATCATAATCATCAGAATCATCATCATCATCATCATCATCATCATCATCATCATCATCATCATCATCTTCATCATCAGCATCATCATCATCATCATCATCCACAGCAACACCAGCAGCAGCAACGTCAGAATCCTCATCCCCGTGCTCCTGATGATCCTGGCCCGACGTCTGCGATTGTTTCTGATCCTTGGCGACTTATGGGTCTTCAGCGTGCAGCCAACGAAGCGGCGTCAGCGATGAAGGCGGACGTCGCTTCTAGACGAGGATTGAACTTTTCGCAAGTCAGCCCAGGCGGGTTCAAAGTTGCCCGAGGCCGCCAAACGCGCCGTCTGTGAAAATCTGCCACAGCTGCCACACGTCGCACCCAACGGTTGCCGCTCTCCGGTCGCCCGGGCGGCGGCGGCAACACAGTCCCGAGGCCGCCGAACGGGCCGTCTGTAAAATTCTGCCGAAGCTGCCAAATGTCGCACCCAACGGTTGCCGCTCTCCGGGCGCCCGGGCGGCGGGCGCGACGCAGTATTGGGCGTGAGCCACCCCTCACTCCTCGGCCTCACCCGCCCCTCATCCCCGCGTCACCGTCGTTGCTCTCCCTTTGTGGTTTCCCATATTTGTTCAGCTTCCTGGATCCAATCACATCCGCTGTTTGTTTTCCTGTGAACATGATGCTGCCGGGCGGGATGTCCAGCCGCCCGCTGGCTATAGGGAGGGTGTTGTTCTGTGAGGCCATCGCCGACACTCGTCAACGCTAAATCTCTTGTTGTGTCCCCATCAAAGTGCGGAGGGGGGGGAGCTGGAATGAAAAGGACACGTTGGAGAAAGCTTGAGTGCACGGGGGACCACGGCCAGGCCAGCGCCTCGAGACCACAGCATGGAGGACCGGGACCCCGGGACCGGAAGACCGACCACAAGATGCCCCCCCCCCCCCGGCGGCATAGCAGTGCCCCCAGACGGCTGAAGATGCCCAGTAAGCGGCCCGAGTGGATTCAATCGCAGCACGACAAGCTCGGAGACTGCTGCGGAGGCCCCCGGGTCGCTCCAAGACCGGCCCCAAAAAGAGCTCTCACGAGGCCCCATGTGCGCTTCGTGGATACAACTTTCTGTCTAAATACCGCGTCCACGACGGCCCAAGAGGCTCCCTAGATCAGCTCCCGACGGCCTTGGATGGCTCCGCGAGGGCTCCAAGGCCCCGGGATTGCCCACGACGTGCACACGGTGGCCCAAGAGGGCCCAGGGGCGGCCTCAGAGGGCTCCAGGACCCTGACCTTCCAGGACGGCTAAAAAATAGCACCCGACCTAAAAACTTATCCCAAAGCTATTATACGTCTTGGTGTTCGGGCGTTCCGTTCCGTTTTTTAGGTTTTAGGTCAGGGGAGGACTTCCAGAGACCCCCACAGACGGTCTCGAGAGGCCCCAGACGCCTCTCGAGGCCTCCGCTGCCAGCTGCCTCGCTTGTGCAGGCGCGCCTGGCGTGCCTTGCGTCCGACGGAGGGGCGGGGGTTATGATGTTCCAACCGACTTTCGTTTTGACCACCAGAAAGTGTTTCGAGCACCAGCAAAAAGTACCGAAACTCTAGGGTTTTCACGTGTCGGGCCCTCGAAAGCGTAACGACCAGGCGGCCCTTGGTTGGGAGATGTTCGCACATGCGCGGCGGGCATGCCTCGATGCGCAGCAAAAGATTCACCCGATCCGCCTCGTCGGGTGGGTGCTCCACTTCGGCCCCCCCGCTCCCGGGGTCTCTTCACGGCGGCATGCCGAGCGCAGCACGCCACGAGGACGCGCGCGACTGTGAAGGGGGGCAGGGCTTCTTGGCTACGTCAGGTCGGTGGGGACCTCAGCTGGCCCCAGGGAGCCATTATGGCATACAAACAGTATCACAGCAGCAGCACCCCAACATACTTATACTATGTGTGCGTCGCCCCCCCAGGGGCGACGCGCGCACCGAGAAATCTTATAGTATATGCGTCGTGGCGGGCGCTTTCTGGCCACACCGCTCGGGAAACGATATACTACAAGATGGGTATACTATATGTTCGGGTCGGACGCGCGCCTCCAAGGAGGACATATAGTATTAGTATGTCCATGTGCGTCCCAGCACAGCTGACGATTCCAGCCCCTGGCAACAGCTGCTCCTCTCTTCGCTTCCAGCCTGGGCCGGCGTTGTTTTGGCGGACAGAGCCGAACGACCCTTGTTCGCACTGGCACGCGAAGGAGGCCCCCTTCCCTCCACCACCCATTCCAGCACCCGCGCCGACGCGGTAGCGACACGGGAGGGACGGACATATGTGTTGCCCACGGTGCAATACCTATATTCACACATGGCCTTGCGGCAGCACACACACACACACACATTGCGCATGCACATTTCGGCATGGTTTCTTTGATTGACCGCGTCATGGGGGGCTCCTGGAAGCGCAGACCCGGTGCACCGCGGTTGCGTCAAGGCGGCAGCTCCGCGACCACCTTGGCTTGGGCTCTGCAAGATGCCGCCCCCCCCCGATCACCCCATGCACGGGACACAGGCTGCCCCAGGCTCCGCTCGCGCAATTGCCTGGCAGACACTGCCAGCCGCAAAGGTGCAGGAGGAGGAGGAGGAGGAGGAGGAGAAGGAGGGAGAAGGAGGGAGGAGGAGGAGGAGGAGGGAGGAGGAGGAGGAGGAGGAGGAGGAGGAGGAGGAGGAGGAGGGAGGCCACGCCGTCAGGCCCGATGATTCCGCCAGACGTGGCAGAGCATCCGGCCTGGGCTCGCGGCCATTGCTGAGAGCGGGAGCAGCGGCGAGGGCGAGGCTCTCGGGAGGCGCAGGCGTGGAGCTCCCTCTACGAGGCCACGCAGCGCGCGAGGGCTGTGCCGCAGCGGTGGCGGAGGCGCACGCGGCCGCGGCCAATGGGGCCCTCGGTGGAGCTCCCCAGGCTTGGCATCGCTCGGACGTGTGCGTTTTTCCTTCGGCGAGGACCATCGAGGAGCATCCTTGATCATTTGGCGAAAAAACCACGCACGAAACCGAAAAAAGCACAGGGAATGGACGTCCAAGCGATGGCCAGTAGGGGGCCACGAAGCGCTGCACTGGGCGGCGCGGGCGCAGGCGGCCGCGGCCTCCTTGGGGCCTCCGGTGCAGCTCCCCGCAGGGCCACGAACCGTGGGAGGGTCGTATACCGTAATGGTCGACATGCGGAGCGGAGGGCCGAGGCACTGATGGGAGGAGGGAGGAAGGGCAGCGGGAGGAGGAGGAGGAGGAGGAGGAGGAGGAGGAGGAGGAGGACGCGGGCGCTGTCTCTTCAAAACGAGGACCCAACACCACAGGAGGTTGTCCCCGGGGTGGGCTGCCCATCGAAAAATCAGCAAGGAAGCTGGACGGCGATTTGAGCTGGTAGCTGGGAGGAAGCGATGGAGAGAGTCGCGGCTTCGAGAAGGAGCCTGGATGCCATCCTGGCGTCCATAGGCGCCACCCGGGGAGCGGGGCTTGCTGGAGCCCCTGGGGGGGGGGGGCGGGCACAACGGGGGATCGCTGGTGGGCCGGCCCCAGAAGAGGTGTTTAACGTGGCCGACCGGCCCAGAGCGTTCTTAGAGGCCGCGTCGGACCAGGTGGTCGACAGGTCGGGCCCGATGGGCCAGAACACGTGGCAGGCCCGGCAGGCCAAGGAAGCAGGCCGCGCAGCACCGTCAAGGTCGAGAGGTCAGCGGCAGAAGCCGATCAGCCAAGAGGGCGAGGCAGAAATTGTGAGGTCGGCTCTCCAGGCTCACCGCGGAGACTGATGGCACGATAGACTCAAGGTCGAGAGGACCAGGGAGAGAGAGAGAGAGAGAGAGAGAGATGGGGCATAGCATAGCCGGGACGGCGCCTCCCGCGCCACGCCCCCCTCTTTTGGTTCCGCTCGCAACGCCCGCCGCCCCTGTCGGTGGACGACGCTCCTCCACTCTCTACACCCTACGAAATGCTTAAGAAATCATGGGTTAAGAAATTCATAGTCTCAGAACTTGAATAAAAACCCAAAAGTTCCATTCAAATCTTAGGATTTACATTGAAACATTAAGAATAATCGAGGCTCTGGCCGAAAATGTAAGTTTTCTTAAGCATCGCCTAAGGTGTAGTCTCTCGGTCGGCTCCGCAGCCCCCGCGGCGACCCTCCTTCTCGCGCGGGCGAGACGCTCCTGCGGCGTCTCCCCCAGGTCCCACGCAGTGACCACCGCGGGCCCCCTTCGTCGCGGCCTTTGCCCCGACCTGCGTCATGGGGCTGGCCCCTCGCCCGACTCCGCTCCGGGTCTTCTCTTGGGGCGCCATCCTCGCATCCTAGCTCACGTCGGCTTGTCTGACACAGCTCAGGAGCGACAGAAGGACGTACACGTACATGAATCCACGTTGGTTTCGAGACTACGCATTGCGCAAATGTTCAAATAACGCGGCCGGTCTCGCGGATCGAGAGGCCGTGTTCATGTACATAGCTTGGCGCGTACGTCCTTTGTGGGCTCCCTAACAGCGACGAATGACCCAGGGCAGCCCCAGGTGAAATTGATTGGGAATGCTTTCCTTCAGCCACGCTAAGTTGGTCGCGTTTCGTCTGGTTCTGCCGTGCCACGGTCGCGGGTGCTTGGTAAACGTAGGCTTCAGTGACACAAGATGCGTTCTTCCCAAGCCCAAACCTCAGTCCGACTCGATGCTCACGCCAGTCTCAAGCCAGGCGTCTTGAGCCAGAATGCGGATGTGCGCGCATGCTGTACCAGGCTCGCGCCGATCCACTCACAGCACGCAACTCAAGCTCAATATCGCATGTACAGATGAAGCGAAACAGCGGCAGCATGACGAGCCGGCGAGTGGCAGAAAAAAACGAGAGTCCAATTAGCCACCCTCAATCCCCCACTTCCTCCGCTCGCTTCTTGCCCAAGCCCGAACCAAGACAAATCGAGTCCTCCTCCGCCCTCCCCAGGCGCCCGGCAGCTCGACAAATCGAGCCCCTGCCGAGGGGTGCGGGGGCCCACGTCTCGAGTTCGGGGCAGGGGCCCCCGGACCTCTCGACCGACTCCATGCGGCCGGCTGCTCATCCAGAGCCCTTTGCTGACGGCCCTGGGGCCCGAGCCCCAGCTTCCGAGGGCCCAAGGTGGCGAAAAGCCAGCCGCCCCGATCTTGTCCGAGCCGCCAGACGTCTGGGTCCCCCTCCTCCCCCCGTCCTCCCCGCACTCAGCTTCCCTGTGTGCCCGTGCAGGGTTCGTCGCTTCCCTGACACTCTGCCGGTCGCAGCGCCACCTCTCGTCGGCAGGCTTCGTGCTTCAACGGTCTTGCAAGCCAGCAAATAAGCCTCCCCGCGCTGCGCCCCCCCCCCCTGCCCCCACCCCCGCGCCCACCCGCGCCGCCGCGGACTGGAATGGCCGGTGGGGGTGCCGGCGGCTGGCTCGGCGGAGCTTGGCCCCTCCGCGGGGGCTTGGACGGCTGCCTCGGCGGCCTCGCGGCCGCGCTGGGCAGAGGTCGCGGGGGCCGGGGGGCCCTCCACCTCCTCCTCCTCCTCCTCCTCCTCCTCCTCCTCCTCCTCCTCCTCATCCTCATCCTCATCCTCATCCTCATCCTCATCCTCATCCTCCTCCTCCTCCTCCTCCTCCTCCTCCTCCTCCTCCTCCTCCTCCTCCTCCTCCCTCATCGTCCTGCCACGCAAAATATATATAGCACCCCGCAATTGCGGATAAGAGTGAGGGGGCGGGCGCGGGCGACGCGGGAGTCGAGCCGGCGGACCTCTTGGCCCTCACGAATGCAAAAGAAGCTTGGAACGAATGCAAAAGAAGCCCGCCGCAGGCGCCAAAAATTTTGGGTGGGTCGCGGGGTGGGTCGCGGGTGGGTCGCGGGTGGGTCGCGGGTAGGTCGCGGGTGGGTCGCGGGTGGGTCGCGGGTGGGTCGCGGGTGGGTCGCGGGTGGGTCCGGGTGGGTCGCCGGTGGGTCGCAGATGGGTTGCCGATGCAAAAGAAACCCGCCGCAGGCGCTGAAGTTTTGGCTTATTCAGTGAACGTAGTTTGGGTCGCGGGTGGGTCGCGGGCTCTCCACTTCCACCTGGAAGGGATTCAAAAACAGCCCGCCGCAGGCGCCGAAATGATTTGTATACTGAACGCGGTTTGGGTCGCGGGTGGGTCGCAAGTTTTCCACCTGCAACGACTTGGAACGAATGCAAAAGAAATCCGCCGCAGGCGCCGAAAATTTTGGGTGGGTCGCGGGGTGGGTCGCGGTGGGTCGCGGGTGGTCGCGGTGTCGCGCGGTGGGTCGCGGGTGGGTCGCGGGGGGTCGCGCGGGTGGGTCGCGGGTGGGTCGGGGGGTCTCGGGGTGGTCGCGGGTGGGTCGCGGGTGGGTCGCGGGTGGGTCGCGGGTGGGTCGCGGGGTGGGTCGCGGGTGGGTCTCAGGGTGGGTCGCGGGTGGGTCGCGGGTGGGGTCGCCGGTGGGTCGCAGGTGGGTTGCCGATGCAAGAGAAACCCGGGTCGCGGGTGGGTCGCGGGCTCTCCACTTCCACCTGGAAGGGGTTCAAAAACAGCCCGCCGCAGGCGCCGATAATTTTGATTTGTACATTGAACGCGGTTTGGGTCGCGGGTGGGTCGCAAGTTTTCCACTTGCAACGACCTGGAACGAATGCAAGAGAAACCCGCCGCAGGCGCCGAAAATTTTGGGTGGGTCGCGGGGTCGCGGTCGCGGGGTCGCGGTGGTCGCGGGTGGGTGGGTCGCGGGTGGGTCGCGGGGTGGGTCGCAAGTGGGTCGCGGGTGGGTCGTTGGTGGGTCGCGGGTGGATCGCTGAGGGGGGGGGGGGTCTCGGGGGGGGTCGCCGGTGGGTTGCGGGGTGGGTCTTGGGTGGGTCGCGGGTGGGTCGCGGGTGGGTCGCGGGGTGGGTCGCGGGTGGGTCGCGGGGTGGGTCGCGGGTGGGTCGCGGGTGGGTCGCGGGGTGGGTCGCGGGTGGGTCGCGGGTGGGTCGCGGGTGGGACGACGATAACAAAAAAACAAACAACAAACAACAAACAGCAACAAAAACAACAATCATTTTAAGATTATTCGCTCTTATCTGCTCGAGTGTCCGTTGACGCGTATTTCCCAGACCCTCGATACCCGCGCTCTTCCTCTTCGATCGAGCCCCCTTTTGGGGGGTATACTTTTCCTCCCTGCAGGCCGGGCCCCGGCAAGCGGCGGGGCGGCCGCGGACCGTCGGCCTGGCTAGCGGCAGCGCTGATCGGCGGCAGTCCGACCCCAAGGGGGACGGACAGGGGACCGACCACGACGACGACGACGTCGACGACGACGACGTCGACGACGACGGCGACGACGACGACGACGACGACGAGCGAAAGCGAGAGCGAGAGAGAGAACGATAGCAGGGCCATGAAGGGCACGAAGTGGGCCACGAAGGGCGACAGCGGGGACACGAAGGGAATGCGTATGGGGCCACGAAGAGCGCGAACAAGCGGGGGCCACGAAGGGCAGATAATGCGGGGCCACAGAAGGCAACGACGGGGCCACTGAGGGTAGCATCTGGGCCAAGTAGGACAGCGATGGGGCCACGAAGGGCGACAGCGGGGCCACGAAGGGCATGCACATGGGGCCACGACGGGCGCGAACGAGCGGGGGCCACGAAGGGCATACGTATATTGGGCCGGCCAGGACGGGGCCACGAAGGGCAGCGAGTGGGCCACAAAGGGCGACAGCGGGGCCACGAAGGGCATGCATTTGGGACCACGACGGGCGCGAACAAGCGGGGGCCACAAAGGGCATACATATATGGTGGGGCCACGAAGGCCAGCGAGGGGGCCACGAAAGGCAGCAACGGGGCCACGAAGGGCAGCGAGGGGGCCACGAAGGGCTGCAACGGAGGTACGAAGGGCAGCGATGGGGCCACGAAGGGCAGCGACATCCCGATTCCGAAGTAATCTGCGTAATCAGCGAGGGAATCTTATGCGTGAGCGCGATCCCTGGGCGCCTGAGTGTCGGGAGCGCGGCGCTTGAGTAAATTGCGGGAGTATGTAATGCAAGGGCGCTATGTTTGAATAAATTGCAAGCAAGTCTCCAGCGAGAGCGCGATTCCAGAGCGCCGAGAGAGCGATTCCTGAATAGATTGTAAGTAAGTGCCAAGCGAAAGCGCGATTCCTGAATACAATGCGAGGAAGAAGTCTCAGGCGGGAGCGGGGGTCCTGGCTAAATTGTGAGGAAGTCTCAAGCGGGAGACGTTGTTTTGTAACCCGGGGGCCAGGGGTACAGATTGATCTTCAAGAACTTCCCTGGTAAAGAACAGGGTGCGAGCGCTGGGAGGGGCACTTCAAATTAAAAAAGTACAATGTTCACCAGAGGGGGATCAACAATAATGATTCTTCAGGAATGAGAGTTCAACAACAACAATAACAACAACAACAACAATAATAACAATAACAACAACAGCAACAACAATTGTAAGACTGTTCGCTCTTATCTGTTCACGTGTCATTCAATACGCATATCCCAAACCCTGGATACCCGCCCTCTTCGTCTTCGATCGTTCCCCTTTTTGGGGGTATATTCATTCCCTGCCACGTGTGGTTGGTGAAGCCCTTGGAAACGAAGGGTAACAAATAACGGGGGGGAATGAGGACGAAGGGGTCGGAGGAAGGCAGGGGAGGGGCAGGAAGGAGGGAGGACGAGGATATGCGCTGCGAGTGGCGATTCAGTTTGCGCCATGGCTTGCGCCAGCCAGTCCAACACAGGTGAAGAATAAGTTACGCCATGGGTCGCGCCATAAGCAGCGCCACGTACCACCCCTTTGAAAGAACATATCGTGGAGACCCCCACGGGGGGACGTACAGCTGCGAACCGGTGTCAGAAACAAATTCCGTGGAACCCTGAAAAGAAGCGGGATGTTGGGAGAGTGGGGCGGAAGGATAGTGAGAATTGCAACCGTGTCGAGAGGAACGCGGGGATGTGGAGTGGATTGGGATGAAGTGGACAAGAGAGGGGGCCACGAAGGGCGACAGCGGGGCCACGAAGGGCATGCATATGGGCCACGACGGGCGTGAACGAGCAGGGGCCGCGAAGGGCATTCGTATATGGGGCCACAAAGGGCGACAGCGGGGCCACTGAGGGCAGCAAAGGGGCCACGAAGGGCAGCGAGAGGGCCACGAAGGGCGACAGCGGGGCTACGAAGGGCATGCGTACGGGGCCACGACGGGCGACTGCGAGCGGGGGCCACGAAGGGCATAGAATGTGGAGCCACATTGGGCAGCGACGGGGCCATTGAGGGCAGACACGGGGCCACGAAGGGCAGCGAGCGAAGGCGACCGCGGAACCAGTACGGGCAGCGAGGGGCATCGAAGGCGGGCGACGGGCAGCGAGCGGCGACTGCAGCCCCTAACGGGCTGGTCGGGCGGGCATGCCCAGACGGGCGGGTCGAGCGGGCGGGTCGTTGAAGCGTAAATTTGATCGAGCCGCCAAGCATTATGTAGCGGGAGCGCGATTCCTGAGTGTCGAGGAGCGGCATCTGGATTAATTGTGAGGAAGTATCAGGCGGGAGCTGCGATTCTGTGGTAAGTTGCGAGGAAGTCCCAAGCGAGAGCGCGATTCTTCATTAAATTGTAAGGAATTATGAAGCGGGAGCCGCGATCCGGTGGTAACTTGCAAGGAAGTCGGAAGCGAATGCGCGATTCTTCCATAAATTGTAAGGAAGTATCAAGCGGGAGCCGCTGTTGTTGTAAACCGGGGGCCAACAACACAGTTTGACCTTCAAGATTTTCCCTGATAGAAAGCAGGGTGCGAGCCCGAGGAAGGGCACTTCAATCGAAAAAACGATGTGCACCGGACGGGGGGGATCAACAATAACTATTCTTCAGAAGTGAGAGTTCAACAACAACAACAACAACAACAACAACAACAACAACAACAACAACAACAACAACAACAGCAGCAACAGCAACAGCAACAGCAACAACAACACCAACAATAATTTTAAGATCGTTCGCCCTTATATGTTCGAGTGTCCAATAACGCGTATTTCCCAAAGCGTCGATACCCGCCCTCTTCGTCTTCGATCGAACCCTTTTGGGGGGGTATACCTTTCTTCCCTGCAGGCCGGGCCCCGGCAAGCGGCGGGGCGGCCGCGGACCGTCGGCCTGGCCAGCGGCAGCACTGATCGGCGGGGCGGCCGCGGACCGTCGACCCGACCCCAAGGGGGACGGACAGGGGACCGACCACGACGACGACGACGACGACGACGACGACGACGACGACGTCGAAGACGACGGCGACGACGACGACGACGACGGCGACGACGAGCGAAAGCGAGAGCGAGAGAGAACGACAGCAGGGCCACGAAGGGCACGAAGTAGGCCATGAAGGGCGACAGCGGGGACGCGAAGGGAATGCGTATGGGGCCACGAAGAGCGCGAACGAGCGGGGGCCACGAAGTGCAGATAATGCGGGGCCACAGAAGGCAATTGTGGGGCCACTGAGGGTAGCACGTAGGACAGTGAGGGGGACACAAATGGCGACAGCGGGGCCAAGAAGGGCATGCACATGGGGCCACAACGAGCGCGACTCCTGGGTGCCTGGGTGTCGGGAGCGCGGCGCTTGGGCAAATTACAGGAAATCCCAACGCAAGACCATTCTTCAGTGAGTTGCAAGCAAGTCTCCAGCGAGAGCGCGACTCCAGAGCGCCGGGAGAGCGATTCCTGAATAAATTGCGAGGAAGTCTCGGGCGGGACCAGGGGTCCTGGTTAAATTGTGAGGAAGTCTCAGGCGGGAGCCGTTGTTGTTGTAACCCGGGGGCCAGGGGCCCAGTTTGAGCAGGATGATTTTCCCTGTCCAAAAACATGGTGCGAGCGTCGAGGGGCACACTTTGATTGAGAAAAACAGTATGCACCAGTGGGGGGATCAACAATAATTGTTTTTCTGCAATGAGAATTCAACAACAACAACAACAACAACAACAACAACAACAACAACAACAACAACAACAACAACAACAATTACTAGGACGTGGGGACACTCCGTTCTCACCAGTGCCAGGGTTTTCATAGGAGGCGGGCAATACCCCCACTTTGTGGGGGGGCCGGTTCAAGCTCTACCAAATTTCCAAACGACTCTTCGCCACCACCCACACCCAGCTTCCCGCCCTATGACGTTCGGACACTTCACTTCGTGGCATGCGGACGACCGTGGCTACTATTCAGGGCCCCGCGGCCGACGACGACGGCGTGCGCGCGCGAAGAAAAAACGAATGTGTCCCGCATGGTATTATTTGACAGGGATGATGGCCCTGGCAGGTGCGCAACCGTTGTCGCAGAAGTTCGAAAAAGTTGCTCGCAAAAGCCCGTTTGACAGAAATGTTTAAAAAGTGTTGGGTTTCCTACGAATCCGCAAGAGCGCGCGGGATGAGATTTTGACATTTTTTTGTTGAAAAACCATTGGTTTTTTGATGTTTTTATGTTAAAATCGCTCCGAACACTAAGCTTTTGGAAGGATTTCGTCTTGCGCGCGCGAATGTCCACTTTACCTTATTTTTTGCAAGGGATTCTTGAAATTTGATTATATTAGAACAAGAAATGTCATTTTATAGTGTTTTTTGCAAGGGAAAGCGGGGGGGAACAAAACAACCGGATCTTGATCACATCGAATTACCTGAGGCTTCCTCACGAAAATGATGAAAATGTAGCTGCGGCCTAGGCGGCGCAGGGGGGCCGTGCACCAGGGGCCCCAACAATAATTATTCTTTAGAATTAATAATGTTCAACAACAACAACAACAACAACAACAACAACAACAACAACAACAACAACAACAACAACAACAACAAGAATCCGCATCGCGGAATTCTACTTCAGCCACGCACCCAGGGACAGTGAACGACCGTTCGGCTCAGTCCCCGCACTCTGATAAATGAGTCAACCGCCAGCCTGCCGCCATTCCCGCAAAGCGGTGAGAACAGGCGGCCAGTACCTCATTCCGCCCACGCGCTCCGGCCTATGGAGCGAGTGGGCGAGCGATCGATTTGCTAGGAGGTCACGGGGCCCCGCAACCAGGCGACGACGCGCAGCCCGCAGACATTGAAACGCCATCAGCTGTGGCATCGCCCGGAAGACGGCCGGCCTCGGACGGGGTTAGATCGAAGATGAATCCATTCCAGAGCGCTCTGGAGCGTTGTGGAACGCTCCGAGAGGGCCGCGGCGCCCGAGACATCCTCCAGAGCCGCCGGATTTCCGAGATTCTCGAAGTTATCCTCGCCCGATGTTGTCCCCGTCCTGGCTTCGTTTTGCGGCCCATCCGGAGGGGAAACACACACACACACACAGAGACGCCACTCCCCGTCGACCCCCAGGAAAAAAAAAGAGTGGGAGAGAAGGGCAGCGGGGGGGGAGACGCCAACCCCGAAGACGTGGGACCCTCGAGACGCCATCCGCGGGCACTGCCCGGGAGGCGGCCGGTCACCCCTCGTCCCGGCCGCCCCGTCCCTGCCTTGGCGCCGCCGAGCGCGCAGGCCGTCGGCCTCCCGCCGCGGGCGCGCCGGCCGCGGGGGCGGCCGCGTGCTGCCCGGGGCCGAGCGCCGAGGGCGCCGGGGAGTCGCTGAGGGAGCTCGTGCGCGAGGCGCTGGCGGTGGAGGCGACCCGCAGAGGACGTCCCCTGAGATTCTGGACGCCCTGAGGACTCCTCCCCCTCCTCCTCTCCCCATTCTCCCCCCCCTCCTCCTCCTCCTCCTCCTTTTCCTCTTCCTCCTCCTCCTCCTCCTCCTCCTCCTCCTCCTCGTCCTCCTCCTCCTCCTCCTCCTCCTCCTCCTCCTCCTCCTCCTCCTCCTCCTCTTCTTCTTTGCACGAACGAAATGGGTACGGGAAGAATGGGTACAATGCCCAACAGCAGTTCCTGTTCATTTTGAGCAGGACGCGCTGTCCGCGCCGCCGCGGCATCCGTCCACTTGAGACAGATGAAGGCCGCCTGCCCAACAGCGGCCGCTGTTGGTTCGGGGCAACATGTGCTGTTGGGCATTGTACCCACTCTTTCGGTACCCACTTCGGGTGTCCAAAGAGATCCTGGCGGCTCCATGTTTTCGAGCCGGGCGGTTTCGCCTTCCTGCGGGCCTTGTGGGCGCCCACGGATCGATCCGGGAAGTACGCAGAAAAAAGGGCTCTCATCAGGGCTCCGGGCGGGATGTTTCAAGATGTTGTATTCTTCTTCGCTACGTCGGATCTCAGGGACTGGCCAGCTGAAGTAGCTGCCCTGGTACGCCCGTTTTGACGCGCAACGCGTGCCTGGTTCAGTCACCAAGCGCGTTCCACTACTCGCAAAGCGCCTCCTCGCGAACGTCTGGAAAAAAACATATTCTTCTACGTCATGGATCGTAAATCCCTCGCGGCGGATCCAGGCCATTGGCGAGGAGCCACTGTGCGAGATGTGGAACACGCTTATCCAAATCAGCTGCCACGACACGCCCGCTTTGAAGCGCAGCGCGTGCCGTGTGGAAGACGTCCACGCGAACACGCTGCGGCTGGGCTCGGCACGTGTTGGCCCGCGCGGTCGGCGAACGCATCGCCCCAGACCTGCGTGTTCATCCTGCGTGTTGAGCTCCGTGTCGGCACGCTACGTGTTGCGTGTTGCGTCGATTGTTAGTCTATCGAATGTCCATGTTATCAATTGATAGCATGATTCTAACTAAATGTTATTATCATGTTCATTTTCATATCGGGGCAGCCAAGCTTGCCAGATCTCCGACCGTGCGGTATCTTCAATCCCCCCCCCCCCGGTGGTCGCCGAGGTCCTGACGTCTCGGCTCTTGCCGGCCATGGGCGCGTCCGCCCGCTCTCGGGCCCCGGAAGCCTCTTCACAGATGGGCCTTGCTCGACAAAGGGCGCAGAAAGATGGGGGGTTGGGGGCCTTGGTCGCGATTTTTAACTATGTTGTTCTAGGCCTCCTGGATGGGGTCGGAGTAGATGGGGTCGGAGGATCGCGCCGCATCGCCGATGCATCGGCGGTGCGGCTCGATGTGGAGCCCGATTTGCCTCACGTCGACGTCGCCGATGCATCGCCGACATCGACGATGCGTCACCGGTGCATCGCCGATGCATCACCGATGCATCGCGGATGTATTGCCGATGCGGCGCGATCCTCCGACCCCATCTAATCCGAACCCATCTGGGAGGCCTCTCGTTGGGGGGGGGGGCTCCGTGTTCCTCAGTTGTTCTGCAGTGCTCCTTGGGTTTCCCTTGGGTTTTCCATGGAAAATCGGAGTTGAGCTTGTGGGAAAAAAGGGGCCTCGTTCCTTCTTTAGGTTCCTTAGGTCAACGCCCCAACTGTATGTTTGTTTTCGCTGCGTCGAGTTCTCAGGGTTTGCCTAGCTTACGGCCTCTCTGGGCACGTGGCGGGACCCAGGGCTCTCAAGAGTGGATCGGGGGGCCAACAACTGCAGTCGGGGCGCTGAAGAAGGAACCCTTTTCGTTTGGGAGGGACTCAGTGTTCCCTAGTGGTTTCACAGTTTGCCTGCTTTCGATGGGAAATCGAGGTTTGACTTGTAGAAGAAACAGGTCTCGTTCCTTATTCGAGGGCTGGGGATTCTGGTGTGGCGGTCTGGGGCCCGTACCGCGGCATCATTTTGCATTGTCGCCTCGGCGCCTTGGGTCAACGCCCCGACTGCACTGGTCGGGCCCTCTGGGGCCGCGCATCGAACAAGCCAGATCGACCACGCTGGGCCAGGGTCATCCCGGGTCCCAGGATGGTGTAACAAGACCCGCACTAGCCTCGGCCAGGAGGGCGCGTGCACCCCACGCTGGGATTCAGGATGGCCCTAGTCCGGCGGTGGGTGGCGTGCAGATGAGGCCTTCCGCACAGGTGAGGGCCATCCAGGAGAGCGTCGTCCAGCAGCTGAGGATCAGAGGAGGCAAAGGTACCCATACCGCTACCCTTCGCCCGTGTTCCCCCTTTTGGGGCCTCCTGGGCGGCCCTCGTCGCCACCGCTGGCGTCCCTTCGAAATCCTGGCCAGAACACGCCCCGGGAGAGGCCCGGGGAGCAGCGGTATCGGTACTTTTGGGCTTCCCCCGAGGAGCTTGGAGGTCCGTGCCGCGGGGAGCCTCCTGGAGCACGAGGCCCACGCCTCCGAGAAGGACCTGGAGCGGCTCCAGCGGCGGCTGCTCCAGACCGAGCGCCGCCGCCGCCGTCGGAACCTCGAGGTGGGCTCCCTGCGCAAGGCGCTGAGGGAGGTGCGCAGCGACGTCATCGACGAGAGCACGCCGCCCAGCGCGAAGCACGACATAGAGGCAGAGCAGCTGCTGTCCGAGGTGCGCGCGGAGCGCGAGGAGTGGTACTCCGACAAGAGGCGGCTCGAGGAGCAGATACACCAGCTCGAGGAGGAGAACCAGGCCCAGAGGGCCGCTCCCGCCAGTGACCCGGAGAAGGAGAAGCTGAAGCGGCAGATCAAGCAGCTCCAGATGTCCATCGACTCTCGGGACAGGTACGCCTGCTGGGTGTGCAACCAGCAGGCCACAGCGCGCGAGGCCAGCGACACCGACGGCGACGCGTCCGAGCGAGACGTGGAGGAGGACGACGAGGTCGAGGCCATGCGCAAGCAGCTGTCGTGCATGAAGTCGGAGCTGAAGAAGCTGAAGGGCCTCCCGAGCTGCGCGAGCACCCCGAGGGGCTCGGTCGCGAGCACCCCGAGGGGCTCGGTCGCGGGCAGCGAGGGCGAGATCCCCGCCGTGGCCCTTCCTTGGGGAAACAGCTGCCGGAGCACAACCTTTCGGAGGTCCGCGCGGATTTCTCGGATCGGCGCGCCGTGGACTCCCCTCGACTGGCGCGCGGAGCGCGCCAGGGGCGGCGCCGCAGGCGCCGCTGGGGTCCAGCGCCGATCTCCAAGAAGCCCGCGCGGAGCTCCGAGAGTTCCCAGAGATCCGAGGCAGTGATTTTTGCGATACGGGATCCCTGGAAGTCTCGACCGATTCCCCGGGACCCGCTCTCCCATCCTGCATCGTGGTTTGACAGTCCCAGGGGCCCCTGCGAGGGCCCCTATATAGAGGCCGAGAACTGCGGCAAGCCTCCGCCTCGATTCTGCCACTGCGCTATATAGATCTCTGGGTGGATCTGCCCGTGCAGCTGCTTCCTCGTCGACGCGAGGCCCCGCCGGCCAGCGCGCCCGCGCCCGCGGGGCCCGGGGGCCTCAAGCAGCCCGGCAGCGCCCCCCGGAGCGACCGGCCGAGACGCCAGGGCGTGCAGTTCGCGGACGCCGTCGACGACCGCCCCGGCACGCCGCCGGCTGTGCCGGACGCCGGCGGCGCCCCGCAGGTCGGGGGGGGCCAAGGGCGCCCCTATATAGGGCCCATGAGAGGCCCCCGGCTTGTCGCTCAGTCTTGGAGCCCCTGGGGCCCCCTGGGCCTCGTGAGGGGTTCTCTTCAGGGAGGAAAAAAACCACCCGGGCCGGACAAGTGGCGTTTGCGAAGCGGCCCCGGGCGTTGACGAAACAGCCTTGCCCTGAGATAGCACCCGACTAAAAAACCTGTCCCAAAGCTATTCTACGTCTTGGTGTTAGGCTGGTTCGCCCAGCTTTTTTTAAAAGTGTTTTAGGTCTCCCGTGCTAAAAAGAATAGCTCTCTGGAAGGTGAGGGTATTATGCCGAGCATGTTCTTTGGGTGGAGGGCAAAGGGTGAAATCTGAAATGCCGTTTCGATTGATTTTCAAGGCTTGAATATGCAAAAGGTTGATCACAAGACGGATCTTTTCGAGGTGCAAAAGCCCGTATGGATTTCACCCTGAGCCCTCCACCCTAAGAAAATGCTCAGTTATGGGTCAGGGACACTTCTGGCACAAACCCCCGAGCAGGAGGGGCCGGCGCCGCCCGCGGGGGGCGGCGGGCCCGCCGAGGCGCCCGCTGCTCGGAGAGGAAGCGCCGGCGCTGCACGGGACCAGGAGCGGTCGGAGCTCCCCGCGCGGAGTGCTCGGATCGGCGCTGGGCCCCCACCAGCCATCGATCCTCCTCCTCCTCCTCCTCCTCCTCCTCCTCCCTCCTCCTCCTCCTCCTCCTCCTCCTCCTCCTCCTCCTCCTCCTCCTCCTCCTCCTCCTCCTCCTCCTCCTCCTCCTCCTCCTCCTCCTCCTCCTCCTCCTCCTCCCTCTTCCCTGCCCCTCCTCCTTTCTCCGATGCTCCCAAGAGAAATTGGAGCCCTCAGGAGGCTCTTGGGCCGTCCTCGGCCTCTGGGGGCCCTCGCCGGGCTCCGGGAGCGTCAGAAAAACCGATTCGGGACGACAAGCTGGCCCCAGAGAAGTGGTCCAGACCTCTGGGGCCCACGCCTCGAAAACATTGGAGCTGCCGGATGTCTGGGCCGGGGACGGCGCCTCTGGCGCCGCCCCTGGCCTTAGGTCGGGCCTGTCCCCCTACAGGGGGATGTTGGACAAAACAATTGAGACTTGTAGGAAATATACAAAGACATGCCCAAGAATAGTCAAGAAAATCGTCCCCTGACTATTTTAAAGCCTATTTCTGAATATTCCTCCTGTAGAGGAACAGGCCCGACTTACCCCTGGCGCGCTCCGCGCGCCAGGAAGGAGGGAGGGGGGTCCAGCGCCGATGCAAGAGATCCGCGCGGACCTCCGAAAGTTCATGCTCGTGCAGCTGCTTGTGCCTCGACCTCCCCTGAGAGCCTGGCGTCCGAGTTTTGGCGAGCCAGGCGTCTGCGCCCGACCTCGGGCCAAGGGACCCTCGCGAATCGATCGGGCCCGAAGGGGTGCAGAAAGATGGGGTCCGTTGCGTCGCATCTTCGGGGCACCTCGGCCGGAGCCTTTCATCTCGTGCCCGACTCGATGCGGACTCGACGCGGATCTGGCGCGGCTTCGGCGCGGACTCGGCGAGCCCGACCTGGATCCTGCGCGGGCTCGGCGCGGACCGGGCCGCGGCGGGACACCCAAGAGGCCCCCCGAAGGCGCAAAGCTGCAGGGTCGTGACCCCCCACGGTGCCGCCCCGTTTTCCGCTCGCTGCACGCCGGGCCTCGGGGGCGGGCGCGGAGGCCCCGCCGCTGCGCCCCTCGCGCGGCAGGCTCGCCACCCCCTTCGTGGCCGCGGGCGCGGAGGCCGCCCCGCGGGGGCGCCAGGGGCGGGTGACGTGGCTCGAGGCGCCCGCCGTCGTGGAGGTGCCCGCCGCCTCCGACGGCCCGCTGCGCGCCAGCCGGGCCCGGGTGGCCACGCCGCACGTGGCGCCGGACGGGGCGGAGGCCGCGGGCCCCGGCGGCGCCGCCGGCGCGGGGCCGCGCCCGCACTTCGCGGCCCTGCCGGCGTCCACCGAGGAGATGGCCGTGGAGGGCCCCCTGCGCTCCAGCAGGTCGCGCACGGCCACCCCCTTCGCGCCGCCCGGCGAGGCGGAGGACGCGGCGGCCAGGTCCGCCGTGCGCTTCGCGGAGGACGTGGACGCCGCGGCCGTGCCGCTGGCCGGCGGCGGCGGGCGCTCCGTGGCCACCCCGGGAGTCCCGGGGGGAGGCGCCCACCCCGCGGCTCCCTCCGTGCAGTTCTCCGACGAGGTCAGCACTTCCCCGGTGCTGGTCGGCGGCGGCGCCGAGCTGCGGCGCTCGTCGCGCAGCCGCGTGAACACTCCGTTCGCCGCGCCGCCAGAGCTGGCCGGCCTGGAGGAGGAGTCGCCCAGCAGAGCCGCGGGCCAGGCGGGGTCCGTCCGAGACGGGGCCCCCGCGCCCTCGGTGCAGCCAGAGCAGGTGGGCCCGGCCGCGCCCGCCGTGTCCTTCCAGACCCGGGACGAGGCGACCGACATTTTGGTGGCCGTCGCCGGCGAGATGCGCGACGCGCGGCGCCGCACGCAGACGCCCGCCGTCGCGGGCGGCCTCGCGACGAGCACAGTGCGCTTCTCGCCAGCGGAGTCCGTGGCCGAGGCGGCCAGCCCGGCGCCCGCGCACGCGCGCGCGTTGAGGACGCGCACGCCGACGGGCTTCGTCCGCGGCGACGCTTCGGCGGGCTCCGCGGACGCCGGCGGCGGCGTGCGCTTCGCGGCGGAGGACAGCGTCGTGGAGGCTGCCAGCGCGGCGCCCGCGCAGGCGAGGTCCCTGCGGACACGCACGCCCACGGGCTTCGTGCACTGCGAAGAGGGCGGCGTTGCAGGCGGTGCTGGGGAGGGGAGAGGGCGCACGAGGGCGCGGGACGAGGGGGGCAGCAGGGCAGCTTGGGGGGGAGAGAAGAGAGGGAGGGGGGGCGGGAAGGCGGTGGGGGAGCATGAGCAGCATCAGGGCATGAGGGGAAGCAGTTGGAAGAGCGGCGGAGGGAGATTGAGACGGGGAGAAGAGGGAAGAGCGCGAGATAAAAGGGGAAGGGAAGGGATGCGCGCCATCCAGGTGGCCGCGGCCCCTCCGCCGGCTCCTCCGAGGGCGCCCCTGAGGACAGGGCGGTGAGGTTTGCGGCCGCGGTCAGCGTCGAGGAAGCCGCCAGCTCTGCACCGGCATCGGCCAGGTCAGTGCGGGACCGCGTCTCGACTGGGTTCGCTTTTGCGGAGGAGACTGGCGAGCACGGTTCGTCTGTCAGCTTCGCGGAGGAGGGCGCGGATGCCAAGGGCGTGCATTTCGCGGGCGAGACGTCCGTGGGCGAGGCAGCCAGTTCGCCGCCGTCGCGGCCCAGATCGGTGAGGGACCGTATCTCAACTGGGTTCGCTTTCGCGGAGGAATTTGGCGAGCACGGTTCGTCTGTCAGCTTCGCGGAGGAGGGCGTTGATGCTAGGGGCGTGCGATTCGCGGGCGAGACGTCCGTGGGTGAGGCAGCCAGTTCGGCGCCGTCGCGTCCCAGATCGGTGAGGGACCGGGTCTCAACTGGGTTCGCTTTCGCGGAGGAGCCAGGCGTGCACTTCGCGAACGAGACGTCCGTGGGCGAGGCAGCCAGTTTGGCGCCGTCGCGGCCCAGACCGGTGAGGGACCGCGTCTCGACTGGCTTTGCTTTTGCGGAGGAGACTGGCGAGCACGGTTCGTCTGTCAGCTTTGCGGAGGAGGGCGCGGATGCCAGGGGCGTGCGATTCGCGGGCGAGACGTCCGTGGGCGAGGCAGCCAGCTCGGCACCGTCGCGGCCCAGATCGGTGAGGGACCGCGCCTCGACCGGGTTCGCCTTCTCGGAGGAGCCGGAGGAGGGCGTTGACGCCAGGGGCGTGCGATTCGCAGGCGAGACGTACGTGGGCGAGGCCGCCAGCTCAGCGCCGCTGGGGGCCAAGCCGGTGAGAGACCGCGTCTCTACTGGATTCGCCTTCGCGGAGGAGCCAGAGGAGGGCGTGGGCGTGCGGTTCGCGGGCGTGACGTCCGTGGGCGAGGCAGCCAGCTCAGCGCCGTCGCGGCCCAGATCAGTGAGAGACCGCGTCTCCACTGGATTCGCCTTCGCGGAAGAGCCGGAAGAGGGCACTGATGCCAGGGGCGTGCGGTTCGCGGGCGAGACGTCCGTGGGCGAAGCAGCCAGCTCAGCGCCGTCGCGGCCCAGATCGGTGAGAGACCGCGCCTCGACTGGGTTCGCCTTCGCGGAGGAGCCGGAGGAGGGCACTGGTGCCAGTGGCGTGCGATTCGCGGACGAAACGTCTGTGAGCGAGGCAGCCAGCTTAGCGCCGCTGGGGGCCAAGCCTGTGAGAGACCGCGTCTCCACTGGATTCGCCTTCGCGGAGGAGCCGGAGGAGGGCGTGGGCGTGCGATTCGCGGGCGAGACGTCCGTGGGCGTGGCAGCCAGCTCAGCGCCGTCGCGGCCCAGATCGGTGAGAGACCGCGCCTCGACCGGGTTCGCCTTCGCGGAGGAGCCAGAGGAGGGATTTGGTGCCAGCGACGTGCGATTCGCGGACGAAACGTCTGTGGGCGAGGCAGCCAGCTCAGCGCCGCTGGGGGCCAAGCCTGTGAGAGACCGCGTCTCCACTGGGTTTGCCTTCGCGGAGGAGCCAGAGGAGGGCGTGGGCGTGCGGTTCGCGGGCGTGACGTCCGTGGGCGAGGCAGCCAGCTCAGCGCCGTCGCGGCCCAGATCGGTGAGAGACCGCGCCTCGACCGGGTTCGCCTTCGCGGAAGAGCCGGAGGAGGGCACTGACGCCAGGGGCGTGCGGTTCGCGGGCGAGACGTCCGTGGGCGAGGCAGCCAGCTCAGCGCCATCGCGGCCCAGATCGGTGAGAGACCGCGCCTCGACTGAGTTCGCCTTCGCAGAGGAGCCAGAGGAGGGCACTGACGCCAGGGGCGTGCGGTTCGCGGGCGAGACGTCCGTGGGCGAGGCAGCTAGCTCAGCGCCGCTGGGGGCCAAGCCAGTGAGAGACCGCGCCTCCACTGGATTTGCCTTCGCGGAGGAGCCAGAGGAGGGCGTGGGCGTGCGGTTCGCGGGCGTGACGTCCGTGGGCGAGGCAGCCAGCTCAGCGCCGTCACAGCCCAGATCGTTGAGAGACCGCGCCTCGACTGGGTTCGCCTTCGCGGAGGAGCCGGAAGAGGGCACTGACGCCAGGGGCGTGCGGTTCGCGGGCGAGACGTCCGTGGGCGAGGCAGCTAGCTCAGCGCCGCTGGGGGCCAAGCCAGTGAGAGACCGCGCCTCCACTGGATTCGCCTTCGCGGAGGAGCCAGAGGAGGGCGTGGGCGTGCGGTTCGCGGGCGAGACGTACGTGGGCGAGGCAGCCAGCTCAGCGCCGTCGCGGCCCAGATCGGTGAGAGACCGCGCCTCGACCGGGTTCGCCTTCGCGGAAGAGCCGGAGGAGGGCACTGGTGCCAGTGGCGTGCGGTTCGCGGGCGAGACGTCCGTGGGCGAGGCAGCCAGCTCAGCGCCATCGCGGCCCAGATCGGTGAGAGACCGCGCCTCGACTGGGTTCGCCTTCGCAGAGGAGCCAGAGGAGGGCACTGACGCCAGGGGCGTGCGGTTCGCGGGCGAGACGTCCGTGGGCGAGGCAGCTAGCTCAGCGCCGCTGGGGGCCAAGCCAGTGAGAGACCGCGCCTCAACTGGATTCGCCTTCGCGGAGGAGCCAGAGGAGGGCGTGGGCGTGCGGTTCACGGGCGAGACGTCCGTGGGCGAGGCAGCCAGCTCAGCGCCGTCACGGCCCAGATCGGTAAGAGACCGCGCCTCGACTGGGTTCGCCTTCGCGGAAGAGCCGGAAGAGGGCACTGACGCCAGGGGCGTGCGGTTCGCGGGCGAGACGTCCGTGGGCGAGGCAGCCAGCTCAGCGCCGTCGCAGCCCAGATCGGTGAGAGATCGCGCCTCAACCGGGTTCGCCTTCGCGGAGGAGCCAGAGGAGGGCGCTGACGCCAGGGGCGTGCGGTTCGCGGGCGAGACGTCCGTGGGCGAGGCAGCCAGCTCAGCGCCGTCGCGGCCCAGATCGGTGAGAGACCGCGCCTCGACTGGGTTCGCCTTCGCGGAGGAGCCAGAGGAGGAAGCTGACGCCAGGGGCGTGCGGTTCGCGGGCGAGACGTCCGTGGGCGAGGCAGCCAGCCCAGCGCCGCGGGGGGCCAAGTCGGTGAGAGACCGCGCCTCCACTGGATTCGCCTTCGCGGAGGAGCCGGAGGAGGGCGTTGGCGTGCGGTTCACGGGCGAGACGTCCGTGGGCGAGGCAGCCAGCTCAGCGCCGTCACGGCCCAGATCGGTAAGAGACCGCGCCTCGACTGGGTTCGCCTTCGCGGAAGAGCCGGAAGAGGGCACTGATGCCAGGGGCGTGCGGTTCGCGGGCGAGACGTCCGTGGGCGAGGCAGCCAGCTCAGCGCCTTCGCGGCCCAGATCGGTGAGAGACCGCGCCTCAACTGGGTTCGCCTTCGCGGAAGAGCTGGAGGAGGACGCTGACGCCAGGGGCGTGCGGTTCGCGGGCGAGACGTCCGTGGGCGAGGCAGCCAGCTCAGCGCCGCTGGGGGCCAAGCCAGTGAGAGACCGCGCCTCCACTGGATTCGCCTTCGCGGAAGAGCCAGAGGAGGGCGTGGGCGTTCGGTTCGCGGGCGAGACGTCCATGGGCGAGGCAGCCAGCTCAGCGCCGTCACGGCCCAGATCGGTAAGAGACCGCGCCTCGACTGGGTTCGCCTTCGCGGAGGAGCCGGAGGAGGGCACTGACGCCAGGGGCGTGCGATTCGCGGGCGAGACGTCCATGGGCGAGGCAGCCAGCTCAGCGCCGTCGCGGCCAAGATCGGTGAGAGACCGCGTCTCCACTGGATTCGCCTTTGCGGAGGAGCCAGAGGAGGGCGTGGGCGTGCGGTTCGCGGGCGAGACGTCCGTGGGCGAGGCAGCCAGCTCAGCGCCGTCACGGCCCAGATCGGTGAGAGACCGCGCCTCAACCGGGTTCGCTTTCGCGGAGGAGCCAGAGGAGGGCGCTGACGCCAGGGGCGTGCGATTCGCGGGCGAGACGTCCGTGGGCGAGGCAGCCAGCCCAGCGCCGTTGGGGGCCAAGCCGGTGAGAGACCGCGCCTCCACTGGATTCGCCTTCGCGGAGGAGCCAGAGGAGGGCGTGGGCGTGCGGTTCGCGGGCGAGACGTCCGTGGGCGAGGCAGCCAGCTCAGCGCCGTCACGGCCCAGATCGGTGAGAGACCGCGCCTCAACCGGGTTCGCTTTCGCGGAGGAGCCAGAGGAGGGCGCTGACGCCAGGGGCGTGCGATTCGAGGCTTTCGCAGAGGGCACTTGCACACCTCTTCCCATGCCTGGCCAGGCTGCCCTGGGCTCCAGGGTGGTGATGTATAGGAGGTTGGGGGGAGATCGACATGAAACAGCGACTCCTCAGTAGGACATCGGTCTCTGTGTTCATGTCGTGCGGGCGAGGCGAAGCTGCGTACGTGGGCGAGAGGAGTGATCCCACCGTCGCTAGAGCGAAGTCAAGCAAAAGTCCCTCCCCCGTCTGGTTAGTGGTTTGGGGAGCGGGGTTGTCCTGCGGTTGTCCCGTGGTTGTCCCGCGTTTGCCCCGATGGTTGATTGATTGATTGATTGATAGTGAGGTCGGTAAATGACACTGAGACCGATAGACAACAATTAGTACGGTAGTGCTGTCGATATATGGTGAATGAGATCGCTCGATATATGATGGCATCGATGAACAGATAGTGAACGATAGATTGATGGAAAGCGATTTCGGTATACAGATGTGTATATACAATACGTGAAAACATGTGAATGTGTACATATATACACCTAAATGTATGTCTATATCTATATATGTCAAGACGATACAAGACTGACTGCATTGGCGCTTCGCGCCATGCACCCTGCTCAGCGCTCTTCACACCCAAACAAAGTCGTACAGTAGCCACGAACAGACTCAATTGGTGGGATTTCTGATTTTGAGGGCTTCCGCGGTCTTATGGAAAGTCCCAAGGAGCCCGATGAGGGCCGCTTGGGCCGTTTGGGGCCACAGCGTTGCGAGTCAGGATTTGGAGTACTTCAGGTGGGCATCTTGGGACTTGTCTAGTCCGTTCAGGGGCTGTCGTGAAGCCGTGTTCGAGCGTTGTTGGCTCGTTTCGGGGCTTCTTTGGACTCTCTGGGAGCCCGTGAGTCATTTTGGGCAATCGGAACTTCTTGGCTTCTTCGTGCGGCGATGCGGTGCGCTTTGGGAACGTATTGGTGGCGGTGCACGCGCTGCCGCGGCCGTCCAGGGGCCTTCGCGTAATTGGCCGAGGCGGCGGGCCAGAGGCCTTCTGAATGTGTCTGGACATTTCTGGGGAAGTCCTCGGAGGCCGGTTTGAGGCCTTCGTGGACTGGCCTGGGGCCCTCTTGGGCCGTCCTGGGACCCTCTTGGGCCTTCTTGGACGGCCTCAGCCGTCTTGGGGCCATCTTGGAGGGTCACGTTGGGAGTCCTCCTATGGACTTCTTGGGGCTCTCCGGGGGGCCTCGGGGCCCTCTTGGTCCCTTCTTGGAGCTCTCTGGGGCCATCTTGGGCCGTTTTGCGGCGATCTGGTTGGGCCGTCCTGGGGCGATCCCAGAGGCCCCTGGAGCCGTCCTGGGCCGTTCTTGGATGGAGATGGCGAGAAGTTCAAAATCTCTCAACAACGCAAGGGTGAAGTTTGGGCCTCCGCGGGCCGTCCTCGGGGTCCTCTTGGGCCGTCCCGAGAGCCTCCTGGCCTGTTACAGTGAGCGGTTCGAACGAGGAACGCCTACTTTTCAAGAGGGGCTCGGTCGTTCCTGAGGCTTGCATGCGTTACTTACAGTTCCTTATGCGTCATTTGTTATGTATCGTTCCTTCTGCGTTATTCCTTGGGATAGAAAAGGGGCTTCGTTCCTTATTTATCGTTCCTTGGGTCAGGCCGATGACTGTATCGTGCCCGCCTGGGCTGCCTTGGGGCTCGCTCGGGGTCCTCTTCGGTTTTCGTTGGGGGGGCCCTCCGGGGCGTCCTTGGGCCCGCGGGCGAGGCCCCAGCAGGGCCGCCGAGGAGGCCCAGACATTCCAGGGGGGCCTTCTGCACGAGTGCCCTGGAGCTTTGTGGGCCCCGGAAACGGCAGGGCCGTTGTTTCACCGTTTCCGAAAAAAAATGCCCCTTGTAAGTGGAAACGGCAAAAAAACGGCGACCGGAAACGGCAAAAAAACGGCTCCGGGATTGGAACCGGAGCCGGAACGGGTCAAAAAACGGCGACGGAACGGCGTCGGAACCGGTAAAAAACGGCAAAACGGGACCGGTAAAAAAACGGCCCTGTCGTTTCCAGGGCCTGGAGGTGCCAGGGGCCAGGTCGAAGGGGTCCGTGGGGCCAAGGATTCGGGGGCGGCAAAGAGGGGGGGGATGACTAGGGGGGGTGGGGGATAATCATGGCGGGGACCATGATATTTCCCCAGATGTCGTGGCGCCTCTTCTTACTTCATTACGTCCCTAGCCAACCCGCTGGGCCGCGCACATGCCGCCGGTCATGATTTGCACCCCCCCCTCTTGGACACCCCCCTCGTGGCCGCTCCCGAAGGATGTAGGGGATCTGGCTTAAAGTGGGGAAGGGGGTGTCCGGGTAATAAAACTATAAGGATAGGAATAAAGATGTATGCGTGTATCTATACATCTATATACACACATATAGACGCCGTAGAATCGAAGTATAGATATTGCCCCAAATAGTGCGTGCTTTTACGGATTCTGAATTATGTTATATGGAATTGGGCCGTGTCTTCGGTCTGGCGGCTATGTGGCCGCCGTCGCCGCCTCGTCGCAACCCGTCGTCTGGGCCTTGTTTTCGGTCTGTCGGCTACGTAGCTGCCGTCGCCGCCCCGTCGCCGCATAGATTGCGCACCACATAGATTCTCCTTTCTTATAAGAGAAGATTATACCCCCCGGGGTTCTCAATATGAACGTATACCATCCCAGGCGGGACGGTATCGACACCCCCCGTCATCCTTTGCAAAAGATACTATGCGCACACACTCGTTTATCAATAATCATGGGTTGTCAAGACTCCCTTTCGAAAAATGAGACGAAGTGCGCACGCGCGCGTCGTCGCGCGCGCATGCCGGAATCCTTCAAAACTTTCGCTTTCGTCAGGATTTCAAAATCGAGTGTCCAAGAAACATGTTCAAAAATACATGGCAACACGGAGTTTCACGAAAAGCTTGCGCGCGCGCTCTTGCGAATTCTTCAGAAAGTCGTAGGTTTTGCAACCTGATCATAAAGTGCTACCACGCGGGTTTCGCGCGCGCATGCCGGAAGCGTTCGAGCGCCATTGCGCGCGCGTGCTGTCGCGAGACTCCTTTTTTCCAAAAACCGGGACGAAGTGCACGCGCGCGCGTCGTCGCGCGCGCATGCCGAAATTATTCGAAAACCCTTGGTGTCGTAAGGATTGCAAGAACGAGTGTCGCGAAACCATGTAAGGAATGCGGTTTCGCAACACTGATGCTCAATATTAGAAAAATTGCGCGCGCGCTCTCGCGAATTCTCAACAAAACCTTGGGTCTTCAACATGCGCATTGAATTCTGCCAAACGGGCCTCTCGCGCCGCATGCCGAAAACATTCGAACGCCCTTGCGCTCGTGCTTGGAGGGGCGCGATCCGTGTCAAATAACACCATGCGGGCCACTCTCGCGCGTCGGCCGCGCGCGCATGTCAAACTCCATCCAAAACCTTCATCACCGACGCGAAGATGCCGTCATCATCGGCGGCGTGATCAGCATCGGCGTCATCACTTGCCGTGCCGCCGTCGCTTTCGACGTCGTCACCAGCATCGCTACTATCATCATCGTGTCTACCGCACGCAAGTGCATGCGCGGGCTGGCGCGGCCGCAGAGATGCACCAGCCAACAACAAGCATTCATAGCAATCGCCGCCGCTTCCGTTTTACAAGACAATTTGGGGTGGGTGGATGGGATGCTCGCGCGAGCAGTGGAATTGACAATTGCGAGTCCCACCGAGGAATTGCACCACATAGATTGCACAACTGAAATTCCACTACAGAACTTGCGCAACCGATGTTACACCACATAGATTGCACATCCTAAATTGCACAGTACAGATTTGCCTTTCTAAAAGACTAATAGATTCTACCCCCCTCCCCCCCCCGGACTTATCGCCTCCCCCTGGGATAGTACGATTTCATATATATATATATATATATATATATATATGTATATATATATATATATATATATATATTCTGCACACTCGTCCATCCTAAATATGAAATCACATCATCCCAGCCAAACCGGGTTCCCCCCCCTGAGGTTCCCTTGCTAAAAAAACATTATGCGGTGACATGTTTTGTTCTAACACAACACTTTTTCACGAATCCCTTGCAAAAAACAGGACGAAGTGCACACGCGCGCGTCGTCGCGCGCGCATGCCGAAATCCTTCAAAACCCTTCGGTGCCGGAAGGATTTCGCAATCGAGTTTCCAAAAAAAACATTCAAAAACACACGGTTTCGCAACATTGACTTGCTAAAAAAACTTCCGCGCGAGCTCTTGCGAAATCTTAAGAAAACCACGGATTTTTCAAGATTTTCACAAAATCCTATTAAACGGGCTTCGCGCGCGCGCATGTCGAAATCTGTCGAACGCCCTTGCGCGTGTGCCGTCGCGGGAATCTTTTGCAAAAATAAGACGAAGTGCAGACGCGCGCGTCGTCGCGCGAGTATGCCGAAAACCTTCAAACATCGGTTTCGGAAGGATTTCAAAATCGTGTGTCCAAAAAACCTACAGAAACCCAAGGTTTCGCAACACGCATTTTCAACAAAAGCGTGCGCGCGCGCTCTTGCGTCGTCGTCGTCGCCGCCGTCCTCCCTCCTCCCGCGTCGTCGTCGTCGTCGCCTACGTCGTCCTCTGTCTTTCCTCGTGTTCGTCGTCGTCGTCCTCTTTGGCGTCGTGGTCGTTTCCGTCGTCGCTGTCGCCGTGGTCGTCCTTCCTCCTCCTCCCTCGTCGTCGTCGTCGTCCGTCGTCGGCGTCTCGTCGTCGTCCCTCCTATTTCGTCGCCGTCGTCGTCGTCGTCGTTGTCGTCGTCGTCTTCCCTCCTCCCTCGTCGTTGTCGTCGTCGGCGTCGCCGTCCTTCCTCCTTCTTCGTCGTTCGCGTCGTCGCCGTCCTCCTCCTCCCTCGTCGTTGTCGTCGTTGTCGTCGTTGTCGTCGTTGTCGCCGTCGTCGTCCTTCCTCCTCCCTCGTCGTCGTCTTCGTTGGCGTCGTCGTCGTCGTCTTCGTCGTCGTCGGCGTCGGCGACGGTGCCGGCTTCGAAGTCGGCGGAGACGTCGGTGTCGTCGTCGTCGTTGTCGTCGGTGTCGTCGTAGTCGGTCTGAAGAGGTTTTGCAAACCAAGTTGCGGGTGGGTGGGTGGGATGTTTGCGCGAGCAGTGGAGATGACGACTTCAAGTTCAGCAGAGTGGATTGCACCACATAGCTGGCACTACATAGACTGCTCAATATTAGCTGCGCAGCATATAGTGCGCCACGCCGGTTGCATCGCATAGATTGTGCACCGCAGAGATTGCACCACCTATATTTCACAACGTATATTGCACGACGCAGGTTGCACCAAATAGAGCGCACTATAGAGATTACTTCTACAAAGATTGCACAACATAATTTGCAAAACATAGATTGAACCACATCGACTGCACGGCATAGGCTGCACAACACAGGTTGCACCACATAGATTGCGCCACATAAATCTTCCCCCTTCCCCTGGCTTTATCGGTACACCTTTCTGTGTTGCAATTTACATACAATTCTGCCCCATCGTCCATCCTACATATGAATTCGTAACCTCCCGCGACCAAGTTGGGTTAGACCCCCCCCGCCACCCACTGCAACGATTATGTTGTGCGCACACTCGTTTATCAAAAGCCATACGTGTTCAAGAACCCTTATGCAAAAAATTGGACGAAGTGCACACGCGCGAGTCGTCGCGCGCATGCCGAAATTCTTCAATAACCTTTTTTGGTGTCGTAGGGATTTCAAAATCGAGTGTCCAAAAACATGTTTAACGTTTTGCGTACAACCAAAAATGGTTTCGCAACACGGATTTCCAAAACAAATTCGCGCGCGTCCTTGCGAATTCTGCAGAAAAGCACAGGTTTTCAACATGTTCAGAAAATACTGCTAAACGGGTTTCGCGCGCGCGTATGTCGAAATCGTTCGAACTCCCTTGCGCGCGTGTCGTCGCGAGAATCGTTTGCAAAAAATGGACGAAGTGCACGCGCGCGCGTCGTCGCGCGCGCATGCCGAAATCTTTCAACAACCTTCGGATTCGTAACGATGTCAAAACCGAGTGTCCAAAACACATACCAAAAATACATGGTATCACAACATCAGTTGTCAAAAAAAACTTCCCTGCGCGCTCATGCGAATCCTGCGAAAACCATAGGTTCTTCAAAATTTACATGGAATTCTGCCAAACGGGCCTCGGGCGCCGCATGCCGCCATTATTCGTACGCCCTTGCGCGCGTGCTGGGTGGGCACGATCCGTGTCAAATAAAACCATGCGGGCCACTCGCGCGTCGGCCGCGCGCGCATGTCGAACTCGTTCCAAAACCTGCATCGCCGACGCGAGGACGCCGTCATCGTCGTCGGCGTGATCGGCATCGGCGCCCGCACTGGCCGCGCCTTCGTCGGTGCGAAAATCGCCACCAGCATCGCTACTATTATCATCGTGTCTACCGTTGTCGACGATGCCGTGATACAGCGCCCGCCCAAGTAGTGCCCGGTGGGGTGCGCCCAGCGATCAGCGCCACCGCGGTCGCGTCGGCGGTGCCAGACTAGCTGGCCGCTGCGCGCGCGTGCTGGGGTCGGCGCGGCCGCAGAGATGCACCAGACAACGCCAAGCATGCATCGCAATGGCCACCGCGTGGGTTTTGCAATCCAGTTGCGGGTGGGTGGATGGGATGTTTTTGAGAGCATGGGATGTGTCAACTCGTTTGTTAAAATCATGTTTCCTTTTGGACTCTACCCCCCCCGGAGTTATCGCCCCCCCTTTCGGGTATGTAAATCATCCGTGATTCTGACCACATGTCCATCCTAAATATGAAATCACCATGTCCCAGGCCAACCGCTATCCCCCCCCTCAGGTCACCTTGTAAAAAACACTATGCGGTGACATGTTTTGTTCTAACATAACACTTTTTCGCGAATCATGTGCAAAAAACGGGACGAAGTGCACACGCGCGCGTCGTCGCGCGCGCATGCCGAAATCCTTCAAAAACCGTCGGTGCCGGAAGGAATTCGCAATCGAGCTTCCAAAAAAACATACAAAAACACAAGGTTTCGCAACACTGATTTGCTAAAAAAGCTTCCGCG
Organism: Prorocentrum cordatum; assembly: GCA_963575745.1. Taxonomy (NCBI): domain Eukaryota; class Dinophyceae; order Prorocentrales; family Prorocentraceae; genus Prorocentrum; species Prorocentrum cordatum. Next base: position 238,467 of record CAUYUJ010014246.1, on the reverse strand, counting down.
CGAGCTCTTGCGAAATCTTAAGAAAACCATAGCTTTTCCAAGATCTTCACGAAATGCTATTAAACGGGCTTCCCGCGCGCGCATGTCGAAATCTGTCGAACGCCCTTGCGCGTGTGCCGTCGCGGGAATATTTTGCAAAAAATGAGACGAAGTGCAGACGCGCGCGTCGTCGCGCGCGTATGCCGAAATCCTTCAAAACCTATCGGTTTCGGAAGGATTTCAAAATCGTGTGTCCAAAAAACCTACAGAAACCCAAGGTTTCGCAACACGGATTTTCAACAAAAGCGTGCGCGCGCGCTCTTGCGTCGTCCGCGTCTTCCTTCCTCCCTCGTCGTTGTCGTCGTCGGCGTCGCCGTCCTTCCTCCTTCTTCGTCGTTCGCGTCGTCGCCGTCCTCCCTCCTCCCTCGTCGTTGTCGTCGTTGTCGTCGTTGTCGTCGTTGTCGCCGTCGTCGTCCTCCCTCCTCCCTCGTCGTCGTCTTCGTTGGCGACGTCGTTGTCTTCGTCGTCGTCGTCGTCGCTGTCGTCGTCGTCGTCGTCGGCGTCGTCGTCGTCGGCGTCGTCGTCGTCGTTGTCATCGTCGTTGTCGGCGTCGTCGTCGTCGGTGTCGTCGTCGTCGTGGTCGCTTTCGTCGTCGAAGTCGTTGGAGACGTCGTCGGTGTCGTCGTCGCCGTCGGTGTCGGCGGCGCCGTCGTCGTCGTTGTCGCTGTCGTCGTCGGCGTCGGTGTCGTGGCCAAGCGCCATCTGGTACCTACCGTCACGGTCTTGTCTTAAGAGGTCTTGCGACCAAGTTGCGGGTGGGAGGGTGGGATGTTTGCACGAGCAGTGGAGAGGACAGCTTCAAGACGATCAAAGTGATTTATTTCACAACATAGGTTGCACCACGCACATTGAGAAACGTCGAGTGCGTCGCATAGATTGTGCACCACGTAGATTGCACCACATAGATTGCCCAACATAGCTTGCACAATATAGACTACACCAAATGAGCTGCACCACACAGATTGCACAACATAGATTGCACTACATAGATTGTCCTTTCCAAAAACGAATGAAACCAGAGAAAAACCCAATCATAATACTTTCAGGACTATAGGGCTATATGGCTACAAGGCTCTGGAGCTGTGGGGTTATAGGGCTACGGGGCTACAGGGCTATAGGGTTATAGGGATATAGGGCTAAAGGGTTACAGGGTTATAGGGCTATAAGGTTATGAGGCTATAGTGCTATGGGGCGATTAGGGCGATGAGGGCGATTAGGGCTATAGGGCTGCAGGGCTATTGGAGGTTGGGGGGGAGTCCGACGTGAAACGGAGACCTCCCCTACCGGGAAATCGATTTCGGTTTCGGGTTCGTGTCGTGCGTGCCGTGCGTGCGTGCGTGCGTGCGGGCGAGGCGAAGCTGCGTGGGCGGGCGAGAGGAAATCCTCCTGTGGCTGGGCCGCGGCCTGACCAAATGATTCTCCTCCGGCGGCCCGTGACCCGCGGTGTCCCGCCGGTGTCCCGCTGGTGTCCCGAAATCCTCCTGTGGCTGCTCCGGCGGCAGGTGGCCCGTGGTGTCCCGCTGGTGTCCCGAAATCCTCTTGTGGCTGGGCTGCGGCTGGACCAAATGATGCTCCTCCCGTCAAACGGTGGCCTGCGGTGTCCCGCCGGTGTCCCGCCGTGGCTGCGGCGAGCTATCCAATGCAAGTCTACATGCAAACCGACATGCAAACCGAAAAGCACATGGAAATGCAAATCGACATGCACATCCAAATGCAAATCGTAAGGCGCCGTGGGTTGCGTATTTGAAAAATCGGCGCCTGCGGCGAGCTTTCCAATGCAAATCGACATGCAAATCGAGATGTAGATCGGAAAGCAAATCGAGATGCACATGGATATGTCGACATGTAAGTCCAGATGCAGATCGAAAAGCAAATCGACATGCACATCGATATGCACATCGAGTGCGCTTCGTCAATATCGCCACATCACATCACGCTCACGATCACAATCACACTACTCACTAGACTGCGCACCACAGGCATCGTCAGAACAACCATCACCACTGTTGCCCATGTTGCCCCCCCCAACCTCATTATCACCCGCAGGGTGGTCGTATAGGTAGGGCTACAGGTTTATAGGGCTACAGGGTTATAAGGCTACAAAGCTATAGGGCTACAGGGCTATTGGGCACCCGGGCACCTGGGCACCCCGGCACCCGGGCGTGCCGCCGAAATCGGCGCCAAACCCCACCTACCCATATGAATCCGCTCGGACCCTTAGAGAGGCATGTTCTGATGGGGGAATTAGGATCCACAACCCCCCACCCCCAGCTTTATCGGTCTTTTTTGTGTTGCAATTTACTGATGATTCTGCCCCTTATCGTCCATTCTTGATAGGAACTCATACATCCCAGCCGGGCCGGGTTCGACCCCACCCCCGCCATCCTCTGCAACAAGTACTGTGCGTGCATATTCGCTTATCAGAATCCATAAGTTGTCAAGAATATCTTGTAAAATGTTGGACGAAGTGCACACGCGCGCGTCGTCGCGCGCGCATGCCGACATCCTTCAAAACTTTCGATTTCGTAAGGATAGCAGAATCCAGTGTCAAAAAGCACACACACACACACACATATATATATACACCTATACGACCACCCTGCGGGTGATAAGGAGGTGAGGGGGGAGGGGGAACCAACGTCTCACTCAATCGATCTCGCTATCGGTCTCACAATCGATCTCACATTCGATCTCACTATCGATATCACTATCGATCTCGCTATCGATCTCACTATCGATCTCACTATCGATCTCACAATCGATCTCACATTCGGTCTCACATTCGGTCTGATTGTCGATCTCACTATCGATCTCACAATCGATCTCACAGTCGATCTCACATTCGGTCCCACATTCGGTCTCACTATCCATCTCACTATCGATCTCACAATCGATCTCACTATCGATCTCACATTCGATCTCACATTCGGTATCACTATCGATGTCGCAATCAATCTCGCAATCGACGTCATCATCATCATCAACAACAAAACCAACATCATCATCATCATCATCATCGCCATCATCACCATCATCATCATCATCATCCACATCATCATCGGGACACCGACGGGACACCGACGGGACACCAGCGGGACACCGGCGGGACACCGCGCGCCACCGGCCGCCCGGAAGAGACACATTTGGTCCGGCCGCGCCTCAGCCACAGGGACACCGACGGAACAACAGCGGGACACCGGCGGGACACCGCGCGCCACCGGCCGCCCGGAAGAGACACATTTGGTCCGGCCGCGCCTCAACCACAGGGACACCGACGGGACACCAGCGGGACACCGGCGGGACACCGCGCGCCACCGGCCGCCCAGAAGAGACACATTTGGTCCGACCGCGCCTCAGCCACAGGAGACTTTCCTCTCGCCCGCCCACGCAGTTTCGCCTCGCCCGCACGCACGGCACGCACGAACACGAAACCGAAATCGATTTCCCGGTAGGGGGGCTCTCCATTCCACTTCGAACCCACCCCCTCACCTCCGATAAATAGCACAAGGTTTCGCAACACGGATTTCCAAAACGAATTCGTTCGCGCGCTCTCTTGCGAATTCTTAAGAAAAACCATGGGTGTCTTCAACATTCGCATGCAATTCTGCCAAACGGGTTTTGCGCGCGTGCTGGGGTGGCACGATCCGTGTCAAAGAATACCTTGGGGGCCACTCTCGCGCGCCTGCCGCGCGCGCATTTCGAACTCCTTCCAAAACCTTCAGCACCGACGCGAAGACGCCGTCATCGTCGTCGGCGTCATCAGCATCGGCGCCGTCACTGGCTGCCCCGTCGTCGCAATCAGCATCGCCACCAGCATCGCTGTTAACATCATCGTGTCTACCGTTATCGACGTTTCCATGATACCGCGCCCGCCCACGTCAAAGACTCGCACTGAAGTGCCCGCTGGGATGTGCCGAGGGGTCAGGGTCACCGCGTTCGCGTCGGTGGCGCCAAACTAGCTGGCCGCTGCGCGCGCGTGCTTGAGTTAGCGCGGCCGCAGAGATGCACCAGCCAACGCCAAGCATGCATCGCAATCGCCACCGGATGGGTTTTGCAAACCAAGTTGCGGGTGGGTGGGTGGGATGTTTGCAAGAGCATGGGATGTGTCAACGCGTTTGTTAAAACCAATTATCTTTTCTATAAGGAGAATAGACTCTACCCCCCCGGACTTATCGGCTCCCCCTGGGATAGTATGATTTCCTGTGTATATATATATATATATTCTGCACACTCGTCCATCCTAAATATGAAATCATACCATCCCAGATAGGCCGGTTTCCCCCCCCCCTGGATTCCCTTTGTAAGAAAACACTATGCGGTGACATTTGTTGTTTTAACATAACACTTGTTCACGAATCCTTTGCAAAAAACAAAACGAAGTGCACGCGCGCGTCGTCGCGCGCGCATGCCGAAATCCTTCAAAAACCTTTTGGTGCGGGAAGGATTTCGCAATCGAGTTTCCAGAAAAATACAAAAACACAGGGTTTCGCAACACGGAGTTGCTAAAAAAAGCTTCCGCGAAAGTTTTTGCGAAATCCCAAGAAAACCATAGGTTCTTCCAGATTTTCACAAAATGCTACCAAACGGGCTTCGCGCGCGCTCATGTCGAAATCTGTCGAACGCCCTTGCGCGTGTGCCGTCGCGAGAACCCCCTGCAAAAAACGGGACGAAGTGCAGACGCGCGCGTCGTCGCGCGCGTATGCCGAAAACCTTCAAAATCCGTTTCGAAAGGATTTCAAAATCGTGTGTCCAAAAAAGCTACAAAAACACAAGGTTTCGCAACACGGATTTTCAACAAAAGCGTGCGCACGCGCTCTTGCGTCGTCGTCGTCGTCGTCGCCGTCCTCCCTCCTCCCGCGCCGTTGTCGTCGTCGTCGTCGCCTACGTCGTCCTCTGTCTTTCCTCGTGTTCGTCGTCGTCGTCCTCTTTGGCGTCGTGGTCGTTTCCGTCGTCGTTGTCGCCGTGGTCGTCCTTCCTCCTCCTCCCTCGTCGTCGTCGTCGTCCGTCGTCGGCGTCTCGTCGTCGTCCCTCCTATTTCGTCGCCGTCGTCGTCGTCGTCGTTGTCGTCGCCGTCGTCTTCCCTCCTCCCTCGTCGTTGCCGTCGTCGGCGTCGCCGTCCTCCCTCCTCCCTCGTCGTTTTCGTCGTTGTCGCCGTCGTCGTCCTCCCTCCTTCCTCGTTGTCTTCGTTGGCGACGTCGTCGTCGTCTTCGTCGTCGTCGTCGGCGTCGGCGTCGTTGTCGTCTTCGTCGTCGTCGACGTCGGCGTCGTCGTCGTCGCCGCCGTCGTCGTCGTCGTCGTCGTCGGCGTCGTTGACGTCGTCGTCGTCGTCGTCGGTGTCGTCGTTATCGTCGTCGTCGGCGTCGTCATCGTCGTCGTCGTTGTCATCGTCGTCGTCGTCGGCGTCGTCGTCGTCGTCGTCGTCGTCGGTGTCGTCGTCGTCGTCGTTGTCGGCGTCGTCGAAGTCGTTGGAGACGTCGTCGGTGTCGTCGTAGTCGTTGTCGGCGGCGTCGTCATCGTCGTTGTCGCTGTCGTCGTCGGCGTCGCTGTTGTTGCCAAGTGCCATGTGGTACCCACCGTCACGGTCTTAAGAGATTTTGCAAACCAAGTTGCGGGTGGGTGGGTGGGATGTTTGCGCGAGCAGTGGAGTGGACAATTCACTGCGAACAGAAATTAATTGCACACCATAGGTTGCACCACTCAGCGTGCTAGAATCACAGTGTTTGAGATCTACGCCAGCCAACTGGTGTGTACATATATATAGAGGTACACATATATCTGTAGCTAAGTAGAGGTACGTATGATAGTTGTCCCGGTGGTTGTCCTGGTGGTTGACTTGTAGGTGGTAAAAATGGGTGCATAGAAAGTGGGGCCAGTATACGTATGTTTGTATGTGTATATATGTATGTTTGTATGAATGTATGTGTGTATGTATATGTGTATGATGCATGTAGATATGCATCGAGAGATGTCGATGTATAAATAGTGGAATAAGTGTATATATATATAGAGTCACAGTGATATATAGACAGCGGAATCAATATGTGGACAGTTAGTTAAATACGTATACGTATTCGTACTTAGGTCGACAAACAGACAGATAGGGATATACATATATCAGGTGGAAGACAGTGATACATATATATATATAGAGAGAGAGAGAGAAAATGAGATCGATTGATAGACCGATAGAGGTTGTTCGAAGGATGCAGACTGTTGTCCCGATGGTTGTCCCGTCGTTGGTACCACCGCCTTAGGCCCGGTTTCTACGTGCGAACGTGTACACATGCATACAGAGAAAGACAGAGAGGGAGGTAGAGAGACTTCTTGCCCTCGGCCAGGGCGGCGTATACGCCGTGCCAAAACCCATATGGGCGACGCAAAAACACGGGGTCGTCTGCGCCGACATTGGAGCACAAGCTGCCCGCGTAAGGTCGCGCGTGAGCGCCCTCGTCTCCAAAGTAGCGTGCCGCGCCGGCGGCCCGCGTAAGCCACCGCGCAAGGTCGCTGTGTCATCTCGCGGAAGACCCGCTTCTGATCGCCGGTCATATATGGATGGCGGGTTGGGCACGGCGGCGGTGTGTACGGACGCCCTCTGCGCAAGGCCGCCGTGGGGGGCAGCTCGCAGCCGCCCGTGCGCCGCACGCCGACCCGCTTCGCCCACGCCGCCGCCGCCGCCGCGGAGGGCGCCGCCGTGCGCTTCGCCGCCGGGGAGCCCGACGTGGCCGATGCCGCGAGCGCGGCGGCGCCCGGCGCCCGGTCGGCCAGGGACAGGACGCCCACAGGCCAGCGCCCAGCCTTTGAAAGACGGAAAAAAACGCCACAAGCCTAATTGTTTGGCGCTGCGCGCGGATTTCTCGGATCCGCGCGTGGGACCCCCTTGGCGGCGCCGCCCCTGGCGCGCTCCGCGCGCCAGGGAGGGGCGGTCCAGCACAGATCCAAGAAATCCACGCGGAGCGCCACAAATGTTTATAGCTACGCCGTTTGTTCTTCTTCTAGCCCAGTTCTTGGCATCGCTCGGACGTGTGCGTCTTTTTCCTCGGCGAGGACCATCGAGGAGCATCCTTGATCATTTGACGAAAAAACCACGCACGAAACCGAAAAAAGCACAGGGAATGGACGTTCGAGCGATGGCCAGAGTTCCGATTCGCAGGGTCGATCTCGACCGAGTCTGGCCAGCTCGATCCAATTCGATGCCGATGCTGCGACGATCCCGGTCGCCCCGACACGTTTGCAGGGCGGTGTGGTGCCTTGGCATCGCTCGGACGTGTGCAGTTTTTCTTCGGCGAGGACCATTGAGGAGCATCCTAGATCATTTGGCGAAAAAACCACGCACGAAACCTGAAAAAACACAGGGAATGGACGTCCGAGCGATGGCCAGGGTGCCTCTTGGCGCAGCCGATGCAGTCAGATTTCGTGCCGTGGCAGCCCGATCCGAGGCGCGTTCCGAGGCGGTCCGCCTCGGAACGCGCGTCGGATCGCCTTGGATCGCGCGCCGGATCGGGCTGCAACGGCACGAAATCTAACTGCATCGGCTGTGCCAAGATGCACCACACCGCCCTGCAAACATCGGGGCGGCTGGGATCGCCGCAGCATCGGAATCGAATCGTCCCCATCCGATGTCGATTGGTCCTGTCCCTGGCGGCGCGCAGAAGTGTGCGGCGCGGTCAGGGTAAGACAGCCAAGCCAGGCGGTGAGAGGACGTCGTCGATGCAGATGTCTGCCAGCAGTGATCTGGCTGACGGTTCGTCCTCTGCGAGGGGGCGGCCTTCTGATAGGGCGAGGCGCTTCTAAGAAGGCAGATGCCGTCTAAGAAGAAGTTGTCTTCTGTTTCAAGCAGCTGGGCCCTTCTCGGGAGGCCTTTGCCTTCAAGGACGCCCCCCGCTTTCTTGGAAGGCCGCATCCTTCGCACCACCCCATTGCGCATGCCGCCAAGATCCGAGCTTGTGCGATTTCGATATGTGGGACTTCGATTCCCTCCTAAGGCCCCCCCTCCCGTCGGACAATGTCACGACGTAAGGCTGTTAGCAATGTACGTCCTCCAGGGACCCTAAGTTGGCCCTGGGGAAGACAAACATGATTGTGGACAAAAAAAAACTATCCCTGGAAAGGGTCGGGACCTCTACGGGTCCACATGCTGAGAAAATTACGACGGCAGGTGTCTTGGAATTTCGATTCCCGTTCTGGTCCGAGTCGCTTTCTTCCTGGATTCGGCCTTGGACTCTATTCGGTGTCCGCGGAGTTACATTCGGGTCCCCGCTTTGGCGCTGCTAGTTCCAGTCGGTTGCAATCTTGATTCCGACGACGACGACGACGACGAACGACCGCGAACGAGACAGTCAAAGACCGGTCCGGGGTGAAAATGCGGCCCCGCGGAAGAGCCTGGGGTCCGGGGCGTTCCCGTTTGGCTTCTGGCCGGTCCGACTCCGCCCTCCCAGCCCCGAGGGAGCTTTGAGACGGGGATCAATGCAAACGGGGGTCAGCCAGAGCGCCAGATCTTGCAAGATCCTGCAGGGCCAGGCTCCCATCGACCTGGGCTTGGGTGCAGGACTCTGCAGGATCTTGCAGGATCTTTCGCATTGACCCGGGTTTGGATGCAGGGTCTGGCAGGATCTTGCAGGATTCTGCAAGGTTTGGCTGACCCGGGTCTGGATTGACCCGGGTCAGAAGATCCCCGACAGCCCCGAGGGAGGAAGGAATGCGGCGCCGCAGGCTTCGTGTTCGCCGAGCACCACCCGGCGGCGGAGGGCGCCCGCGCGGCGCCCGCGGGCGCCAGGCGGCCGGAGGGGCGGCAGGTCACCAGCTGCATGCGCGCGAGCCAGGCGGACAGCCCGGGCCCAGAGATCTCCAGCGCATCGAAAGCATCGGGGCGGAAGTTTTGCGCAGCGTGCGGCCTCCAGGGGCCCTCGCCAGGCCCCGGGGCTGACAGGAAGCGAGTCAGGATGAAAAGCCGGTCCTGGGGACCCCGGATTTTTTTTTTTTTTGAAAAGAAACAACACCCCCCCCAAAAAAAGAAACAAAAAAAAAAAAGAAACAAAAAATGATCTCTGGGGAGGGCGGCGTGCGCTTCGCCGCCCGAGGGGGAAGCTGCCGCGGGCGCGCCCGCGAGGGGCGTGGTGCGCTTCTCCGGGGAGGCCAGCGTGGCGGACGCCGCCAGCGCCTCCGCCGCGGAGCCGAAGCCGGTGAGGAGTCGGATTCCAACAGGCTTCGTGGAGCGACAGAAGGACGTACACGTACATGAATCCACGTTGGTTTCGAGAGTACGCATTGCGCAAATGTTCGTATAACGCGGCTGGTCTCGCGGATCGAGGGGCCGTGTTCATGTACACAGCTGGGCGCGTACGTCCTTTGTGGGCTCCCTAACAGGCTTCGTGGAGCCAGACGACCACGCGTGGCCGGATGCCGCTGACACTGCCGATGCTGGTCGCTCTGCCGAGGGCGCCGAGACGGCTGGCAGGGCCGCCAGCCCCACGCCGCCCGACGCCAAGCCCGTGCGCACGCGCCAGGCCACCGGCCTCGTGCGCCCCGAGGAAGCTCCCCCCGCTTCGTGCGGCGGCGTCGAGCTCGGTGACGCCGAGGGGGAGGGGGAGGAGACCGCCATAGACAACCGCTTCGTCACGTTCCGCAAGCGCGTGAGCGAGTTCCCCGTCTCGGCGCGCGACGTCTCGTCTCCCGAGGCCCCGGGCGTCCAGTTCTCGGAAGAGGTCGAGACCGGGGAAGCGCCCAGCGCCGAGGACCCGCTGACACTGCTGCCTATCTTCGGGCTCGCTGATCCCAGCGCTGTGGCTGATGGCGTTGGGCTCCAAGTTCGCATGTCTCCACACGTCTGCACATACGCACATACATACATACATCTGGCGATCGCACACACATGGATTCAGGGGGCGCGGACTCGCGACGGGCCCCGCTTCCGCGGGCAGTCGCGGACCTCCACGAGGCGGCACCGGCCGCACTCTGGGGAGGGCACCTCCCCCGACCCGTGGACGAGGCCACCGCGCGCCAGAGATCCATCATGGACCTGGCGCGCGGTGGCCGCGACCCCTGGATCCTCCATGGGCCGCGAACCCGTGCCTGCGCGCCCCCGACGTGCGCACAGCCAACGTCCTGCACGGGGCCTCCTAGTCCCGACCCTCTCCCCGGACCGGCCTCCCATCCAGCGGGTCGCTGCCCGACGGCCCCATGGGCCCCGGGGAGTGCCCAGAGTCGGAGGTTGCTGGAGTCACGTCGGGCCTGTCCCTCCACAGGGGGAGTGTTCAGAAATAGTCACGAAATGGTCTGGGCACTATGTTCTGGCTGTGTTTGAGCATTTTGGGGGCATTTGGGGAGTATGTTTCATTTTTCATCCACAAACTCCCTGTAGGAGGACAGGCTCGACTTCATGATAGACCTCCTACCCTGACACGTCGATTAGCGAATTGGCCGTTTTCGGTTCGCGAGGGGGCGTCGCGGCCGTCATTCTTGCGGGTCCAGGTCCGTCGGTTTCGGTCCCAGGCCGGTTTCACTAAGGGGTGGTTTACCAAAGGGAGGTGTGTCCACCGCCGACAGAGGCCGAAAACTCCCAAAGGGCTGTATGCAGTCGTGTCGCTGCACGTAGATATCCCCACCAGCCCATCCAGCAACGATTATCAGGGAGTTATCTCAACGAGGGAAACTTAGCCTCGCACACTTCTCTGTATTATACTACTCGGTGAATTGACAGGCGCCCCTCGAGGCTCCGCCAGTACCTGTATGGTGTATTCCAGAGTTCGTCGTGACGGGGTAGAGGCGCCCAGGAGGACGCGTGGAAAACCAGATGATCCCGCCGCCGGAAGAGCCCATGCGGCTCAGCATCCGTGTCATCCAGAACCGATGCCCTGACATGCTGTCTCAGAATCTCGTTGAGGCCTCACGTGAGCAGATGACAAGCCATCCAGACACTCGCCGAGCGCGTTCCACTACTCGCAAAGTGCCTACGTGCTCGCAAGTGTCCGAACACACATTTGTTTGCCTCGATGTAATATATATATATATATATATATATATATATATATATATAGAAGCTCCCCCGCGGCGGATCCAGGCCATTTGTGAGTAGTTACCTTTGCGAGTAGTGGAGCGCGCCTGTCTGGAGACCATACACAGGCATGCTGCCAAGACCAACGGCGTGTGACAACATGCAGTGGAGCATCCTCCCAGAAGGATTTGTTGTGGGAGGCCAGATGCTGCCTACGACGGAGGAGCGCATGCAGCAGCGCGTCCGCGTCTCGCGCTGTCTCGGGAGCCTCCTGGGGGGCGGCCTCTTGGAGCCATCTTGGGGAAGAGGGGCGGGGGGCGAGGAGGAGGAGCAGGAGACGACGAGGCGAAGGAGGAGAAGGAGAAGGAGGCCCTCTCGGATCCTTTGTCGCAGGAGCCTCTTGGAGGACTCTTGTGGCCATCTTGGGTCCTTCTTGGGGCCCCCTTGGGGCCATCTTGGGGCCATCTCGGGGCCCTCGTCGTCGGTTGAGAAGGTGTTGGACCCGCTGGAAGCTCTTGGAGCGCATCTCCGTGTTGGGGCGATCGTGGGCCCCATTGCTCAGAAGGGGGGTCCTGGAGCAGGATCCCCCCTCGGAGGCCGAAAGCTGGTCTCTCGGGATCCCCCTGGAGCGCTCTCGGGGTCGTCTTGGAGCCCGCTCGGGACCTTTTTCGGAGGTGTGCCGGTAGCTGTCGTGGGCCGTCTTGGGCAAGAGGGAGCCGTCCTGCAGGCCATCCTGGCGCATCGGGAGCCACACCGGGGGCATGTCAAGCCCAGAAGGGCCGTCTGCCACATCTGCCCCGCCCGTTCGGGCCAAGGAGCAGGACTTCCCCTGGTAGAGCGGTTGAACCCCTCCAGGCACCCCCCCGCAGCCCTCGAAAATGGCGACGGTTTCGCGGAGCGCAGCTCCACAGCGATGGCGAGGCCTAATCTGAATCTGCGTAGCACGTCGCTCCGATGGACTCCCCAGCAGCCCTCGAAAGTGGCGACAGTTTCGCAGAGCGCAGCTCCACAGCGATGGCGAGATCTAATCTGAATCTGCGTAGCACGTCATTCCGCTGGACCCCGCAGCAGCCCTCGAAAGTGGCGACGGTTTCGCAGAGCGCAGCCCCGCAGGAATGGCGAAGTCAAATCTGAATCTGCGTAGCACGTCATTGCGCTGGACCCCGCAGCAGCCCTCGAAAGTGGCGACGGTTTCTCAGAGCGCAGCCCCACAGGAATGGCGAGGTCTAATCTGAATCTGCGTAGCACGTCATTCCGCTGGACCCCGCAGCAGTTCTCGAAAGTGGCGACAGTTTCGCCCATAGCAGCCCCAAATGGATGGCGAGGTCTAATCTGAATCTGCGTAGCACGTCACTTCGCTGGGCCCCGCAGCAGCCCTCGAAAGTGGCGACATTCTCGCAGATCGCAGCCGCCCACCTAGCATTCAGGCAGGACGACGAGATTGGAGGCAGGGTAGCAAGCACGTAGGAGGGATGAAAGGAGGACGGAGGCAGGAGGTGTGCGACCGCAGTGCTCTATTCAATACGAGTACCCAACGCAGGAGGGTCGGGAACAATAGATCTGGCCAAGACCACTGTGCCAGAGAATCTCCCGCCTACGGCAGGTGGGGTCGGCCTTTGCGGCGCCGAAGGATGTATATACTCCCGACTGGGGGGCCACACACGCGCGCGAGTGTCCGCCGGCGCGCGAATCTCCCAGGCAAGACTGGCTCTGGAGGCCCTCAGTTTCTGTGTGAAGCACGGGCCACGGAAAGATACTCCAGATTTCGTAATAAAGGGAGGGGGGTCTCATTTCGGGGGGGGGGTCTCTTCCAGGCTATCTTGGAGGGCCTGGGGGGTCTGGGGACGATGTTTTGGAGGGTTCTCCCACGGGGGAGGTCTGAAATGGCTTGTCTTGGAGGGTCCAGACCCCCTCCCTTTTATTACGAAATCTGGAGTAACCTGCTGGCGGCATGGGAGTCGATCGGCCGGCGCAGCGAGTTGCTTGCGCCCTCCGACACGCGCCCGGTGGAGGCGGCCCGGCCGACTCCACGAGCGCCAGTAGCCTCTGAGCTCGGACGGACTGCGCGGGGAGCGGGGGGTGGGCGGAAGGGTTCCGCCTCGGAGGGGCCCCGGCTCTTCTCCCCCTCCGCTACGGGGCGCGAAAGCGACCACAGCCACTGCTTTTCTTTTGTTGCCGCCTTCCAGCCAGCAGAAACAAAGCAGTGGTTGTGGTCATTTTCGTTAAGTTTGGCACCAGGGAAATGACCACAACCACTGCTTCTTTTTCGGCCGGCTGGAAGGCGGCGCAAACAAGAAGCAGTGGTTGTGGTCATTTTCCCGTCCCGCATCCGTGGACGCCCTGTCCTCTCCCTTCTCCTGCACTCGCCGGCCAGTTCGCTTTTTTCGATATCCCTTTTTTTAGCTCTGTCGCTGGTGCAGCCATCATCCTGCCTCGCCGCCGACAGAAAAAGGGCAGGGGAGGAGGGTCTGTCGGCACGCGGACGGGGCGCTCACGCCTGGGTCCCTGGCCATTGTTCAGACGCCGCGATCTCAACGCCGCACCAGGTTCAGGTCCTGACAAGACCGTGCCAGTCCTACTCAGCGGTGGGCACTGGTGGAGGACCGATGTTGGGCAAAAGAGTCCGTCGAAAAACTGCGGCGGATGGCCGCCGGATGGCAGGAAGCGCAGGCGGCTGCGCCAAGCGCGCCAACCGTTTGCCAGGAGCGGATTGGGCACATCGACGCCCGCCTTTAGGGCGCTCAACGGCTTGAAGTTGCCCGTCCCGCTTCTACCGAAGCAGCCGCACACGGCGGTCCCGGTTTAGCAAGAGTTCTTCACGATGTGGACGTTTGGTGCGTCTTTGCCACTTGCGGTAGTAGAGCGAGTGCGCGCCATTTTCCGCGGATGGGCTCGATGCTAGCTAGCACCTTGCCGAAAATGGCCCCATGACTAGGGCGCTGTTCTCCAACGCATCTGCACCACCATTCGACGAAAATCTGGAGATGCCTCGGCGCTTCTCGAGATTGCCGGCTTGGCGGGCTCACAGGCCTGATCGGAATCAGCATGGGGCATGCTTCGGGCGCGACGGGTCTCTCGACGACTCGAATCAAACTCGCTTCAACGTGAGCGGTGCGGGAGCAGCGTGCGGAGCACTGCAAAGGCCACGTGCACGGGATCAGTCCACACCCATGGGCCATCGAGACGGAGGCGGCCTGAGATAAGGACCCAGCTGCGTCCTGGGAATCGCCCCGCTGGCGCCTCCGCGCCCCAAAATTGGTGCGAGGCGGCGGGCGGAGAGTGTCGAAGCCCACCTCCTCCTTCTCCTCCTCCTCCTCCTCCTTCTCCTCCTCCTCCTCCTCCTCCTCCTCCTCCTCCTCTTCCTCCTCTTCCTCCTCCTCCTCCGCCTCCTCCTCCTGCTCCTCCTCCTCCTGAGCGTAGAAGCGTCGGATCCCATGTTAAAAGGTCAAGACGTGGCGGCAGCCTCGCTGGCACGCGGCGCTCCCCGTGGGGCCGCTTCTCCTACGGCGTCGGCACCGCCGTGGCCGGTCGGTCGGCGAAGCACGATCACCGCCGACCAGCACGACATTCCCCCCCTCAAAGCATAACAGACGGCAGAGGGCAGCAATTAGGGAACACCCCCCTTTGCCCCCCGAACGCAAAGCTGGCACGCGCGGGGGAGACTGCGGTCGAGGTGCGACTCATCAGACCCAGCGTTCAACTTTGAACTCTGGGGGGAGGGGGAGGCGTTCACAGATGAATGTGGCACGAGTGTTCGCCATTTTTTCCGAGGCCTGGAGTGCGGTTGCCCATCACGGCAGCCCCGACGACAAGCGAGAACCACGGTTGACCAGTACAGCAGCCCCCCCCCCCAATGACAAGGAAAAAGATAGCCCCGCGGCCCAGCACGGAGGCCCGTGGAGCGAAAATGATGAGGGCAAGCTGGCACGGCAACCCCAGAAAATAGCAGTCTAGAAATACAGACCAGCACGTCAGCCCAGGCAGAAGCACAGGAGCACGGCACACCGGCACGGTTTGTTCGTGCGATGTTCGTTTCGTCTTGAACCCCATGCGAGTTGTCCTCCTCTTGTGATGGTGGGTAGGGGCGCCCGCCATGGATTGCTAGCGGCCAAACTTCGAAAGGGGTTCCGTCGAACCGCAAACATAATATAAAGTAATACCCCAATCGCAAATAGAGCCGAGCCTGGCAGGGTACCCTGGGCGTGCGAAAGTCTTGGCTTGGGCGAGGGGGGGAGTCTTGTGGCGCGGGGTTGGAGGAGGGAGAAATCCCTCCCCGAATATGGGAAGAAGGGATCTTTGAAGAGGGAAGAGAAGAACCGTTATACAACCTCCGCCCTGAGGGCCCATGCCTGGACACACACGAGCATACACTTTCCTCCGCCAGCGATGCGGCACCACTGTCGCGATTGAATACGCAGGGGAAGCGAACGTATTGGTTGCACCCGACATTGTGGACGAGATCGGGTGTGGGTCACGATCGCGCAATAATCTGACGGGATGTGCCAGCCTAAGTTGCAAACAAGATTGCATCGAACAAGGGAACGAGGAAACATCTATATACATATACACACACTTTCGCCAGTGAAGACGCCTCACTCACTGGCACCACGCAGCTGCTTGTGCTAGCCGCGAGTACGCCCAGCAGCACGCCGGCTGAGCCGCTCTGGAAGGGAAGGTCTCGGACCAGATGCTTGCGACGAGGATCAGACGCTGCATCGTGGCAGCTGATCTGAGGCATGGAAGTGCTCCCGCACGAGAGGATGGTGTGTGGGGGCCTCGGGTCCTGGACCCTGCATGCTGTGCCCTTCCCACGGCTCGTCCCAACGCTGGCCTTTTCTCGGCCCAGGCTCTTCTGCTCTCCTGGGGCCCTCCTGGGGTCCCCCTGGAGCTCTCTCGGGCCCTCCTCGGGACAATTTGGGGAGCCTCTTGGGCCCCGCTACGAGCGTCTCGGGGCTGGGTCGCTCCGGGCCGTCGGCCGCCCCGCGGCTTGGCTGCGTCCTTCTCACCCGGGCTCTTCCGGGGCCTTCTTGGCATTCTCCTATGGTCGGGGGCCCCCAAACGGGGTGGTGACCACACCGTGTGGTGAGTCGGTGGGGATTCGGGGTCACCGCACGGTTTTGGGACTCGGGTCGTTCTCCGAGGACGATTCGGGCGACTGGGGCATCCGAGGTTCCAAAACCGTGCGGTGAGGTCTTGGGGGAGTTCTGGGTCACCGCACGGTCTGTCACCGCACCGTTTCGGGACTGCAAATTTGGCCCTCTTTGGCCGTCTTGGGGGCAGCCTTTTTGGTGGCACCAGGAGAGACTTGCGGAGACTCTTGCGCCCCTGTGTGAGCATTTTGTCGCAGAGGCGGGCCAAGGCTGCACCCGGTGGAGCGGCTACCTCTCCTCCGCCTCATCCTCCTCCGCTTCCTCTCTGCCTCCTGCTCTTCTTCCTCCTTCCCCCCTCCTCCTCCTCCTCCTCCTCCTCCTCCTCCTCCTCATCATCATCATCATCAACAGCATCATCATCATCATCATCATCATCATCAGCATCATCAGCATCATCATCATCATCATCATCATCATCATCATCATCATCATCATCATCATCCTCATCCTCATCCTCATCCTCATCCTCATCCTCATCCTCATCCTCATCCTCATCATCCTCATCATCGACATTATCATTCGCCCTCATTCGCCCTCCTCCTCCTCCTCCTCCTCATTCTCCTCATCATCATCAGCAGCAGCATCATCATCGTTATCGTTATCGTCAGCATCACCATCACCACCATCATCACCACCATCATCACCATCATCATCAGCATCATCATTATCGTCATCATCACCGTCGTCGTCGTCGTCATCGTCATCGTCGCAATCGCCATCAATATCATCATCTTCGTCGCCATCATCATCACAGTCACCATTGGCATCCTCATCATCAGCAGCAGCATCATCATCGTCATCGTTTTCAACCTTATCATCATCAGCAACAGCAACAGAAGCAGCATCAGCAGCAATATCATCTTCATCATCCTCATCATCCCTAGCATCAGCATCATCATCAGCATCATCGTCGTCGATGTCGTCGTCGTACTCAACATAATCATCCGTACCATCATCATAATCATCATCAGCATCATCATCATCATCATCATCAGGTTCATCATCATCAGCAGCATCATCATTACATACCATCAGAATCAGCATCAGCAGCAGCAGCAGATCACCATCATACTCATCATCATCATCATCATCATCATCATCAGCAGCAGCAGCATCATCATCATCGTCATCATCATCAGCAGCAGCATCTTTATCTCACCACTGCCTTCCAGACCCAGCCGTCGCTCCCCCCCCTCTCTGAGCCGAACGGCAGTGGCTGTTCCCGCCCCCGTCTGGCAGGCAGCCAGACGAGCCCCGAGTTACGAGAGGCCAGATTGTGAGGTGCTACAATTAACTCGGGCATGTCGCTCTACAGCAGAAATATTCAAAAATAGTCAAAACATGGTCTGGGGACGATTTTCTAGTATGTTCGACTATTTTTGAATATGTTTGAAAATTCTGTCTTGCGAAATCCGCCTGTAGGGGGACACGCCCGACCTGATGCTACAGGTGTCCCTGACCCAAGATGTCCCCAGGATTCCCCTGGAAGCCCAAACAGCCTCCAGGGCACCCAGAGGACCAAAACGGCGCGAAAAGCGGCACCAGTGGGGCAGGGACGCTTCCCTGGCAAATCCCAAGGGGGCCCCGAGGACTGGCACGAACGAGGGGCCCCCAGTGGCACGAAGGAGGGTGCGGGCGCCCGCCGCGGCATCGGCGGATCCCCCCTACATCAGGGATGCAGCGGCTGGCGTTTTCTGCGGACACGCCGGCTTCAGTCATTCAGTCAGACCTGGGGCCCCAGAGATCTGCACGCACGAAATGGGTACTGAAAGAATGGGTACAATGCCCAACAGCGGATCTTGTTCATTTTGATCAGGGCTCGCTGTCCACGCCGCCGCGGCCTGTGTCCATTCGAGACAGGAGGCCGCCTGCCCAACAGCGGCCGCTGTTGGTTCGGGACAACATTCGCTGTTGGGCATTGTACCCATTTGTTCGGTACCCATTTCGGGCGTCCAAAAGAGAGGGCCACATGGACGCTCCCATCGGTGCCCGCGTTGGATGACCCTTCCCGCGCGCACCTCGATGCACCGATCTACCGCAGGCACGCCTCCGCCCGTGCCCGAAGGCACTTCGCTCGCGCGGCATCCTGGGCCCTTCCAAGGGCATCCTCGAGCTCGGGGAGGGGAAGGGGGGGGAGGGAGGGGAACTGGCCAGGGGCGCCGCCAGGTGGACCGTCGGCGGGGAGCGGGGCTTGTTCGCCACGATCGGAGGGGGGGGGGGAGCACGGACGGGGAAGCCGCGGGCACGAACGGGGGTCGTTGGGTTCGAACGGGGGGTCTGTGGCACGGACGGGCCTCCCGAAGGACGGGCGCCCGCCCGCCGGCGGCGGCACCGCTGGCGGCCACGAGGGCGAGGCGCTGCGGGAACCGCCGCCGAGGGCCGGCCTCCGCTTCGCCAGCGAGGTGTCGCAGGAGTGCGTGCCAGGTCGCGGAGAGATGCGCCCGGTGCGCTCGCGCACGCCGACTGGCTTCGTCGACGAGGACCCGCAGGGTCTGCTCGGGGAGCCGCATGCGGACGGCCCGGCCAGCGGCGGCGTCGCCTTCACAGAGGGCCCCGCGGTGTCCCCGATGGCGGTCCCCACAGAGATGAAGTCGACGCGGTCCCGTACGCCGACGGGGTGGCACGGTGCCGACGACGTCCCTCACGACGACGGTTGCGTGCGATTCAGCGGCCTGCAGGATTCGGAGGCATCCAGCCCCAGCAGCCCGCGGCGCACCGCGACGAGGCGCTTCACGGCCCCGCAGTTCAAGGACGCCTCTGGGCACGAGGGCGGTAACATCGGGCGCAGCGTGCCCCGTGTGGATCCAGAAGACGGCCACGAGGATCGGGGGCTGCTAAAGGTGCTCCTGACCCGAGGTGCCCCCAGCTTGTCGCTCCATGATGGATCCCCAGGGGCCCTATGGGCCTCGTGAGGGGTTCTCTGGAAGCCGTGGGGGGCATCTTGGGCCCAGGGCAACTTCTAACAGCACCCGAGAGGACGCCGCCAGCGACGCGGAGACCGTGTCCAGCCGCTGCAGCTCTCGCAACCCGCGCTCGCGCATGAACACGCCCTACCTGGGGAAGAGCAGCTTGATGACGTCGGCGGAGGCTTCCCCGGAGCCCGACGAGGCTCGCCTGGGCGGCAGCAGCCGCAAGCCGATCCGCGCGCGCAGCGTGGACTCCGGGCTCGGCATCGCCGTGAAGAACACCACCGGGGTCACGCCCTCGGACTCCGACCGCGACGCCATCAAATCGGTCGGCGACGCCGCAGTCGTCGATGACGGGGACGACGACGACGACCAGGACGACGACGACGACGACGACGACGACGACGACGATGATGATGACGAGGGGCCGACCACGACGACTGACCGACGCCTGCGCCATCGCCGACGCCGCCGCCGCCGCCGCTGCCGACGACGACGACGGCGACGACGACGGCGGCGGTTGCGGCGGCGGCGGCGGCGGCGGCGTCTCGGTCGCCATGGAGTCGAACATGGAGCGGGAGATCGCCTCGCGCGTGCAGCGCAACGCGCAGCGCCAGGCCCGCGAGGACCGGGAGTGCAGCGCCCTGCCCGCCTTCCCCGGGGGCGCCGGCGCCACTCCGCTGCCGTGGCGGGCGCCGTCCTTCGAGGCCGACGGCGCGCCGGAGGGGGGGCGCGGGGGGGGGGCCTGCGGAGGAGGTGGGCCACTTCTCGGTAGGGTCAGGTCGCGCAGGTCCCTCTGCAGGAGGAATAATGTGTGCAGGAATGGTTTCATTCGAGAAGTCTGGTGGCGATGTCTCGTGGCCTGCTGGCCATTCTTGAGCATGTTCTGGCTCTTGCTCTTCTTCTTCTTCTTCTTCTTCTTCTTCTTCTTCTTCTTCTTCTTCCCAAGTCCGCCTGTGGCAGGACACGCCCGTCCTGACACTGGTGCTCGGACACTTCGGAGGCGGCCCCCCAGAGGGCCTCGAGAGGGCTTCCGAGACGGGCGGCACGCGGGGGCGGTCCCCCGCGGGAGCGACCTCCAGTGCGGCGGCTCTCGGGGGGGGGGGGGGGGGCGCAGCAGGGGCGGCGAGGGGGGCAGGCCGAAGCGTGCGGCAAGCCGCGCTCCTCCTCCTCCTCCTCCTCCTCCTCCTCCTCCTCCTCCTCCTCCTCCTCCTCCTCCTCCTCCTCCTCCTCCTCCTCCTCCTCCTCCTCCTCCGCCGCTGTCACATCGCCTGCACCAAGCGGCAAGCCGCGCACCAAAAGGTCGCCCCTTGGACGCCCAGGGAGCCCTTCTCGGCA
This sequence comes from Prorocentrum cordatum, assembly GCA_963575745.1. Classification (NCBI taxonomy): domain Eukaryota; class Dinophyceae; order Prorocentrales; family Prorocentraceae; genus Prorocentrum; species Prorocentrum cordatum. Next base: position 218,044 of record CAUYUJ010014246.1, on the reverse strand, counting down.
CGCGGACCCGGGGGAGACCTGCTCAGATGGCCGCCTCCCTCGCCCGACCCTTTTGCTGCGCGCCGCCCGCGAGGGCGCGGAGGAGCCCGGCGTAGACTTCCTCTCGAGGCACAGGGTGGATGACGTCGTGAAGGACACCGAGATGTTGAGGACGTCGCTTCGAGGCCTTACCTTCTTCGAGGAGTTCGACGACGACGGAATGGAGGAGCTGATCAAGGAGATGGAGGTCTACCAGTTCGAGGACCAAGAGAAGGCCGTTCGGCAGGGTGACACGGATGGCACTCACTTCTTCGTGGTGGCGGAGGGCGAGTTCGTTGTCGAGAGGGACCGCGAGCCGAAAGTGGTCCTGGTGCCTGGCCGCTGCTTCGGCGAGAGCGTGCTCATGCTCTTCGGCGAGCGGAACGCCACTGTCGTGTCCCGCGGGCGTACCAGGGCCTATGGCATGGAGGGCATGGCGGTCCGCGAGATGTTGCGGACACAGTACGAACAGAAGCGCGCGTCTGTGGTGGAGGCCCTGGACGAGGTCATCAGCTCCAACGGCTGCGAGATGCTGTCCGCGCTGAACGCCTACCAGCTGCAGAGCCTGTACGACCGGGTCGAGATGCGCAGGTTCGAGCAGGGCGCCACGCTCATGGAGGAGGGCCCCTGCGACGCCCAGGAGGTGATCATCATCTGCTCCGGCAGCGTCAAGGTCACAGAGCGAGGGCAGGACCTCGGCGAGCTCCCGCGCTTCGCCGTGGCCGGCGATCGCGCCATGGTGTTCCAGGAGAGCCCCACGACGCTCACGGCCGCCAAGGGCCCCGTGCAGGTGCTCGTGCTTACGAGGAGCCTGCTCGAGACCATCTTCGGAGACCAGCTGGAGCAGGTGCTGGTGCGCCACCGGCTCCTCTCCGTGCTCGCGCAGCACCCCGTCTTCTCCAGGATCCACGAGGAGCAGCGCCAGGCGCTCGCCACGGCGTGCGTCATCCGCCAGATACAGCCTGGGCAGGAATTGACGGGCGTACAGATCTGCGAGGGCGTGCTGGAGACGGAGCTCCCGACGCAGACGGCGCCCAGCTGCCTGACGTCGGAGGACTACTGGCTGACGAGGGAGGACATGCGCCTCGCGCTGCAGATGCAGCTGCGGCCAGACGAGTGCAGGAGCTTGGTCCTCGAGTTGAGGAGCACCCAGGACTTGCTCAGCTTGCTGACCCTGTTCCGGTCGACGGCGCCGGAGGGCGAGAGGGCCAGGGCGAACGAGCGGTTCTGCAAGGTGGTCAAGAGAATGATGGAGCACCGCATCCCGCAGCACGCGATCTGCAGCATCCCAGAGCTGATGACCGACATCGACGACGGCACGCGCGGGGCCTTCAGGGAGTGGCTGGACGTGAGCGTGCCTGACGCGGCGCAGCAGCTCTGCGGAGAGGTCACCACGTGCGCCACGACAGACGTCCCGATGGGTGCACAGGAGGTGCCCATCCTGTCCGCCGACGGCTTCCGCGTCCGCGACCAGGTCGAGATATCCGCCGGCGAGGTCTCGGAGACGAGGGACATCGTCGGCTTCGGCTCCGCCGGCGCGGGCAGCTCCCCGTCCTTCCGGGTGGACGCCCCCCTGCTCAACGCGTACCCCCCGGGCGCGACGGTCGCGCGCAGCCAGATGATGGACGGCTCGCCGCGCCAGCCCAGCAAGCAGCGCGCCCTGGAGAACTACGAGCGGTTCCACAATCTGCCCCGGGGCACCGCCTCGTTCGAGCAGGTCGCCATCACCTCGGCCGGCATCGCCGGCTGGTCCTCGACCTCCATCGGCGAGGTCCCGCGGGCGAAGAGCGGTGCAGTATAGCTTTTTCGCCGCCATCGGGGACGCCTCCCCCAGGGCGGCTGGAGAGGTTGTACCCCTCCAGCCGCCCTGGAACAGGCGCCCCCGAGGGCCTCGTGTCGCACCGCCCGTCGCCCACCCACGTGAGAGGTGGAGAGGTACCTCGACCACTGCTACTTCTACAACCTGGAGATACGCGGCCTCGAGCCCAAGTGCAGGCACCGCGAGCAGTGCCGGAAGGTGCACGCCCGGATGCCCGACGCGGTGTTCGAGACCATGGCGGCCCCCAAGAGGGCCAGGGACCTGCGCTTCGCGATCGTGCTCCACGGCGAGGTCGAGACGCGCCCGGCGGGCGACGAGGCGCCCGCAGCGAAGGTCACCCGCCACTCGGGCGGCTCCGCGGAGGGCTGCACGTTCGGCGAGGAGATGCTCCTGCACAGGGGCAGGAGGTGGAACCTCCTCGTGAAGGCGACGTCCGACAGCCCCGCGAAGCTCGCGATCTGGCGCGGCCAGGAGCTGGACCCGGTCCTGATGTTCGACAACCTGGACTTCGCGCTGGAGCAAGAGGACCGGGTGCGCGTCCTGAAGACGATCTTCCTCTTCCAGACGCTCGCCAAGCCGCAGCTGACCCGGCTGTGAGGGAGCCAAGAGGTGCCGATGCCACCACTCCGCGCGGACCTCTCCCAGGGTGCGTTCTGACCAGGATTCCGAGGCGAATCCAGCCGTGGCGACGAGGGTCTCCCAGGGGACCCAAAAAGACGAAAAAAGAAAAACATGGCAAGGGCACGTACGGTAGGTTCGCGTTGTGTCGACCGGCGGCGACCCCGCCTCCAGCGTTCAACGTTGAACGCCGCCGCCAACCCAGAATCGGTACATGTTGAATGATCTGAGGTTTCGGAAACGGCCAATCGTTCAAGGTTGAAAGATGCACGCGGTGTCACAAACAAACGCCGAAGTCGGCACGACACGAACCTGCCGTACAGTGGGGACCCATGCCAAGAAACACCCTGCTTGCCTCCAGGGTGTCCGAAGCTCCTTGGGTTCCGATGGCTCCGCTGTCGAGAGCGTGACGCTCCCGCTCCTAAAACTCGATGGGCGCTCTGGGGTCTCAGGGTTGGGCCTCTTGCGGAAGGCCTCCTGTGGGCGAGCTCCTGCTGCAGCGGCATCACTGCACCTCTGCCTCCCCCGAGGCTGGCCGGCGCCCTGCAGACGACCACCGTGGCCGAGGGCCAGCGGGTCTTCTCGCAGGGCGACGCCGGCGCGGCGCACTTCTACGTCATCCGCACGGGGCTCGTGGCCGTGGACATCGACGGCCGGAGGGTGCGCACCCTCGGGAAGGGCGACTACTTCGGGGAGCGGGCGCTGCTCGGCAACGAGCCCAGGTCTCGGCATCGTTTCACCTGCGGCAGGTTCCAGTCGGGCATGTCCCTCCAGAGGAGGAAGGTTCAGAGATAGACAGAAAATGCTACGGGGAGGGTTTTCTATTATTTCTGATTACTTCTGATGAATACGTTCGACTATGTTTCATTTTCCTTTCAAAATCCGCCTGTAGGAGGACATGCCCGACCTAAACCTACGGTAGGTTCGCGCCGTGTCGACCGGCAGCGACCCCGCCGCCGGCGTTCGGAGTTGAACGCCGCCGGCGGCACAGATCGGTCGATGTGGAACGATCCGACGTTTCGGAAACGGCCGATCGTTCAAGGTTGAACGATCCACGCAGTGACAGGCACCAACGCCGAAGTCGTCACGACACGAATGTGCCGTACAGTGGGGGCGCGCATCAAGAAACCATGTGCTTTTCATCAGGTTACCCTGGGTTTCCTCGCCCCTCGCGTTGCACGGTGACTCCCCGCGGCCGTGGAAGAAGCCGCTGCGTTCAGGGTGCCATGGGCTTCCCCCCAGTCGCACCCCTCGCGCGGGTCTTCGGGGCTGGGTTTCTCGCGAGGGTTTCTTGCGGCCGCGTCCTCGCTGTACACCTTAGGCGATGCTTAAGAAAACTTGAATGTTCGGCCAGAGTCTCGATTATTCTTAACGTTTCAACGTAAATCCTAAGATTTTAATAGAATTTTTTGGTTTTTATTCAAGTTCTGAGACTATGAATTTCTTAACCCATGATTTCTTAAGCATTTCGCAGGGTGTACCCCCATCCTCGCTGGGCCATGGTGCCTCAGCCCCACCATCCCACCACCCCAGGTGGGGGGACGGGCCCTCGAAGCCCGAAAGGAGCGGCCCGTGTCCCCGTCTTGGGGGCAAGGTCGGCCAGAGGGGCCCAGGCCATGCCAGCGGGGGTAGGGATCGGTCAAACGGTGCTCCAGGTCGGCGAGCGTCGTGGCCGTAGAGGAGTCGGAAAAGTAAAGGCGGTATGAACACAAACGTCCGGAGGTCCGCGCGGATTTCGTCTGTTCTGCGCTGGACACCCAGTGGCGCGCTCCGCGCGGCCGGGAGGGGTTTCAGCGCCGATCCGAGAAGTCCGCGCGGGCCCTCGAAAGCTTATCGAAGACGCCTACGGCGAATCACCGCCGCCCCATGCCTCTTTGGAAGCGCCTATGTGGCCGAACGTTGAGGCCAGACCTGCCAAGCGATCGGACCATGTGTTCCCCGAATCGGTTTGGAAAGCCGTCGGGGAACACGTGGGCATCTTGAAGGTCATCTTGGCCGTCTGAAGGCCATTTTGACCCTTTCGGGCCTTCTTGGAGGACGTCTTGGAGGGCTCTTGGGCCGTCTTGGAGGCCATCTTGAGCGTCTTGGAGGTCTCTTGGGCCGTCTTGAGGACCTCTTGGGTCCGTCTTGGGCCCTTGGGCGATCGTTGGGGGCACTTGGGCCGTCTCGGGCCGTCGGAAGGCCGAAAAAAAGCAATTGCCACACTCCTTCAAAAACTCATGGGAAATCGATGATTTGGGCCTTTTCGGGCCTTCCTGGAGGCCCTCTTGGAGGCCTCTTGGGCCATCTCAGGGCCATCTTCGGCCGTCTTGGTGGGCTCCTGGCCCGTCGAACGCCGTCGGAAGCCGTTTGGGGGGCCTCTCTGGGCCGACTTGGGGCCCTCTTGGAATGCTCCAGGGCCGTCTTGTCTTAAAGGCCTCCTGCCATCTTAGAGGCCGTCTTGGGCCAACTTGGGGCAACAAAGGCAGGACGCGCCGTAGCCCCAGGGGGGAGTTCTTATGGAAAAAGAACCAAAACCAAAACCGAACTAATCTAGCACGCCAGGCACCCCTGCGATGAATCGACAGGGGGCGGCGGATCGAATGGCCTTCGGCCCATCCCGCCACCGTGCCTGGGTTGTGGGTATAAAGCCTAATCGTTGGGATCTCAGGGGACGCCTCTCGGGGGTCTCTTGGAGGCAGTTTGGAGGCCTCTTGGGTGCCGTTTCGGGACCTCTTTGGGGGAGGGCCTCTTGGGAGCCTCTTGGGGCCTCCCAGGCGGCTCTTGGGGCCACCTGGGAGCCTCTTGGGGCGAGAAGCTCGGAGTTTCAGTTCGTCTTCCTTCTCTTGGGCCCCTTTTGGGGCCGTCTTGGGGCCCTCTTGGGCCGTCTTAGGCGCCTCTGGGGCCGTCTTGGGGCGCTTGGAACGGCGAGAACGCTAAAATCATCAAAAAGCTGAGGGAAATCAATGATTGTTGCCTCATTTCGTCCTCCTGGGAGACCTCTTGGGGCGTCTTGGATGCCTCTTGGGCCATCTTGAGGTCATCTTGGGCGTCCTGGAACGGTCTTTCGGTGACTCGGAACCTTTTTGAATCGTCTCGGGGACCTCGTGGGACCCTCTTGGCCCGTGGTAGGTTTGAGAATTCGGGGTCCGGGTTTAGGACATAGGCTCCAGGAATTAGGCCAAGGACCTGAGGACACGCCCCCTCCGCGCCCAGGGGCACGGTGGCGGATGCATTCGTGCTTCTCTTATTCTGAGGAGGGCGAGTTGTGGATGATGAACAAGGGCACCTTCCAGGAGATAATGCAGGGGCCCTGCCTGGAATACCTCACGTCCCGCATCGCGCTGCAGGACACGAGGCTCGAGTTCGGGGACCTGGATTTCGTGAGGGTCGTCGGCCGGGGAGGCTTCGGGGTTGTCAAGATGGTGAAAGCGAGGCGGACCGACACGCGCTACGCGCTCAAGTGCATGCGCAAGCGGGACGTCGTGGAGAGGGGCCAGCAGGAGATGGTCATGTCCGAGCGCAGCATCTTGGCCGAGGTTGACCATCCCTTCATGGTCAAGTACGTGCGTTCGTTCAAAACCAAGACCAGAATCTATTTCCTGATGGAGCTCGTCAGCGGAGGAGAGTTGCTGGACGCCTTGGACAAGATGGGCCTGCTGAACCACCAGCAGGCAATGTTCTACACGGGCTCGATCGTATTAGCCCTCGAGTTCCTGCACGAGCGGCGGATCGCATACCTTGACCTCAAGGCCGAGAACTGCCTGATAGACCGCCAGGGCTACCTGAAGCTGATCGATTTCGGCATAGCCCAGCGCATCACCGCCGCCCGCTGCCACGTGAGCAAGGGCACGCCCGTCTTCATGGCCCCGGAGATGATCCTTGGGAAGGGCTACACCACGGTGGCGGACCTGTGGAGCCTGGGCGTCTGCCTCTACGACTTCGTGGTGGGCGAGTTCCCGTTCGCCAACGGGCTCTCGAACTGGGGGGAGATCGCCAACCAGGTGGTGAGCGCAGAGCTGCGATTTCCGCCGCGGGAGGACGAGCCCCGCTGGGAGGCCATCGTCTCCCTGATCCGGGGCCTGCTCAACCGAGACCCCGTTCGGCGGCTGGGCGCGGGCTTCGAGGGCTTCACCACCCTGAAAGAGCACGCCTTCTTCCGGGGGCTCGACTGGGACCGCCTCCTCGGCCGCGAGCTGATCCCGCCCTTCCTGCCCGAGTGCGAGACCTATGCGGAGGACAAGGAGGCGCCCAGCCAGGCGTCCAGCACCACGTTGCGGCCATTGGAGGACGTCGAGGCCGAGATCGACCCTCGCGATGAGGGATGGCAGGACCCCGATCCGGGCTGGGACGCCGACTTCTAGAGGAGCTTTCGCCCCTCGCGCGCGCGCGCGCACGCGCGCGCGCGCGCACGCGCCAGCGACTGGCACTCGGCTCGCTCGGCCTTCGGCGGCCGCTTCTCGCTAGCAGAGCGCCGCGCGGATGCAAGGGCACCGCGGGCGCACTTCGCGCCGCCAGGCGAGAGACACCGCTGCGCGCGCACCAGTGGCAGAGCAGAGCGCAGAGGGCGCCGGAGCAAGAGCGACGACACGCGGAGGCTTCAGACGGCACGAGGAGCGTCAGGGGCGCGAGGGGCGGCAGGCTCAGGCCTCCGATGCCTTGGCTTCTCCAGAGCGCGGGCTCTGGGGCTCCCGTCAGGGGCAACGGGGGGGGGGATGGGCATAGGAGGGGGGGGTGCTGCACCGACCCCCAGTCGCCCATTGATCGCCGATAGGGGTCGGAGGGCCCCACCCCGCCCAGGAGCGTGGGGATCTGCTATCGGGGGCACCTCGGCGAGGTGTCGCCGATGCCAGGTCGACGCGTCCGCCCTCTCTTCAAGCCACCCCCCGCCCCTCTCGTGGCCCCTCGTCCTCGACCCTCGCCCGGGCGGCGGCCGCTCCTGCCGATGTCGTGTCGTGGCGTGGCGGCTCCTTGGGGGCCCGGAAGGCGGGCCCCCAGTGGAGGCCGAAGGCGAGGAAGGGAGCAGCCGGCACTGGGCGAAGGCCACGACGTCGGAGGCCCCAAGGGGGGGGGGTTCGGGGTTCGTCAGGAGCGCCGGGGGCGCCCAGGGGGGGGGAGCGGGCCTTCGGAGGCGGGGCGGCGGGATCGTCTCTCCCCTCGTCGTGCCACTGCCCCCAGGTCTCCACCTCCGCGGCCTCTGCCCCGTCCCCTCCACAAGTGCACATTAGGAATGCTACGCTCCTCGCTCCTCCGACTCTGCCCAGAAGATGTGCGGCCATCTCCGCGCAGTGCTTGTCACACGCAGGAGTTGAGCAGTTGTGTTGTCCGCTGGTTGCTTACGATCCGATCGTCGATAGTTTCCAGTGTTTCGAAGTGGATGTTCCCGCTGCAGCGTGGGCCTCATTTTCGGATCGGCGCTTTGCTCCCGTCGTTCAGAATGGCGCTCTCGCCCCAGCGCTGGACACTGTTCTGGATCCGAGTCCTTTTTCATCGTCGTCGCCTCCCTCACCCCATCCGCCGCCTTCCCCTGGTCCTCCTGCTCCTCCGGCCCCTTCCACTCCAGCTCCTGCTGCTATTCGTCCTTGTCCTCTTCCTCCCTCGTCCTCCTTTTCCTCCTGCTCATCATCCTGCTCATCCGCCACCTCCTCCAATGCGTAAAAGTGCGTGCACGTGCGTGCAAGTGCGTGCGTGCGTGCGTATGTGTGTATGTGTGTATATGCTTGTCTGTGCGTGCGTTTATGTGTTTGTGTGTTTGTGTGTTTTGTGTGTGTGCTTTGTTGTGTGCTTGTGTGTGTTGCTGTATGGTTGCATGTGTTTGTGTGTGTTTGTGTGTGGCTGTGTGCATTTATTTGACTTTGTGTGTATGTGTGTGTGTGTGTCTTTGTGTGTCGTTGTGTGTGCGCGTCTTTATGTGTATTTGTGTGTGTGCTTGTGTGTGTTTGTGTGTGTCGTTGTGTGTCTGTGTGTCTGTGTGTGTGTATTTTTGTGTGTGTGTGTTTGTTTGTGAGTGTGTGTGTGTGGTTGTGCTTGTGTGTGTGTGTGTGTGTTTGTTTGTGTGTTTGTGTGTGTGTTTGTGTGTGCTTGTGTGTTTGTGTGTGTGTTTGTGTGTGTGTGTTTGTGTGTGTGTTTGTGTGTGTGTTTATGTGTGTGTTTATGTGTGGTTGTGTGTTTGTGTGTTTGTGTGTGCTTGTGTTTGTGTGTGCTTGTGTTTGTGTGTGTTTGTGTGTCGGTGTGTGTGTCTGTGTGTTTGTCGTTGCGTCAGGTTCTGGGGCCTCTCGTTTCCCTTGGCCTCCGCGTGGGTCTCGCTCTAAAGTTGTTGAGTTTGCACCTCCCTCTGGAGCCCTGCGTAGTACTCGGCCCTGGCCCGTACTTGCACGCCAGCTTCTTTTGTCCTCGGTCGGAACTTTGCCTTTCGCAGGCACAGTCTGCGCAGTATCATCTCTTAGCTACAAGCCTGTTTGGGCTTGAGCCAACACGGTCACGGATGCGCTGCATGCTCATCCAAACGGAGCAAGTCAATGCAAGTATGCAGCATGCCGCGGTGAGCGCCGAATGGCGCCACCAGACCGGCCTTGAGACAGATATGCCGCGGGTGAGCGCCGAACGGCGCCACCAGACCGGCCTCGAGACAGACGCGGGACGATCGCGGCTCCCCGGCACGCAGCAGACGGCGAAGCCAGACAGCCCGCGGGACGAGTTCCGAGGCCCCACGGGAAGAGCCGGCGGCGAGGCCGCAGCCCGCGGGACGCTCCGCGGGACCCCGCGGGAAGAGCAGGCGGCGAGGCCACCGCCCAGCGGGGCACGCCCACGGGAGCGCAAGCCGAAATTGAGGAACACGCGTAGCCGTCCCCGCCGCGTGGCCGATGCGGGCGGGCGCAGGCCTCGTGGGGGTCAGGCTGCGCACCGGGGACCGGCCACCCAGCTGCGGCTCCTTGGCCGCCTTTTCGTCTGGCTCGCGGAGAAACACGTACACTGGGAAGCGAGGATACCGCCACACAGTCAAAGTGCCCAGTGCTTATGAGGACACGCCGTCCCAAGAATTTGCAACCTCCCGTATGTTGGCAAACAAGGATACCGCCACACAGCCAAAATGCCCAGTGCTTATGAGGACACGCTGTCCCCAGCGATTCTACGCACCTCCAGGACCTGTGAGTGTGTGTTTGTGTGTGTGATTGTGTGTGAGTGGTATGTGGTTGTGTGTGTTTGCGTGGTTGTGTTTGTGTGTTTGTGTTTGTGTTTGTGTTTGTGCGTTTGCGTGTGTGTGTGTGTGTTTGTGCGTGTGTGTGTGTTTGTCTGTGTGTTTGTGTGTGTTAATGTGTTTTTGCGTGTGTGTGTGTGTGTGTGTATGTGTGTGTGGTGTGTGTGTGCTTGTGTGTGTGCTTGTGTGTGTGTGTGTTTGTATGTGGTTGTGTGTGGTTGTGTGTCGTTGTGTGCTTGTGTGTGTTTGAGTGTGTTTGAGTGTGTGTGTGTGTGTGTGTGTGTGTGTGTGTGTGTGTTTGTGTGTGTGTTTGTTTGTGTTTGTGCGTGTGTGTGTGTGTTTGTGTGTGTGTCTGTGTGTGAGTGTATGTGTGTGGGTTTGCGTGTGTTTGTGTGTGTGTGTTTTTCTGTGTGTTTGTGTGTTTGTGTGTGTGTTTGTGAATGTGTGTGTGGTTGTGTTTGTGTGTGTCCCTGTGTGTGTTGTGAGTGTCGTGTGTGCTTGTGGTTCTGTGTATGTATGCTTGTGCGTTTGCGTGTGTGTTTGCGTGCGCGTGTGCGTGTTGTGCGCGTGTGTATGTGGGGGGGGGGGCGGAGATGGGGGGGAAGTGGGGGTGGAAGTGGGGGTGGAAGTGGGGGTGGAAGTGGGGGTGGAAGTGGGGGTGGAAGTGGGGGTGGGGGTAGGGGGGGTCAAGCTACCCACCCGCCCGCAAGCCGTCCAGCTCACTCCCACCCGCCCTCCCAGCACATAAGGAGCATGTTCAGCGGTCGTCTTTGGATGGACAGATACTGGGAACCAAAGCCGACCCCAGGTGCGCGACGCTTGGGCGAGGTGCGCCACGCGTGCCAGGGGGAGCCAAGCGCGCCAGGCCCCCCTGGGGCCCGAGCGTTCCAGGCACGCCTGGTGCGCCAGATGCGCCACGTGCTCCGAGTGCGCCAGGCGTGCCGCACACTCCAGCCGTGCCAGGTGCGCCGCGTTCGGGGCACGCGCAGAGTGCGTCAGGTGCGCCTGCGCACGTGACAGCATACATCGGGAAACATGTCGGCCCCCGCCATCCTTGTCGAAAACCACTGCCCATCATTGTGCCTGGTGGGCCTGCGAACAGCAGGCCACGCGCCATCACCCCCGCCGTCCCTGTCAAAAAACACTTCACAGTGATCGCAGGATGGCCGCGCATGGTCCAGATTTAGCAGCGAGGTGCATGTTGCATGGTTTTGTCAGGGATGATAGCCCAGCGCACAGCAGGGAAAATGCTGACACGCCCGCCACCCCTGTCAAAAACAACAATACAAAGGGCTCGCGGGCCTCACGAACATGACTCAAGACTTTGCCCCAAAGTGTACTTTGCATTGTTTTCTTGACAGGGATGGTCTGGGGGGGGGGGGGGCGCAGCGGGTTGGCCGCGCATGCTCCAAATGTAGAGGCAGAGTGCGGTTTGTACTGTTCCCCAATCAGAGCTTGCCTCTGTTGGGGTCCTAGCGGATTCATATAGTTAGGTGAGGTGCGTCGGGAATTTTGGCGGCCCGCCCGGGTACCCGGTAGCCCTATAGCCCTATAGCCCCACATCTTGCTTTATAGCAGCCCTATAGCCTTATAGCCCTATAGCCTTAAAGCCCTATTGCCCTAGTGCCCTATAGCCCTATAGCCCAGCCCTATAGCGCCATAGCCATATAGCCCTATGACCCTATAGCCGTAGATGCCCATAGCCCGATAGCCCTAAAAAGATTATGGTTGGTGTTTTTCCCCGGTATCATTTTTTGACAGGAATGGTGGGGGGCGGGTCCGCATGCGGTCGGCATGGTTCCTGGTCGGCCGCCGGCCGGGTGGGGGAGAGGGTGTATATTAATAAGGAACAGCGATGGAAGTGGGGGTGCGGGTGGGGGTGGTTGGGTGAATGGGTGGGTGGGTGGGTGGGGAAGGGGAGGGGGGGGAAAGGGGTGCGTGCGTGCGCGCGTGCGTCGTGCGTGCGTGCGCGCGTGCGTGTGAGTGCGTGCGCGGATACCATGGACGGGGCCACGAAGCCTCGCAGAGTTCAGGGCCACCGTTCCCGTGTCGAGCACGCTCCCCGCCCCCTCCTCGGCGCGCACGACACGGGCCCGCGGCGGCCGCGCTGCCCGCGGGGCCCTCGCCGAGCCTCCCCCGGGCCGCTCGGGCACCTGTGCCGCCCGAGCCGCGCTCGGGGGGTCGCCGCCGATGCCCAGCGCAAGCCACGCCGCGGCTTGGTCGCGCAGGGCGCGGGCGGCGTGGAGGCGGGTGCGGCTCTCGGCGGCGACGACGACGACGACGACGACGACGGCGACGGCGACGGCGACGGCGACAGCGCAGACGACGACGGCGGCGGCGACGACAGCGCAGACGACGGCGGCGGCGGCAACGGCGGCGGCAACGGCGGCGACGGCGGTGGCGACGAAAGCGACGAAGACGACCGCGACGGCGACTGCGGCAACGGCGGCGGCGGCGACGACGACGACGCACTACGACGAGGACTCGACGACACGGCAAAAGGCGAACGAGCGCGCGGCCCGCACCCCCGCCGTCGCTACCGCCGTCGTCGTCGTGCCCGCCGTTCGTCGTCGTCGTCGTGTCCGCTGTGCATCGTCATCGTTTTCGTCGTCCGTCATCGTCGTCGTCCGTGCTCGTCGTTCCTCGTCGTCGTTCGTGGTCGACCGTTTTCAGTCGTCGATGCTGCCGCCGTTGTGCCCGTCATTCATCGGCGTCGGCCGTCGCCGTCGTCACCAGTCGCCCGTCGTCGTTGGCAGCCCGCCGCCGCCCGTCGTCGGTGGCCGCCACCCCCGTCGCTCGGAGGCACGAGAGGCAAGGGCAGGAGCAGGAGATGAGGAGGACTCCGGGAAGCGGAGAGGTGGGGAGCAGAGGCACCTTTGCCAGGGCCGCCTCGGGCCCACACGGGGGGGCCCGGCCGAGGGCGGAGCCCTCGGGGCCGCCTTCCCCCCCCCCCTTTGGACCCGGCAGCGCCCGCCCCGCCGCGGGTGGGCGGGCCTCTGCCGCGGCCCCCGCCTGCCCCCTTCGGCGCACACCTGGGGCCCGCGGGGCCGCGCCCCGCCCCATTGCGCGGGGAGGGGGGCGGGGGCGCGTGCCTCAGCGACCCCGCCGAGGGAAGGCCAGCCGAGCGACGAAAAAACAAGCGGGGTCGCTTGCGTCGACACTGGCGCGCACGCAGCCCGCGTGAGGCCGCCCGCGGAGCCCCCGCCTCGGGTCCCGCGCGCTGGCCGCTGCTCCCGCACCGGTTTCCAAGAAGAAAGGACGCCATGAGCATACACTTTTCGGAGGTTGATGGACCTCCTACCTTTTCTGTCGGGCGTGTCCCCCTACAGGGGGATTTTCGACGAAAAGTAGAAAATACATTCCAAAAATGCCCCAGGAAGGTAAAAAAATACTCGACAAATAGTCCCCAGACTATTTTTGGACTATTGTTGGGGTATTTTTACTTTTCGTCGAAAATCCCCCTGTAGAGGGACAGGCCCGACTTAATCCTACCTTGACACGTCGATTCAGGAATTGGCCGCTTTCGTTTCGCGAGAGGGCGTCGCGGCCGTCAGTTTTGCGGGTCCAGGTCCGTCAGTTTCGGTACCAGGCCGTTCTCACTAAGTGGAGGTTTATTAAAGAGAGGTTTTGTCCACCGCCGAACTTTTGGCGCTCCGCGCGGATTTCTTGGATCGGCGCATGGGCCCCCCCGACGGCGCCTCCGGCGCCGCTTCTGGCGCGCTCCGCGCGCAAGGGAGGGGGGTCCAGCGCGGATCCGAGAAATCCACGCGGAGCGCCAAAAGTTAATGTTTATGCATTGTTTTCTTATTCTACTGCTGCCTGCCTTCGTCCGCGTTCTGCGGGGTTGCGGTCGACATCGCAGTGGCATTCCCCGCCTCCCCGGCTCGCTTGTGTCTTCGGCGGCGCGCGGGCTGCGCTGAGGCGAAGGCGTCGTGGACTTGTCTTGGAAGCCTCGTGGAGTTCGCTTGGAGCTTCTCTGGAGATCTCTTTGGGACCTCTCTGTAGGTTTCTTGAGGTATTCCATGTCCCCTTGGGCATCTGTAGGGGCATCCCGGGGCCTCTTGGGCCGATTTGGAGTTGAGGCCTTGTGGGGCGTATCTTGAAAGGCCTCTGGGAGCCTTTGTCGAGGTGTCGAGGCGTCTTGTGGCCGCTGCAGAGGCCGATTGGGGACCCTGCCACATCCCCCCTCCTCTCCTCCTCCTCCTCCTCCTCCTCCTCCTCCTCCTCCTCCTCCTCCTCCTCCTCCTCCTCCTCCTCCTCCTTTCCTTCTCCTCCTCCTCCTCCTCCTCCTCCTAAGCGCCGGCTCTGCAGGGCTGGCCACACTTCCCGCACCACCGTACCCTAATTTAGCCCACCACACTGCTACCTCTTTGGCGCTCGTTCAGTCGAGGCAGCGTGTCTCTCTTGGTCTTTCAATCGCATGAGTTGAGGGCCCACAGGGACAAGTGCAGCCTCGGCCATCCGCACAACGACTACGGCGCTAGGGAGAGTCAAGCACACATTGAGTATCCTGCAATTCAATCCCATGTACGCCAGTACCTCTGACAGATTGCAGGACATCGCCGACCTTTCGCAGAACACGGATTTTACTTGTCTCAATTCAACTGGTGTGCAGCGTTACAGACCAGCTGGAGTGGCCATGTGGAGACGAGTAGGCACCAGATGGTGCCTAGACGCTGGATGGCACAGATCCCCTCACAGCAATAAGTCTTGTGGGTGCTCTATTCTCCTCGGGCCACACATCAAGCGCAGCACGGTGGTACAAACATTTGTGTGCCCAGTCCCTGGCCGAGGCGTTGCTCTGCGCGCACGCTGTAAACATTATGATGTTGCTGTGATTTCTATTTACTTTCCTCCAGTACCTGCAAAGGCTGGACAGTTCAAGGCTTATTATCAGACGTGCGATTCTCTTGTGAAATGGTTACGCTCATTACCCTTCTGGAGCGTGCACAGAGTCTTTCCCATCATTTGTACGGACCTCAACTCGGGGTTTGGGCTCACGAGACTGGAAGGTTCTGAGCTATGGCGACCTACAGACAGCACGGCGGTTGGACCTTATCACGACCAAGCCCGCCAGAGGTATTCGGCAGAGGTCCTCCTCCCCCTCCTCGACATGCTCGACATGGCGGTACTCAACACACACAGAGGCTATGGGGCAACATACTTCAACAATAAGGGGCAGGGCAGCCAGCTGGACTATATCATCATCCCACGGTGCTCGATATCTCAAACACTCTCAGCGGGGCCGCTACGACGTATGGGAAGATCATTGCAGGCTATAGCGGCCCACATGCCTCGCGATCATATCCCAGTCCACGCTCGACTAGCTTACTCTTTCATGGATACGCTTGGATTACCTTCGGCAGTTGCTGATCGACCACAGCTGGGCTTCGTTCAGAATATACATCGCTGGAACAGAGATGCTCTCATGGATGGATTACGACGTGGCACACATCGAGTGGAATTTCTGCAAAGGGTTGAACAACGGATTTCGGATGATATTGAGGAGTGGAAGCAGTTTCAGAGAAATGAACAGACCCCCAATCGAGATTGGTCTTACTTACTCCAGGTGCTCGGTGAGGCTGCTGCTCCTTTTTTCACGACTCCACCTTCGCCCTCACCCGAGTACAAGCAGCGCGCAGCACATGTGACCAGTCTCATACAACAGAGGCGCCAGCTACGTGAGGCACTAGGCGACGCTTCTCACATAAACGAGATTGCCAGCATCACCGAGGAACTTCGGGTGCTCAGCAAAGATCTCAGACGGCTACGCAGACGTTACCTCACACTGTGGCGTCAGGACATTACCGACAAGCTGGTGATGGCCCACCAGAAGGATCGCAAAGCAGAAGTTGCTCGGCTGTCTCGCCTTTTATCAGCCAGGGGCACGGGCCCCAAGAAGCGTAATTACAAACAAGCTGCTGCTGCTGTTCCCTGCTCCGAGGGCCTCAAGGCCCGCCTCCAGTTGCCTTCTAGTCAGGGTGGTTTGGAAGCTACTATCATTGACTGGTTCCAGGAGACCGAGGATTTCTTGTACCATCCAGAATTTGGGCTAGAAACCGAGCAGTTCCAGTTCCCCTTTCAGCGAGGACGGCCTCCAGTGGGCCACGGAGAAGCCCCAACTCATATCCAGATACCTTCGGAAGGCCAGTAAGAGACGCGAAGCCCCTCCGTGGTCACTTCCACGAGAGCTCTTCTGGATGCTCCTGCACCCCTACAGAAGGATCTCCAAGAGGTTTCGTGGGCTAGGATATGAGGCTCCATCTGTCGACCAGAAGTGGACTAGATATTATCTGAAAGTATTTCTCCATCGAGTATATCGTTCTGGACAAACACCAGTAGTTTGGCACTTATCCCAGGGTATCGCCATCAACTTTAAGCGGCTTGTGCACGTGCTGCGCCCGTTCGGCAAGGCTTGTACTGCCACAGGTCTCAGACCTGACCAGAGGGATCGGGAGCCCCTCTTTGCTCACGGCTGCGTGGCTGGCCAAAGACGGGAGACGGCCATGATGATCCAGCAGAGTTTGAGCTGGCGTCTCAGACGCCTAGGTTTGCAGCATATTAGAGATCATAAGGACATCACGAATGCCTTCGGCAGCACCGACTGGACTCACCTCTCAAGCACCAACGAGGTCATCATGAAACCCCAAGAGGTCCGATTCGGTGAACAACGTTTTAGAAGATCGGCGGTCGCCTTCCAAGGTCCCGACGGGTTCCTCTTCGCCAAGCCTCATGTGGGAGCACTCCAGGGGGACCCGCGGGCTGTAAAAGTATTTACCAGGGACATCGACATCGTTTTTGAACAGGCCCAGGACAAATTTATCGAGGGCACTGATGATACTTCTGATTGGTGCATTGTTGATTTGCCGCAAGATGAGGAAGATGAGGAAACCATCGAGCTCGACCTCTCGTTTCACACGTATGTCGACGACGCCACAAAGACACTGATTTCTGGTTTGCATGGCACCGCATCTCATATGGAGCTCAGCTCTAAATCGATGTCCTACAACACTCTCCTCTCTGAGCAGCTCCTCACACACAACTACCTCCTCAATCCCGCGAAGAATGAGACGGTGCTGGCTCTTTTTGGAGAAGGCTCGCAGGCAGGCCGCTCGAGATTTAAGGCCAAAGCTTTCCTGACAGCTGGAGAGCCCAGCGATCTCGCCAAGATGCTGGGGGGCCTCGTGCGAGCAGATTGCACATTTAACAGCGAGCTCTCGGCCAGGCTTGCAGCTATCGACGCTGGATTTCACAGCATGGGCAGATATTGGTATCAGTATGGCGCCCCCCCAGTCGAGAAACGAGCTGCATTTCTTTCTCGGGTTCTAGGGCCAGCAGTTTCTGGAGTAGAAGCATTCTTACTTACACAAGCGCACCTAGACAAATTACAAGCAAGAGTACTACATTATGCACGGAGGGCGATGAGGGGAGGAGCAACATACGAGAAGGATGGGCACAAGGTCTCGATTTCCAACATGCAGGTTTACCGTTTTTGGCAGATGGCCCCAGTAGAACATGAGCTCAGAGCAAGGAGGATCAGGTGGCATCAAAGGTGGGTGAGGAATCCTAAACAACACATCGCAGAATGGGGAGCACTACTAGGCAGTATGCGGGTCGAGCTTGCTAACGAGCTGCCGATTGTGGGCGACGATGCTCGGCTCACTCAGGCTGCATGCCCCTGGGCTCGCAGATTTGCTGATGACATCTCATCGCTTGCAGAGCTCGGGGACGACGAATACAGTATGGTGCAGCAGTTCGATGGGCGGCCTCTTCATCTTTTTTCTGAACCTGAGCTGATCGATTGGTTCACGCTCTTCGACACAAAAAAGATCAGGGCAGCGTACTTATCGGTTCGCATCCCTCCTCCGTCATGGACCCCACCATCAGAGGCCCCAGAGGACCCCGAAGCGCAGCAAGATGTTGGGGAGTACGGTTGTCCAGTTCACGGGTGCCTCAGAAGGTTTCAGAGTAAACGCCAGGTCCTGGTTCACTTACACAATCATCATGGCCTTAGATCGATCCTGGGGACCGCCGTGGTTAACAACCAGTGCTTTGTGTGCAACAGCGTGTTTGAATCGCGAAATTCAGCTTACAAACATGTGGTGGATTCTTTTCAGGGTGGAGTATGTATGGTGAATCTCAGCACGACATTCCGAACACCTACACCTTTATCTTCGGATTGTCCGTTGTGTGAGGTTCAAGTTTCCGATCCTTCTCATCTTTCACGTCACATTCGTTCGCACTTTACAAGGCTACCGCTACTATTCGACGGTGGTGATAATGGCCAGCGCCCCAGCTTGGCAGCTCGGCAACAAGCGCAAGGCCAGCCAGGCCACAGGCGGGGACAACCAAAGGCAGCGGCTGGAGCAGCAGGTCGTCCATCAGGCTCGTCAGGAGCTCAAAGGCAAGGAGGGTGGCATCATGGCGGCCCTGCTCACGGTCTTGCGCAGGCTTTCGCTCACGAATGCCAGAGACCTCGCGGAAATCACGGGCGCTACGTTCACCTGTTTCCTCCTACCAGCCACCGCAGGCCTCGTGGGAGTGATGAAGACAGCTGGCCAAGACTACGCGATGGACTGCAAGGAGCAGGGCAAGCAGCACGACAACGGGCCTCCATGGCCCCACATATTCATGGCGCTAGTTACCCACTTCCTGGCAACGCTGGCGGGCAGTCAAGAACCCGCGGTGAAACAGGCGCTGGCAGTACTCAAGCACTACTGGTCGCAGACGATCAAGGACGACAAAGCGGAGACCCTTCGGACACTATCGGACCATGTGCGCTATTGTCGCATCAGGGCGTGCTGGTTCGACAAAAAGGGCGGCAAGAAGGAGGCGGACACGTACAAGTTACAGTTCATGATGAGCCCATTCATCCAGAGTCAGGTGGTCACGGTCGACGGCTCAGCACCGATGACGATCCACGCAGCATTGCACATCTGCATCGGCCAGGAGAAAGGGAAGTTGAAGGCAGGAGCTGCTCCCAAGGGAGCGCTGGAGAGGGACGCAGAGCGTCTGCTGGCCAAGTTCGGGATGGCTCAGGAAGAGATTCAGAAGCACCTGGCAAATTAGAGGGTGACAATATTGATTCAGAGATTGGTTCAGAGATCGGTTCCTTGGTTCAGAGATTGGACCTTGCTACGGTGGCGACACCTATTGCTGCGAAGGCATCTTCCTTGGTTCAGAGATTGGATCTAGCTACGGCGGCGACACCTCCTGTTGCGACGGCATCGACGAAACCATTCACACGCAGTTCGAGGATTAGGCAGCCTGCTCGTCTGTCGTCGATTAATCAGTCAATAAGAATGCTTGAACTGGCCCAAGGAGGCCACATAGGACATTTCCAGTTGGCCAAGTTGCAAGAGAAATCAACGGCCCCTATTTTAGAATATGTTTCAGGGAATGTAAGATTCAAGGCTTATTACCAGGAGCCGTTAGAGTTTCAGTTGACGGTGGTTCAGGCTCTCCAGAGAGCTGCCCAGGTCAGGACTGTTTCCACTGACCTCGACTCTTCCTCGTTCTCTGCTGATGCGCGTGCCTCGAGTGCGCTGCTTGCTCCTCCTCCTCCTCCTCCACCACCACCGTCACTGAACATAGAGGTTCAGACTGAGTTTCGCACTTAACGCCACGGCCCCCTCCGCTGCCTGCTGCCCTCTCTCCCTCCTTTCCTCTCTCCCGCGGCTTCTGCTGCTGCCTGCTCTCCTCCTTCTCCTGGCCTTGTGCGTGTGTGTGTGTGGGTGTGTGTCTGCGTGTGCTGGCGGTGTCCTGTTCCTCCCCGCCCGTCGTTCCCCGCCGTTCCCTTGTCGTGTCGATGCTGGGCCGTGGCCTAGGATTGAATTGGGGGAGACTTTCGACTCTCTTCTAATTGCGAGCCTGCCGCTGGGAGGATGGTGCCCATGTAGGCCGTCACGGGTCGTTCCCCTTTGGACGGTCCTGCTCTGGGCCAGAGGCTTCCCCCCAGCGAGGCTGCAGGCTATAGCCCCGTGCTATCCGCAGATCCTTTATACATATCTCGTGTTCGTTTGCTAAGCGTCGCACGACAGTGGTACTCATCAGGGTCGTAAGCGTTCCAGTCCAGTCCAGTCCTCCTCCTCCTCCTCCTCCTCCTCCTCCCCCGCCCCCGCCAAAGGGCTCTGTCTAAGCAAGGTCTCTTCCCCAACGCTCCCCCCCGAGATCCCGGCGTTTCGATTTTGTCGAGCCGGCCGGTTTCGCCTTATTTCGGGCCCCAGGGCCCCCACATATCGATCCGGCTTGAGAAAGTGCGCAGAAAGATGGGGTTTGAGGCTGCAGCCGTGATGTTTCAAAATTTTGTATTCAAGAGGGTCCGCCGACCCCCCGAGGAGGCGGGCAGTCCGCGGTTGAGGCGCCGTGGGCTTCTTGGACACTATCTGGGGTCTTTTGTGGGCGTCTTGGGAAGAGTTTGGGGGCCTGGCTGAGCCTCTTGGAGGCAGGCTTGAAGCGTCGTGGGGGCCGTTTTGGTGGGCCTCTGCTGGGCCTCGTGGGTGTCGTCCGAGCCGTTTCCTCGGCCAACGCCACACCTCGCCAAAGCGCCCAATACGGTAGAGGGAAACAATTAGTGAACACCCCCCCTGCCCCCCAAACTCAAGGTTGGCACGCGCGGGGGGAGACTGCGGTCGAGGTGCAACTCATCAGACCCACCGCCAACTTTGAACATTGGGGGGAGGCGGAGGCGTTCACAGATGAATGTGGCACGAGTGTTCGCTATTTTTTCCGAGGCCTGTATCGCCAACGAGGCCCCGGGACCCCTGAAGTCCAGTCCCCCCTCCCACAACGTTGGGCGGCTCGACAAGATCGGGGCGGAGGCTCTTCGCCGTGTTCGGCCTCCAGGGGGGCCCTCGCCAGGCCGCGGGGCCGTCGAGAAGCGGCCCCGGGTGGAGAACGTTGGCTCGAGGGGTCGGTTTTTGGAAGGTTCTGAGTGGTTTGAAAGTTCGTTTTGAGAACCAGTATTTTCTGCACCTGTAGTAGGTCAGGACGCGTGTGCCTGTTGAATTCTCAGGTCTGCAGCTGATGTATTACTGGTCTGGGGGCCCACGTCTCCATACAGAGTCGGGCCGCCAGGGGTCTGCGAATAGGAGAGGATTGCGACAGTTGCTGCATGCAGCTGATTTCGGCTCCGCCGCCGGGCCTTTGAATCGAAACATTGCGCCTCTGGCGCTGGAAGGCGCGCGGCGGAAAGCCAGTTGGGTGAGCTGATTCGCCAACCCTCTATTGTGAAGGCCCTACGGCCAGTGCCGCCGACCTTGCATGCTACGAGGAGAACAGAGGGATGAGGAGGAGGAGGAGGAGGAGGAGGAGGAGGAGGAGGAGGAGGAGGAGGAGGAGGAGGAGGAGGAGGAGAGGGGGGGACGAAGCAGAATCGGCAGGGCATGGGGGGCAGGGGGTGGGAGGGTGGGGAAGCGGGTGAAGGGAGATAGAGGAAAAGGGAGAGGAGGAGGTAGGCCATCGTGGGCTGCTTTTGGAGCCCCATTAAAGCTTTTCTGGGCGGGTTTCGGCGCCTCCCGGACTGGGAGGGTGTGCATTCTGACCCAGGGGCCCCCTCAACACCCCTTTGAGACCCCCCCCGCAGGGAAGGGATAAAAGGGAAGCGGCTTCCTTTCGATTCAAGTGTCGGCCCCTTCGACGGGGAGGGAGTGCATTCTGACCCTGGACCCCCCTCAACGTCCCCCCCCCGGAACCCCCGTTAGCGGGGAAGGGATGAAAGGGAAGGAGCTTCCCTTCGATTCACATGTCGGCCCCCTGGACGGGGAGGGAGTGCATTCTGACTTAGGACCCCGTCAACACCCCCCCCCCTGGGGACCCCCCCCTGGCGGGGAAGGGATGACAGAGAAGGGGCTTCCCCTTGATTCAAACACGACATTTCTGCGACATGTCT
Source organism: Prorocentrum cordatum (assembly GCA_963575745.1). Taxonomy (NCBI): domain Eukaryota; class Dinophyceae; order Prorocentrales; family Prorocentraceae; genus Prorocentrum; species Prorocentrum cordatum. The sequence goes on along the minus strand of CAUYUJ010014246.1, from coordinate 196,522 downwards.
CGCCAGCTGGACGGGAAGGGCGCGCATGCTGACCCGGGACCCCGAAGACGACGACGAGTCGAGCGAGACGGCATCTCAAACACGCCGACAGGGTCGGCGGAGTACTGCCCGCGCCGCTCGTCCGACCGGGGTCCTCCACCCCACCCTGGTGGCGAGAAGGCGGGGCGGGACCCCGAGGCCGACGCGGACGGGGAGGACAATGAGAATGGCAGGACGACGACGACGACGACGACGACGACGACGACGACAACGACCGCGACGGTGGAAGGACGACGAGGGCGGCAGGACGACGTCGTCGCCGACGAAGGCACGTCGCAGTCCGTCGAGGTTCCTCGTCGTCGACGACGTCGTCGTCCCTCCGCCCTCGTCGCCGTCGCCATGCTGGACCTGCCGCTCCGGGCAGGCCCAGGGCCTGGCTGCTCCTCGGGCTTGCACCCGCGGCGCTCCTGAGGCGCCAGGCGGCACAGCCGCTCCCTCGGCGTCGGCGACAGACGGCGACCAGGACCGACGACGACCACGACCAGCGGCGGCGGAGGCACCTGTGGCGGCGGCGGTGACGGCGGCGGCGACGGCGACGGCGGCAGTGGCGACGGCGACGGCGGCAGCGGCGGCGGCGGCGGTGACGGCGGCGGCGGCGACGGCGGCAGTGGCGGTGGGCCAACGCGGCCAACGCGGCCATGGCAGCGACGGCGACGGCGACGGCGTTGGTGGCGGCGGCGGTGGCGGTGGCAGTGACGGTGGGTGGCGGTGGCGGTGGCGGTGGCGGCGAGGAGGAGGAGGAGGAGGACCAGTGCAAACCCAAGACTCATCAACGATGCTGAAATGTACCCTCCCTCCAAGCTCGCTCTTCATAGGCACCTATAACGACTCATTGCCACTGAGGGAAGTGCCACGTTGGGGACAATCGCGTGAAATTCCCGAAGCGTGCCAAAACACCATTCTCAGGACTTCAACGCCACGAGTCAACCTGACCTGACTGTTGCGTCTGGACGATCCTGAACCGTGCTTGAGCACCGTTCCTGGGGTGTCAACTCCGCGCATCAATGCAACTGTTGTGCCGTGAAAATCCTGGATCGCTCCAAAACACCGTTTCTGGTACGTTAGCACGAGAACCAGTGAAACATTTCCAAATGTTTAAATTGAATGTGCACGGCGCCAAGGCGAGAGCCACATTTTGTTTGACAACGAATGTGCGCGACGTTGAGTCGAGAACACATGTTGAAAACGAACCGCCGCCTTCAATCCGTGAAACTCTTGCATATGTTTAAAACAGATGTGCGCGGCGCTGAGGCGAGAGA
>CAUYUJ010014246.1:162724-190224 GCA_963575745.1 Prorocentrum cordatum | reverse complement strand
GCAAGTCAAGGCAAGGCAAGGCAATTCAAACCAGCTGGCCCGACCTGCACAGTCCCAGCTGCGAGCCTCGCAGAGTCAAAATCGTGGCCAGAACCGTGCGGGCGACGGCCGGCGGCGACGGGCGGCCACGAGCCGGCGGGACCAGCGCAGCCCCAGCTCCTTACGAGAGCAGCAAGAGCCCTGAAGTGCAAGGACTAATACTAATAATAATAATAATAATAATATTTATAATAATAATAATGATGATAATAATAATAATAATAAATAATAATAATAGTAATCGTAGTAGTAATAATAATAATATAATAATAATAATAATAATAATAATAATAATAATAATAATAATAATAATAATAATAATAATCATAATCATAATAATAATAATAATAATAATAATAATAATAATAAAGAAGGACTGGTCGGGGAAGATGGGGCACAAGAACCTCACATGCGGGAGTTGGGGGAAGCACGGGACCCCTCCTCCCAGTAGGAGACTACTGCAGCACCCGCCGCCTTCATACCGGAGACGGGTGCACTGCGGACCGGCGCCCAGCGAGCGCTGGCGCGAAACGGCGGCGCACGGCGGCGGTGCGAGGCTGCGGGCTCTCGGCGCCAGAGGGCGCAAGGGGGGGCGTGAGGGCCAGCGGCGCGGGAGGGGCGACGAGAGGCGAGCCTGCCGGGCGAGCCCGCCGCCCGCTCCCGGCAGGCGAGCCCGGGGGGGGGGGAAAAGCGAGCAGGGCCGGGCCTTCCTCGGCTACACGTCAGAGTGACCTTTCGCCGGAGTGACCTTTGGCGCGGGCCCATTGGGCTCCCCCGATCGCCGAGCGCGATGCGATCGTAGTGTCTTGCGCGCTTGTGTTGGACCCCCCCCCGCGGCCCCCCCAAAAAGGCTGCGCACCAAAAGGGTCACTCTTGCCCAGGGTCACTCTCACGTCTAGCCGACTTCCGAGAAGGCTCGGAAGTCCCCCGGCCTCCTGAGAAGTTTTCTGGGCCTTCCCCGACGCCACCAGGAGCTCCTCGGGAGGCGCGAGGGCTTCTGAGAGAGAAGTCCCGCCGCCCTCGGAGAGAAGGCCTTCTCCTTCTCACTTCTCCCCCTCGCTCGTCGCCGACGCTCGCTCGCCGCGGCGGCCGCCAGTGGCGCGGCGCGCGCCGCCGCCGTGGCCGCCGCTGCTGCTGCCGTCGCTCCGAGGCCTCGCCGCCGCCGCCGTCGTCGTCGTCGCCGTCGTCGTCGTCGTCGTCGCCGTCGTCGTCGTCGTCGTCGTCGTGACGTCGTCGTCGTGACGTCAACGCCGCCGCCCTCGGCGCCCAGGGGCGCCCGGAGCGGCACGCGGCGGCGAGGCCGCGCGACGGCGCGGGCGGCCGCGGCGGGCGGCACGCCCTCCGCCCAGGACCCTGTCGCATGACGCCTCGGCCGCGCGGAATACGCTTGATTCGTTTCCCGGAGAGGGCTCCGTGGACGCGAGCCAGGTCGCGCGTGACGAGAAGAAGGGCACCTTGAAATGCGAGGCATGCTGATGTCAAGTCGGGCGTGTCCCTCTGGAGGGGGAAGATACAAAAAGAGTCAAAGAAATAGTCTGGGGACGATTTGTTGACAATGTTTGAGCATTTGGGGGGCATGTTTTGAGTATTTCCATTTTTCGCCCAAAATCCCCCTGTAGGGGGACACGCCCGACTTAATGCAAATGATACCAGTAGGGCGCCCGTGCCATGGCCCGCAGGAGTAGGAGCAGCAGGGGGTGCGAGCGAGAGGGGGGACGAAGCCGATGAAAAGGGCTCTGTTTATGATGCCGCCCAGGGTTCGCTGAGTCTGTTTTTTTCCAACGTTACTTGCATGGCGTTCGCGCCTCCCCCCTCTTCGCCCCTCAGACGAATGCTAGCGTGCAGGTGCCTTCCGGCTTGCGTGATTGCCGCACGTGCCAGTCGTTTGCGGCTTGCTTCAGGTTCAGACCCCCCCACACCGTTCATGCAAGCAAACTTGCCGGGGTCTAAAAAAAAACATGCTCTAACAGGCTCTACCCCCGGGGACGATTTGAGACGGGCCAGCGAAATTATGTTTTCTGCTAATTTCTACGATGGGACGGGCCGGCGAATTAACATTTGAGAGTGTCCCGAGCGAAACGCTGGCTTTTGAAATTCCGATCGATAAGACACCAGGTAAAACAAACATGTTGGTTGGTTGCGGATGTCTCGAGCGAAACACCTGTTTTGCATAATTGGTTGTGGATGTCTCAAGCGAAACGCTTGTTTGGGAGACTTCCAGGAACCTGGACGCGCAAGGATGCTCCAGGGGGCCCTGGGAGTGCGGACGCAGCGTGATTTACAAAGGATCCTGGTCCTGGGAGCGTGGACGCAGCTTAGTTTACCAAGGATCGTGGCCCAGGGAGAGCGGGCGGAACGCAATTTGCGAGGGATGCTGGCCTTGGGAGCGCGGACACACTGCAATTCACAAGGGATCGCGGCCCTGGGAGCGCGGACGCAGCGTAATTTAGAATGGGTCGCGGCCTTGGGAGCGCGGACGCAGCGTAATTCATTATGGATTCACGAAGGAACGTGGCCCCTAGAGATCGGACACAATGTAATTCACAAGGGATCGGGACCCTGGGAGCGCGGACACAGTGTAGTTTACAAGGAATCGTGGCCCAGGGAGAGCAGACGCAGCGTAATTTACTATGGATCGTGGCCCTGGGGGCGCGGACGCATCGTAATTCGCGATGGATCGTGGACCTGGGAGCGCGGACGCAGCGTAATTCCCTACCTAGGCTCTGCCTAAAAGGGCTCTTACCCTCTGAGCTTAAAGGGACCGGGCTGTGTAAACCGCCCCGGGCGGTTCCCCCAGGATCCGCCCCGCGGTTCCCCCAGTTACGTCCCCTTAGCTTAGCGTTGCTTATCTCATCTTAGCTTAGCTTATTTCATTTTAACTTAGCTTAGCTTCATCTTAGCTCAGGGGTATCTTAGCTTAGCTTGCCTTTTATCTTAGCTTCGCTGAGCTTTAGCATAGCAGAGCACAGCATAGCATAGCATAGCATAGTGCAGCACAGCACTGCATAGCATAGCACAGCGCAGCATAGCATTGCATAGCAGAGCAGAGCATAGCATAACATAGCAGCAAAGCAAAGGCATGGGTGAAATTCCCTACCTAGGCTCTGCCTAGAGGGTTAGCATAGCGTTGCGCTGCATTAGCATAGCATATCATAGCATAACATAGCCAAGCATATAATGGCATAGCATAGTATAGCGCAGCACAGCATAGCATAGCATAGCATATCATAGCATAGCATAGCATAGCGCATCTTAGCATAGCATAGCATAGCATAGCACAGCACAGCGCAGCATGACATAGCATAGTTTAGCATAGCATAGCATAGCATAGCGCAGCATAGCATAGTATAGTATAGCATAGCATAGCGTAGCATATTCACAAAGGACCGTGGCCCTTGAGGAGGGCCGACGCAGCGCAAATTACTGCGGCACGTGGCCCTGGAAGCGCGGACACAGCGCAGTTTACGATGGATCGTGGCGTTGGGAGCGCGGACGCAGCGTAATTTAGAAAGGATCGTGGCCTTTCAGGGGGGCCGACGCAGCGCAATTTCGATGGATCATGGCGTTGGGAGCGCGGACGCAGCGTAATTTACGAAGGATATTGGCCCTGGGAGCGCGGACGAGGGATCCGGGCCATGGGTCGGGGACGTTCCGCGGCACGTTCCCTGACGCGTTCCTTGGCGCGTCGCTTGGCACGTTCTGTGGCGCGCCCCGTGGCGAGTCGCGCGTCCCCCAGGCATGTCCCCCGTCAAGTAGCTCTGGGGCAGCTACTGCGTGCTCAGGCAGCTCGAGCTTAAGATCCAGATCAGTTCGGTCAGGACTCGGATGCAAAGGAGGGCTCGATCGACAACGCTACATATAGAGCACAATCGCGGCATGGCACGTCGCAATTCAGCACGGCGCAGCGCAGCACAGCCTTTGGTATGGTACATCAAGATCGATACACTCAGCCTTGCAACTTGGCACGTTCCGTGGCGCGTCCCATGGCGAGTCCCCATGGCACGTCGCGCGGCGCTTCTCCTGGCGCGTCCCGTAGCATGTCCATTGGCACGTTCCGTAGCGCGTACTTTTGGTACGTCGCGCGATGCGTCCCCGTGGCACGTTCCTTGGCACGACCCCTGGCGCGTCCCTTGGGACGTTCCGCGGCGCGTCCCCCTGGCATGTCCCCCCGTCAAGTAGCTCTGGGGCAGCTATTGTGTGCTCAGGCAGCTCGAGCTTAAGATCCAGATCAGTTCGATCAGGACTCGGATGCAAAGGAGGACTCGATCCACAACGCTATAGAGCACAATCGCGGCATGGCACGTCGCAGTTCAGCACGGCGCAGCACAGCACAGCCCTTGACACGGTACGTCAAGATCCATACATTCAGCCTTGCAATTGCCCGTCGCCCCATCAGGTGTCCTTGAAGACGCAGCCATGCCTTACGTTTCTGTGTTCCTTTCCGGATTCGTGGGTCGATCATGCCTGCTTTCCACCTAAGCCTCGCTCACCACCTCGGCCGTGGCCGTGGCCCTGGCGGCTGCCGCCTCCTGGGCATCAGTCGGCGCCTTTCGCGCTGGCCGCCGCCAGGGCAGGGCCCCCCTCCTTGGGACAGGCGTGGTCTCGCGGCACCCTGGGCCACGGGACTCGCGCGCGGCGCCCCAAGTCGACGAGGCCGAAGGCGCAGGCGTCGGCAGAGGGGGCGCGAGGGTCGGAAGGCAGGCCGGCGCGGCCGGAGGACCTCTCAGTTGCCCTCGGCAGGGAGCTCTGGATCGTGGCCGATGAGCTCCTCAACGTGGGTGCCAAGACCGTCACTGGCAGGTCCTCTGGAGGGACGGGCTGCGTCTGGGCTGGGGGGCGGGGAGGATGAGGCTGCTCACATGATAGAGATGTCAACTCATGGGGGGGGTGGACGATGGAGGACGATCTCATCTCGCCCTGACGATTGTCCTGTCATCGGGTGTTTTTTTGTTTTACAATATTGCTGTTGATATATTCCGAAGCCGTGGATATCGCATCGCAACGTCTGCACCGCACGTTGTAGTTGGAATATGGTACGGCGCTGTTGTTCCCGCTTCTAGCTCCGATGCCGACAAGTTCAGATGTGTTTAGACAGACTGTGCGGAGGCCTCAACAATGGTGAGACGTCAAATCTACACAAAAACATCAACAAAAAATATGCGGTTGGAAATGTTGCGTGTTGGGTAGGCGAGGGCGGTACTCCTCAGTTGAGAATCAAAGAATTGGGCGGGGCATACAAACAGAAACATGGAGAGCGCGCAATGGAAAGTTGAGAAAAGAAATGAGGCCAGTAGACCTGGCCCGGCACAGAAACGGAAAGAGTGCCTCAGATACAGAAACCGAAATTACGCACACCACCGTTCGTACCGGGAGCCTTGGCGTTGAGAGCTGGTTACGTCACCCCTCGCTCTTGGGAGCCGTGGGATTCAGAGACTGTTGCGTTGCCGCCCGTTCCTGAGCTTTGGCTGGGCCTTGGTGTCAGGAACTTGTTACGTCACCGCTCTCTGCTGGGATCCTTGGTCTTTCAGCTTGTTCACGTCACCGTTCGCTCTTGGGAGCCTTGGTGTGAAGAGCTTTTTGCGATACCGATCGCTCTGTATTTGGCGTCTCTGGGCCTTCTTGGGAGTCCTATTGCGGCCCTTTTGGAGCCCCTTTGGAGGCCTTTTGGGAACCTCTTGGGGGCCTCTTGGGGCTTCTTGGGGGGCTCTTGGGGCCTCCTGGAAGCGTCTTGGGGCGAAAGGCTAGACTTTCGGGTTCGTGGTCCCCCTCTTGGGGCCGTCTTGGGGCCCTCTTGGGCCGTCTTGGGCGCCTCTTTGGCCGTCTGGGGGTCCTCTTGGTCCGTTTGGGGGGCCTCTTGGGAGCCTCTTGGGCCGTCTTGGGGCGGTCTTGGGGGCCTCTTGGACCGTCTTCAACGCCGTGAAAGCCGCAGAGCCGTGCATGCTCAAAATGCACGTTTCCCTAAAGAAAATTTGTGATTTTGGCCTCCTGATGGCCTCGTGGAACGCCTCTTAGGAGCCTCTTGGGGCTTCTTGGGGGGCTGTGGGGGCCTCCCGGGAGCGTCTTTGGGCGATAGGCTAGACTTTTCGGTTCGTGGTACCCCTCTTGGGGCCCTCTTGGGCCGTCTTGGGCGCCTCTTGGGCCGTCTGGGGGCCCTCTTGGGCCGTTTTGGGGGCCTCTTGGGAGCCTCTTGGGCCGTCTTGGGGCGGTCTTGGGGGCCTCTTGGGGCGTCGTCAACGCCGTGAAAGCCGCAGAGCCGCATATGCTAGAAATGTACGTTTCCGATAGAAAATCTAGTATTCAGGCTTCTTGGGGCGCCCCTTGGGCGCCTCTTAGGGGCCTCTTGGGGGTCTCTTGGGCCGTCTTGGGCGGTCTTGGGCTCTCTTGGAGCGCTCCTGGGCCGTCTTGAAGGAGAATCCGAAAAACATGCAAAAACCCTAGGGAAAACCCCAAAACGGCCATTAATATTCATTCGTGCGCGGTACGAACCCCCCCTGGAACCCCTTTTTAAGGGGCTTCGCCCAACACACCACGTCATCGCTCGTACCTCGCTCTTTCCGTTACCTAGCCCGGCACAGAAATTGAAAGAGCGTTGCAGCAACGGAAACCGAAATTATTCACACCACCGTTCGTACCGGGAGCCTTGGCGTTGAGAGCTGGTCACGTCACCCCTTGCTCTTGGGAGCCTTGGGGTTCAGAGATGGTTGCGTTGCCGCCCGTTCCGGAGCCTTGGCCGGGCCTTGGTATCAGAAATTTGTTACGTCACCGCTCTCTGCTGGGACCCTGGGTCTTATCAGCTTGTTTACTTCACCGTTCGCTCTGGGGAGCCTTGGTGTGAAGAGCTTTTTGCGATACCGATCGCTCTTGGCGTCTCTGGGCCTTCGTGGGAGTCCTATTGGGGCCCTTTTTGGGCCCTCCTGGTGGCCTCTGGGAGGCCTCCTGGGGGCCTCTTGGGGCTTCTTGGGGGTCTGTGGGGGCCTCCCGGGAGCGTCTTTCGGCGAAAGGCTGGACTGCCGGGTTCGTGGTCCCCCTCTTGGGGCCGTCTTGGGGCCCTCTTGGGCCGTCTTGGGCGCCTCTTTGGCAGTCTGGGGGTCCTCTTGGGCCGTTTTGGGGGCCTCTTGGGAGCCTCTTGGGCCGTCTTGGGGCGGTCTTGGGGGCCTCTTGGGCCGTCGTCGACGCCGTGAAAGCCGCAGAGCCGCATATGCTAAAAATGTACGTTTTCCCATCGAAAATCTATGATTTTGGCCTCCTGTTGGCCTCGTGGGACGCCTCTTGAGGGCCTCTTGGGGCTTCTTTGGGGGCTGTGGGGACCTCCCGGGAGCGTCTTGGGACGATAGGCTAGACTTTGCGGTTCGTGGTCCCCCCTTCGGGGCCGTCTTGGGGCCCTCTTGGGCCGTCTTGGGCGCCTCTTGGGCCGTCTGGGGGCCCTCTTGGGCCGTTTTGGGGGTCTCTTGGGAGCCTCTTGGGCCGTTTTGGGGCGGTCTTGGGGGCCTTTGGGGCCGTCGTTAACACCGTGAAAGCCGCAGAGCCGTATATGCTAAAACTGTCCGTTTTCCAATAGAAAATCTATGATGTTGCCCTCCTGGGGCCCTCCAGGGACGCCCCTTGGGCGCCTCTTGGGGGGCTCTTGGGAGCTTCTTGGGGGCCTCTTGGGCCGTCTTGGGCGGTCTTGGGCTCTTCTGGGACGGGAAAGAGGAGAAAACCGAAAAACATGCAAAAACCTTGGGAAAACTTCCAAAACGGCCATTTACACGCATTCGTGCGCGGTACGCACCCCCTTGGGCCCCCCCTTAAGGAGCTTTGCCAAACACACAACGTCATCGCTCGTACCTCGCTCTTTCCGTTACCAAGGAGCCCAGAATGACGGAGGCAGGAAACATCATCCCCATGAGGGCCTTGGCCACGGGGAACAACAAAAGGGCAGCGGCACTCTGGAGCAAAAGAACCACGTGCATAGCAATGAGGACGGCGGCGCCGACGACGAACATGACACGTGGCAGATGTAAAAAAAGACACCGCCAAACGCCATCAGCGGTTCCAGAGGCGTCTGATGTTATCACGCGTTGAAAATGGTTTTGGCATTGTCATGCAAATGTGGTGGTGTGCAGCACGTGTCTAACCCTTGAGTTGTTGCAGCATCTTAAGAAATACCGGTGAAAGCAGCAGTACTTGGACGGGGGCAGGTCGGGCTACGCTGCAAGTTTAGCGTCGGCGGGGAATTCGTTGCGTAACGCCGCGGACTGCATGTGCAGCGGGGACTGGGAATCGGCGACAGGCTGCCGACCAAATCATCACCGGATCTACTGTTTGGCTTGCAGTGCGCAGCGCCGAGCTTGCAGTCATGTCAGGGCACGCACGGACTTACATGTTTTGCAGCTTCCCATCTACAGACAAACAGACAGACAGACAGGAACCGCGCCTAGACGGCACATCGATTGCAGATCGAGTGTATGTACAATCGCACTCCAGCTCCAGATGGGATTATGTTTAAATATGCTCGGTCATCTCGTGGGGAAACTAGCCCAGATTGTGCAGCAATATTGGGCGGAGTCAGTCGGGCAGGCGCGGACCAAACAGTACACAAAACAAGCACAAAAGGTTGCCGTGCAGTATGGATCAGCCAAGAAAAGGGCGGACAGAGCGATGCACGCAGAGGTCGATCATATTGTCTCTCTGCTCCAAGCGGTGCTCTGATATCCTCAGCATGCGGAGCACACCAGGTGATGGGTGAGTTGGAAGAGGCTGTGGCCGGCGGCCAGGACTACCAGCTTTCACTCGAGATCAGCTTGCGAACATCTTCTCAATGAATGTATTTCTTGCATTCTGGTTCCATCAGCCCTTGCTCCCACCATTCCCGCCTCAGCAAGCAATACCATTGATCCGACCTAAGACCGGACATGGTGGCGCAGGGTCCATGATAATATCCTTCGTGACCGATGTTTTGCTTGCACGTCCCCGATAATTATTCATATGAAGCGTTTGTTATGTCAGTTTTATTGGTCTACGTTGTGTCGTTGCCGGCGTCCAGCCGATCGTTTTCTCATTCGCGTGTTCGTCGCCATTGGAGCCCATTTGGCTCAAGCAGCTCTGTACCCAGCCATGGACGATGGTTGTATGCAATGACCTCTGGGATGGACATTGACGCATATGATACTCTCGGTATAGGTCTTGATGCTACCGAGGATGAAATCAAAAAGGCGTTCAAGAGAAAGTCGTTGTTGCATCATCCGGACAAGGTGGGCGCGCTGAGCGGCAGAGCGAAGACAGACGCCGAGGAAAGGTTCAACGCGGTCAAGCTCGCCAAGGAGGGGCGGTCGGAAACATCCCCACACCCTACCAACGTTGGAAAGCATACAGCCGAGTTCACGAGCGAAAGATGAGCCTCCCAGCAGTTGTCCCTGGCTTTCCTGAGATTGTAGATCGAGGGCCACCCGAAGTTGGCTCGGAGGTGCGCCCGAGTCGTTCTTGCTCTGCATTTCCTCAGCCCCCCATACAGTCAAAAACCCGAATAAGGACGCGCGACTTTGCTCAGGGTACCCTTGCGTCCTTGCTCTTCCTTGCTCTTGCGTCCTTGGGGTTTTCGTCGTCCGCCGCCCCAAAAATCCCAACTTCGGCTTCCAAGGGTCTTGCGTCCTTACCGCGCGTCCTTATTAGGGTTTTTGATTGTAGATGTCAGGAAATTCTAGGGATGACCTCGGACGGGGGGAGGCCTCCGCCCCCAGACGCGAACAGCTCCCGCTGTTGGGCATCCCGCTCCCGGCCCGTGACCTGTAGCACGATGCTTTCTCCGCGAAGGAGGATGCGACTGTCGCGTGCCCCGTCCCTCGCGTGCGAGAAGAAGTGAACTGTGTGACCGTGCATGCCGCCCCCCCCCCCGATGGGTATGGGTGTGCGTTGTTCGTTCGTCAAGTCTTGGGGCCTCCTCCTCCTCCTCCTCCTCCTCCTCCTCCTCCTCCTCCTCCTTCTTCGCCCTTCCTCCTCCTCCTCCTCCCCTCCCCCTCCTCCTCCTCCTCCTCCTCCTCCTCCTCCTCCTCCTCCTCCTCCTCCTCCCCCTCCCTACCTGGGACTCGGAGTCCCATGAGTGCAGCGGACTGTGTCGTCCCGTGACCCCGAGAGCAGAGCCCCGTGGGCCTAGACTTCAGTCGGGCCTGTCCCCCTACAGGGGGATCTTCGACGAAAAATGAAAAATACTCAAGAATAATCCAAAAATATTCCAAAAATAGTCTGGGGACTATTTTGTTGTTTGACCTTTTTGGTGCATTTGTGGGTTATTGATTATTTTTCGTCGAAAATCCCCCTGTAGGGGGACACGCCCGACTTAAGCCTAGAGAGGAGTTGCTCTGGGGAGAACGGAGTCGGTCGCTGGAATATCCGTGTCGTTTGAGATGGAGTCGCGGGTGTGGATGGCGACGTGAGCTTGTCGCCGCGACGCCTCTGAAGCGCCTCCGCACCAGAGCATCAGCATCACCTTCCTGCATGGCGGAGCGGAGTGCTGCTCGTGTGGATCTCCGCGTCGCGTGAAGCGACGGAGACTGCAAGCGGCTCCGCGCCGCATGCGGTGGACGCGCTCCTCGGGCGAGGGGACACTCGCTCGTGCGTTATGGAGTTGGCTGCGGTTTTGAAGGGGCCCAGGGACACACGAAGAAACAGACACAGATGCCAGGATCCCCCATTCGATCTGACACGTTATGGATGTTCGTCTTCCCTTCCCCCCGCCCCGCTTCCCATACTTTCTCAGATTTTCCGGGGAGTCGGCGATTCCTTGTGCTTTTTTTCCCCTCCTGAGATTTGTGTGGGCTCTACAGTGGAAACCCATGCCAAGAAAACACCCTGCTTGCCTCCAGGGTGCCCTGGGTTTCTTGGGCTTCGACGGTTCTGCCATTGAGAGCGTGGCGTTCCCGCACCAAGAGTCAGTGGACGTCCTGGGGTCGCAGGGTTGGGTTTTTGGGGGAAGGCTTCTTGTACTCGAGCTCCAACTGTAACTCTTCTTGCTCCCTAGTGCGTTTATGCCGAGCACTGGAGATCCGGGACAATTCCCCCCCATGTACAACGCGGCTGTGCCGAGCACGAGACTGTCTACTCTATTGTGAGCATCCTTTGCTTCAGCGATGTGTGCGGGGCCGTTGCGCTTGGACGTTACGGTCGGGAAATGTTGCCCTGGCGTGTCGTTCCGCCAGTTGTGGCCCACCACGCTTCGGCGTGACACGCTAACCATTTCCCGTCCCCACGCGTCAACATCCCGAGTTTTTCTCCACGCCCCGCCCTACGGAACGGAGCGACACGTTATCAGTTCACAGGGCATAGTGTGTCGCCAGGGTCGCCGCCGCGACACGCTCAGCAAGAGCTCGTGACCGTAATACCATCATACGCTGCGGGAGCATTCGTTTCCAGGTTGCTGTTTGTTTCGGATGGAACGACCTCATGGACGCCCCCCGTAGCTTTAAAATGTTTGGAAGCGTCGAATGGAGATGAGCAGGTGCCACTTGTCCTCGGAAAGGCTAACGAGTGATGCTAATTTAAGGCCTGATGCAGCAATCGCGGCCTATGATTGTCACACGTGCTAGACGTTGTGCCACAGAAAACCAGGGAAAACACCCCTCAGAGCATGAACTGCAAGGATGTGCAGCACTCCTCGCAGTATTAGCCACCCAACTGAAGCATCAAAGCACATGGATGAGCTAACGAGCAGTAGACGAAGGCAGCCCCCTCCCACGCTGATTGATTTAAGAGGGGCGGCAAGCTTGTACAGGGGGCTCTGAGTTCAGGAGCTGTTTCGACTGTTTGGGAGGTTACCAGTGGGGTTTGGCTGCTTCTTCTCCCGCTGGAAGGATATACTGTCCGAGCCCGAGCGAAAGAAGCTGTACGACACATTCGGGGTCGACCTGGGCGAGGAAAAGCCAGAGGACTCGATCTGGACGATGGGCATGGAGGCCCACCCTCATCCTCCCACCCGTTCTCCTCCACATCATAACCCGGATCGCCCGCGGGAGCTACCACGTTTCGCAGTTTGAGCCGCGGAGCTTTCCTCCCCAGGGAGGCGGCGTGAGAGCGCGAAGATGACCGCGCGTCGCGAGGCGCGAATAGCCAAGTCGAGCGACCCGGATACACTCCCTCTCCACCGCCTCTTCCGGCACAGGCGCTGTTCAAGCCCGTGTGGAACTTCTTTTACGTCACGGCCCTCGTACGCGGAGCCCTCTGGATCATCAGCTTCACATGGCCCCGCGGGGGTCTCTGGCCCAAGGGCTGCCCGCCCCCCCCGTCCTCCGCTCATGCCCCCCCCCCGCGCCGTGCAAAAGCCACGACGGAGAGCTTGGGCCCTCTGCACGCCAGGGGCCCTTCTTCCAGGCCCCAGGGCGCCAAGAGGTGGCTCGGGATGGATCGCCAGTCTTGGGGAGAGGAGTCCGGTTTCCCTTTGGGGACCCACGTTCGGAGCGAAGCCCGGTCGGTTGCTCGTGGGAGCGGCCCTTCGCCGAAGCGGCCTTCTGGCGTGCGGTACCTTGTCGGGGAGCGCGGGGTTCGGGCAAGCCCAGGCACGCATCGCGCTGCTGCCGCAGCACGCAGCGCTCGGCGAGTCGCGCGCCAAAGGCCTCCTGCCTCGGGCCACGTGTAGCCGAGCAGAGGAGGAGGCCGCAGCTTGGCATCGCTCGGACGTGCGCCGCTTGCTCTCGGCGAGGACCCTCGAGGAGCATCCCGGACCAGCGAGCAAAAGAGGGCACGCACGAGGCCGAACGATGCACGCGGAAGGGGCGCCCGAGCGATGGCAAGGACGGGTGTGGGGCGCTGCTGGCTGGAGGGGCCCCGCAGGGGCGGCGAGAGGCGAGCTCGGCGGCGGCCGCCCGGGGGGAGAGGCCGTGCCCCGAGCTCGCAGGCCGCCGCCGTCGCACCGCACAGCGGCCGGCAGGCCGAGCAGCCGAAGGCCACCACCTCGCCCAGGGGGCCTCCGGCGTGCACGCTCCCATCGTAGGGGAACAAAAAGTGGCATAAGCATGAGAACTCGGAGGTCCGCGCGGATTCCTCGAACCGGCGCTGGACCCCCCGCTCCAGGCCTGGGACTGCCCCATCCCTCACGAGCGCCCTCGCCGCCTCCGCGCCGGGCCAGTGCCGTTGGGGCGCCCCAGGCCTGGGCGACTCTTGCTCCTCCTCGGCGCCCTGACGGGCCTGCTGCCGGCGCCTCGGCAGCCCTCCCCTCCCTCCCCGTCCTCCATCCGCTGCCCTTCCCTCGTTTGCCCCCGTTGGGGGCCTCCTGGGAGGCCCTCGTCGCCACCGCGGAATTCACCTCGAAATCCGAGCCAGAATGCACCCCGGGAGAGGTCCGGGGAGCAGCGGTGTGGGCACCCGTCGGTCTCCCCGATCCCATCCGGCGGCGGCGCGCCCAGAGGGGGGGGAAGTCCGAGAGGGGGCGGGCCTGCTCGGAGGGCTCGGGAGGCCGCGGGACCTCTGAGGAGCCCCGCCGCCTTCGGAGAAGGCCCGCCCCCTCTCCCTAGACCCTCCAGGAGGGCTAACAAATAGCACCCGACTTGAAGACCTGTCCCAGAGCTCTTCTACGTCTTGGTTTTGGGCTGTTTCGCTCAGCTTTTCAGGCTTTTAGGTCTCCAGTGCTAAAAAATAGCTCTCTGGAAGGTCAGGGTCCTTCCCCCCCTCGGCTCGCCGGCGATGCCTCTTGCCCCTGCGCCGCCGGCGGGCCACAGAGGACGGTCAGATGTCGCCGGCGGGCTCGTGGGCCGCCGGCGAAGCCCGGAGGCGAGTCCCCCAGGGCACAGGGCCTGGGGCGCGCGGGCAGGGGTCGGCGGCGGCGATCCGGGCGAGTAGCCCCAGGGGCGGGCACGACACACACTCGCCCGGGAGCCTGCTCGAAGGCGTGGATCATCGGCGCCCCTCTGGGTGCCTGTTTTGATCTCCCCTGGGCTATTCGCCCCCCTCCCTGGCATCGCTCGGACGTGTGCGCTTCTTCTCGGCCAGAACCATCGAGGACCATCCTTGGACCATCGAGCCAAAAAAAAGAACACGCACGACACCGAAAAGTGCACGGGAAATGGACGTCCGAGCGACGGCAAGCCTCCCGCCGCCTCGGAGAGGCGAGGTCGGGAGAGGGAGGCGCGGGAGGCCGCGCCTCCCTCCGGCGGGGCAGGCGCCGAGCCCGCCCGCAGCGGGCGCCTTCGGAGGGCCGCGGGCGGGCCCGCGCCGCAGCCGTGGCGGGGCCTTCGCCCTGCCGGTGCTGGGAGCCGCCACGGCTGCAGCTGCTGCGGCTGCTGCTGCTGCTGCTGCTGCTGCTGCTGCTGCTGCTGCTGCTGACCCTGCGGCTTGGCTGCGCTCGAGCGTGCGCATTTCTCTTTTCTCGGCGAGGACCATCGAGGAGCATCGCGGGTCGTCTTGCGGAGCAAGCACACGAGACCGACAAATGCACAGGGGGGCGGACGTCCAAGCGATGGAAGGACGGCTGCTGCTGCTGCTTATTCTCCTGCGGTCGCGGTTCCCACGCCCACAGGGCTGCAGCCATTGAAACGGAGTAAGGTCGAGCATCTGATCAAGATACCTCCTCCCGAAAAGTTGGGCAGACGTTTCTTAAATAACTTGCCAGAGAGCTGGCCATGTCTCTTGAGCACGTTCGTCCCCCCAGCGGTAACAGCAGAAGTCAGGTTTCTTTTAGGAAACCTCAGGTAAGTTGCCCCAGATGTCTTAAATTCTAGTCCTCTTGATCATATTTTCGGCTGTATTGCCACGGGGCCGAAGGCGGCATGGCAGCGAGACTGCGGCCGCGGGCGCGGGCGATGTGCGCGGGGCGCGGGCGGGCGCGGGCGCGGCGACGGCGAGGTGCCGCGGGCAGGTGTTCCTCGAGCCGCGGGCTGCAGCCGACGTCTCAACTGCAGACAACGACAGCAAATGCCGACATGGGGACAGGCGCGCAAGGCATTCTTCCGCTGGTCCCCCGCCTCTGCTGCCTCTGGGCCGCCTTGGCGCTGTCTTCCCCCTGTCCCCCCGCCCGTGGCGGCGCTCCCGCCGCTTCCACGCCCCTGCCTTGGCCATTGTGGGCGCTTGGCGATCCGGAGCCCAGTCCGTCGAGCGCCTACATGTCGCTGTTCGTCGTTCTCTTCGGCTACGTCACGGCGGTCTTCGAGTACGTGGACTTCATGAATTTCGCCGCTTTGGCGCTGCACTTCGACCTCTTCCTGGTCCACCGCGTCTCCTGAGCCTCAGCGTAGCCCGCTCCTGTGTGCTCTCGTGCGGAATCTAGGCCGTTGCTTGTTAGCCGCGTTTCTGGACGGCGCCTGGCACCATTGCGCGCTCGCGAACAAAGACAAGTATCCCCACCAGCTCGCGTGCAATTTAGGCTCGTGCTCGTTAGCCGTAGCTTTGGACGGCGCGCGGTCCTTCCGCTTGCGTTCGCGAGTGAAAAAGTATCCCCGCCAGTTTGCGGCCCGCCCCAGCTTGCTCGGCGTTCGACTCGTCTTCGCGCGCCCGCGTACCAAAATAAGAAAGTAACCCCACCAGCCCATCCAGAAACGATGCCCATGAGAGCTGATGGGGGGAGAGAGGAAGAGACACGCATAGTCCAAGGATTTTGGCTTCTTGGCAGTCGAGTCGTTTTGGACCGGTTTGGGAGCCTCTTGGAGCATTTTGGAAGCCATTTTGAGCCAGCTTGGATTATCTTGAGCCAAATTGGAGATCATCTTGGGTGCCTTCTGGGTGTCTCCTGGGGGCCTGTTGGAAGCCCTGGGGGAGGCTTTGGGGGCCATCTTGGAGGCGGTCGGTTAAAAGAGGCGGGTCCTAAATGTAGCTCCCCCCCTCGGGGGCCACGATCCTCGTGAAGGGTGTCAAAAAGTGACCCTCCCAGGGGCCGAAAAAATGACCCTCTGACACCCCGGCCAAAAAGCCAGGGAGGGGAGGGGGAGGGTTCCCCTCCCCGAAAGAAAGAGGGGTCGTGGAAGAGAAAAGAGGCCCTCGTTAGACCACCTGCCGCCCAGAGAGCTGGTGGGACTTCCCCCATCATCAATCGCCTGCATCTTCGCTGCACACCGTGGAAGGCAAGCACTGCAAGCACGGAGTGCACGGTAGAGATGGCAAGCACCAACAGTTGCAGCGTATTGCATGTACAGTATTTGGGCAGCGAACGAACATGGCAAACACGATACACGCGGTAAACATCGAAGATACGGCAAAGCCAATGTGCGGCACACAATATGAACGATAAGCATGGCAAGCATTGTCAATGCGGTATGTAGCGTAAGGGCTGACAACGCGATAGCAGTAACGAGGAGGCGGATGAGGGGGATGATGTTGGTGATGTTGTTGTTGATGGTGATGGTGATGATGATGTTCGTGGTGGTTATGATGGTATTGATGTTGATGGTGAAGTTGGTGTCGATATTGTCGATGCTGATGCCGATGTTGATGATGGCACTGATGATGATGACGATGGTGGTGATGGCGATGATGATAGTGGTGATGGCAATGGTAAGTGTAAAGATTATGATGGTTGTGAAAATGAAGGTGACTGTGATGATGTTGATGATGATGCTGGTGATGATGTTGGTGATGACATGATCACGATGATGGTAGTGGCGATTATCGTTATGATGATGATGGTGATGATGATGCCGATGCTGATGCTGATGTCGTTGCTAATGATGCTGATGGTGATGGTAATGATGATGACGACGGCGATGGGTGAGGGTGATGGTGATGGTGATGGAGGTGATCATGATTAGTGTGATGATGGAGATGACGATGATGCTGATGATGACGGTGGTGATGAAGATGGTGATGAGCATGATGACGATGATGGTGGTGGTGGCGATGATGGTTATGATGATGATGGTGATAGTGATGGTGATGATGGTGATGGTGGTGATGATGATCATTGTGATGATGATGGTAATGATGATGATAGTGGTGGTGGCGTTGATGGTGATGATGGTGATGATGATGATGATGGCGATGAGGATGGTGATGATGATGTTGATGGTGGTGAGTATGTATATAAGTATAATGATGGTGGTTGTGGTAGTGGTGAAGGTTATGGTGATGGTGATGGTTATGATGATGGTGATAGTGATGGTGATGGTGATGTTGATGGTGATGGTGATGGTGATGATATTGATGATAATGGTGATGATGTTGATGATTATGTTGGTTGTGGTGATGATGATGATGATGATGATGATGATGATGATGATGATGATGATGATGAGAAGGAGAGTGAGGATGAGGATGAGGACGAGGAGGAGAGCAAGAAGTGTGGGGGTGACGGTTATCGCCAGCCTTCCTCTCGCATGCCTTGCGCGTTGATACTTTCTTACCAGCAGGTACTTTCGCAGCTGCAGCTGCCAAGTACTTTTCGCAGCTGCAGCTGCACCCATCTGTGCGCCTCCATCCGCCCATTTGCGCGCCGACGCGTGCGCCTAACGAAGGTCGCTTGCCCTCAAAGTCGTCGGACTGAACCTCTTGCAGGAGGACTGGGCGCCATCAACGCCTGGGCCTTTGGGCCGGCAGCAACGAGCCCGCTCTGAACACCGCACGTCAGCCGCCTCCTTCACCTCGCTCGGCGGCGTGCCGATGCTGCCCATCTTGCTGCTGCCCTCGTCGTCAGTGCCGTCGTCGGCGTCAGCGTTCTCATCGACATGGCGCCGTGGCGCCATCAGCGCCCTCACCATCAGCGCCGTGGCGCTCGGCGCCACTGCCCTCGTCGCCGCGCTCCTGGGCGACCCTGCGCCTGGCGCCGGGCGCGGTCGGCGCCACGGCGAGAGCGCCCAGCCCAGCCACCGATGTTGCCGCCTTGCCGTCAGCACCGCCGAAGTAGACCACATCCTGGGATGTCCTCCGCCGCACCTTGGTCTGAATTCCCGTGTCCTGCGCGGACTTCGTGCTGGACGCCGAGGGCTGAGTGTTCTCAGAGATGATTTTCGAGATAACAGTCTGGTAGGCTCCCGCGGGAGCCCACGTACCGTGCGGTCGAGAGCATCGATCTCGGCTTTGCGGTCAGTGGGAAACAAAACGGAGAGGGCTGCTAGATAAGAAGCCGGCAGGCAGGGCTACGCCAATTCTTCTCCAAGGCTCCCGGTCAGGCATCCTCGCAGCAGCCTGCTTGAGGTTGCAGCGGGTCCCGAGAAGCGTTTTCCGACTCGTTCCCAATACGCGTGCCTGAGGCCTTTCCGCGAGTCTTTCGCAGCTCCCACGAAGTTCCTTAGAAGCTTGCTTTTCGAAGCTTGTAAGCTCCCCAGGCATGTATCCCAGCGTCCTGGCAAGCGTCTCCCACGCAGGTTTCCTGCGCCGTGGACTGCGCTGCAATCCGGGTTTTGAACGCCACAGGTATCCTGAATCGCGAGACCCGTCTTACGCCTTGGCATCGCTGCGATGTTCGTGCCACGAGGCAGTATTTCTAGGAGGCACACGCGATCATTGAGCACCGTGAACTCCTTTCCGACACCCCGCACGGCAGACGCGCATTTGATAAGGAGTCCCGTTTCTGCTGTCGGGGCGGGGCCAGCATGAGTTTGATTGACGGAACCCAGCGTGACCCGAATGGGAGGCATAAGATAGTATACCCACCCCCTACTCATTCTCATGAGTACCCGCGCGTTGATTGCAGTCAGCACCAAGCGGTGCACATTCGTTTGCAGCAAAACGTACATAAGACATGCCCCACCTGACGAAGTCATTGCGATTCATGCGAATCCCGCCGAACGATGAACAACGTGTTCCATACATACCAGTCGCAGGACAGGCAGCCATCGACAGTCGCGTACACCCGACATTCGGTTGCTACCGCCACGGACAGCCAGTCTTATTCGACGGCGAGTGAGGCGGGGAAGAGAGAAGGAGAAGGCCTTCTCAGAAGGTCCGGAAGTCCCCCAGCCTTCTGTGAAGTTGTCTAAGCCTTCCCCGAAGACGGAAAACAAATTCTCAGAAGGTGCGAGGGCTTCTGAGAAGTCCCGCCGCCTTCTGAGAAGGCATTATCCTTCTCACTTTGCCCCTCGCTCGCCGCCAACTTATGGAGCCAACGTGGCTGGATCTCGAAACTGCGTCAGTGAACCACTCGCGCTGGAGCGGCAACTTCATTCGGGCGCCTGGACCGCACGCCACGCCCCCCACCCCTTGGCCTCCGCGTTGGACCACCACCCCGCCCCGCCCATTCGCACGCTCGCCAAATATGAGCACCACGGGGAAAGATGGTAAAAGACCGTTTTTGCTAGTTGCAGCTGCGACTTGCGAGCCCGGGCCCCATCGCCAGATGGGCATGCCCAGTCCACCCGTCCCCTCCTCATCGTCGGCGTCCTCCTTCTCGTCCTCCCCCGATCTCCCCCATCGTTCCCTCCTCCTGGAGGGGCGGCGGGGGAAGGGAGAGGAGGCGGAGCGAAAGTGGAAAGGGCACCAGTCAGGGCTGCAACCCCGTTGATCGGTATGTGATGTTGCAGCCGTGGTCTGATCAGCATCTACATACAAATATAGTTCGCTGCAATCAGCAATCAGCAAGTCCATCCGCATTTGCAGGAGTAAGTTCTGCGCTTGTCTGTCGTGTCCCATGGTTGCGGCAGTATGTGCATCATGATGTGTACAAGTTGATTTCAGCCGGTATGTTGGTTCGGGTGCGTCGGCTTAGTATGCGTATCGTGCATTGTGTGATGTTCATGTGTTTCCTCATTATTCCCACGTTTCTACAATGTTTCTGGTATGTGTGAATGTGTCGTGTTGTAGTATTTATCTGTTTCTGTATTTCTGGAATTGCTGATCCCGAAGCAGTACTTGCACTTGAGGTTTCTTCATTCTCTCTTAAAGACTGAGCATGTATGGCGGTTTGGCGGCTATGGTGTCGACATCGCCACCCCGTTGCCGCCTCGACGCCGCCCGTCGTCTGGGCCTGCGTGGCGGTCTGGCGGCTATGTTGTCTCCGTCGCCGCCTTGTTGCTGCCTCGTCGCCGCCCGTCGTCTTGGCCTGTGTGGCGCTTTGGCGGCTCTGTTGTCGCCGTCGCCGCCCCGTCGCCGCCCCGTCGCCGCCCGTCGTCTGGACCTGTGTGGCGCTCTGGCGGCTATGTTGTCGACGTCGCCGCCTCTTCGCCGCTAAAAAGAGGATAGACTCGACCCCCACCTGGACTTATCGGCTCCCCCTGGGATAGTACGATTTCATATATATATATATACACTCTGCACACTCGTCCATCCTAAATATGAAATCATACCATCCCAGCCAGGCCGGTTTCCCCCCCCTGAGGTTCCCTTGTAAAAAACATTATGTGGTGACATTTTTTGTTCTAACATAGCACTTTTTCAAGAACCCCTTCGAAAAAATGAGACGAAGTGCGCACGCGCGCGTCGTCGCGCGCGCATGCCGAAATCCTTCAAAAACCTTCGGTGCGGGAAGGATTTCGCAATCGAGTTCCCAAAAAACCTACAAAAACACATGGTTTCGCAGCACAGAGTTGCTAAAAAAGCTTCCGCGAAAGCTCTTGCGAAATCTTAAGAAAACCATAGGTTTTTCAAGATTTTCACGAAATGCTACCAAACGGGCTTCGCGCGCGCTCATGTCGAAATCTGTCGAACGCCCTTGCGCGTGTGCCGTCGCGAGAATCCCTTGCAAAAAATGGGACGAAGTGCAGACGCGCGCGTCGTCGGGCGCGTATGCCGAAGCCCTTCAAAACCCATCGGTTTCGGAAGGATTTCAAAATCGTGTGTCCAAAAAACCTACAAAAAAACACAAGGTTTCGCAACACGGATTTTCAACAAAAGCGTGCGCGCGCGCTCTTGCGTCGTCGTCGTCGTCGTCGTCGCCGTCCTCCCTCCTCCCGCGTCGTTGTCGTCGTCGTCGTCGCCTACGTCGTCCTCTGTCTTTCCTCGTGTTCGTCGTCGTCGTCCTCTTTGGCGTCGTGGTCGTTTCCGTCGTCGTTGTCGCCGTGGTCGTCCGCCCTCCTCCTCCCTCGTCGTCGTCGTCGTCCGTCGTCGGCGTCTCGTCGTCGTCCCTCCTATTTCGTCGCCGTCGTCGTCGTCGTCGTGTCGTCGTCGTCGTCGTCTTCCCTCCTCCCTCGTCGTTGCCGTCGTCGGCGTCGCCGTCCTTCCTCCTTCTTCGTCGTTCGCGTCGTCGCCGTCCTCCCTCCTCCCTCGTCGTTGTCGTCGTTGTCGCCGTCGTCGTCCTCCCTCCTTCCTCGTTGTCTTCGTTGGCGACGTCGTCGTCGTCGTCTTCGTCGTCGTCGTCGGCGTCGTTGTCGTCTTCGTGGTCGTCGACGTCGGCGTCGTCGTCGTCGCCGCCGTCGTCGTCGTCGTCGTCGGCGTCGTTGACGTCGTCGTCGTCGTCGGTGTCGTCGTTATCGTCGTCGTCGGCGTCGTTATCGTCGTCGTCGTTGTCATCGTCGTCGTCGGCGTCGGTGTCGTCGTCGTCGTCGTCGGTGTCGTCGTCGTCGTTGTCGGCGTCGTCGAAGTCGTTGGAGACGTCGTCGGTGTCGTCGTAATCGTTGTCGTCGGCGTCGTCATCGTCGTTGTCGCTATCGTCGTCGGCGTCGCTGTTGTTGCCAAGTGCCATGTGGTACCCACCTTCACGGTCTTAAGAGATGTTGCAAACCAAGTTGCGGGTGGGTGGGTGGGATGGTTGCGCGAGCAGTGGAGTGGACAATTCATTGCGAACAGAAATTAATTCGCACCACATAGACTGCACACCATATACAGCACAATTGATATTGCATCATACAGATTTTCCTTTGCACAAAGGAAAAAGGATCTGCCACCCTCCCGAAGCTGGACTTATCGCTATCCCTTGGGAGGGGGCAAATTACATGCGATTCTGCCCCATCGTCCATGTTACATATGAACTCATAGACCCCAGCCATGCCAGTATCCCCCCCGTCCTCTTATGCCAAAAAACTATGCGCGCACATACGTTTATCACAAATCATCCGTTTTCAATAACCCCCGGCAAAGAATGTGACGAAGTGCGCACGCGCGCGGCGTTTCGCGCGCATGCCGAAATCTGTAGAGAGCCACAACAAAAAATACTTTGCAGGGATGACGACATCTAGTGGCCCGAAAACAATGTTTCATGGTATTGCAACATGAATTGTCCAAAATTGTTGCGCGCGCTCTTGCGAATTGTTGCGAAAACCATCGGTTCTGTTTACATGTCGATTAAGTTCGACCGAACTTGCCTCTCGCGCGCGCATGTCGAAATTACTCGAACGCCCTTAGGCGCTTGCTGGGGGGGCACGACCCCTTCCAAATAGCACCATGCGGGCCACTCGCGCCCGTAGGTTTCGCGCGCATGTCGACATCTTCTCACAACCGTCATCACCGACACGTGGACACCATCATGGTCATCGACGTCATCAGCATCGGCGCCGTTGTTGGCCTTGCCGTCGTCATCGTCGTCATTTTCGTCACCAGCATCGCTACAAACAGCATCGTGTCTGCCGCTGTCGGCGTCGGAATGATACCGCACCCGCCAGACTCACCGACTCGCATTGAAGTGGCCGCGCGTCAGCGCGGCCTATGACACGCGCTGGGAAGTCACCAGCGGTCAGCGCCACCGCGGCCGCGTCGGTCGCGCCACACTGGTTGGCCGCTCTGAGCGCGAGCCTGCGCGCGCTAGCGCGGCCGCAGCGATGCGCCAGCCAGCGCCAAGGACGCATCGCAATCACCGCCGCATGGGTTTTACAAACCAAGTCTCGGGTGGGTGGGCGGGGTGATTGCGCGAGCAATGGAGCTGACAATTGCAAGCTCGGCAGAGCGAAGTGCACCACATGGTTTGCACCACCTATCTTCTACCAGGTAGACTGCACAACATAGATTACACACCATAGATAGCACAATTTAGAATGCGCCACATGTACTGTTCCACACAGATTGCACAGCGTGGATTGCACCACAGGTGTTGCACGACACAGATTACACCACAGAGGTTGCAGAATCCAGATTGCACAACGTAGGTTGCACAACACATGATCTTCTTTAAACGAGATCTAGACTCTACCCGCCTCCCCCCCAGGACTTAACTGCCCCCCTTCGCGTATTGTGCTGTCATATTGGTTCTGCACATTCGCCCATCCGAAATATGAATCAAGATTCTCCCAGCTAGGTACCGCCCACCCCCTTGACCTTTTTGCCACAAATACGATATTTATAGTATGCGCGCGCACTCGTTCATCAAAACTCATCAGTGTTCAAACACCCCTCTGAACATAGATTGCACGCATACGTTGCACAACACGGATCGCTCCACATACACTGCATAGTCTATATTGCCAGAAACACATTGCTCGGAGTCCAAGCTGGCTCGCTTTTTCCCGGAAAGGGCTTAAGCCCAGGGTTTTCTTTCAGTTTGTTTCTTCCCGGGTTTGGCTTGAGGTGTGCCGGCGAATTTCTTTTACGATGAATATCGAGGTCGAGGTGGGCCGGCGAATTACAATTTGAGGATGTCCCTAGCGAAACGCTTGTTTTTCAGAATTTGTTGAGGATGACTCGAGCGAAACGCTTGTTTTGTGTTATAGATTGTCCTCTCATGGAGACCTGAAGTCAGAGGATCTCTCAAGTGAAATGCTTGTTTTCACGTGCCCAGGTCTTGAGGACGTCTCGAGCGAGACGCTTGGTTTCACGCCTCCAGGTTGCCCAGGCAGATGTCTAGCATGAAGATTTGTTGAGGATGTCTCGAACCAGAGGCTTGTTTTCACGTGTCCGGTTCGGCCAGGCTGATGCCTAGCATGAGGATGTGTCGAGGAAGTCTCGATCAAGACGCTTGTTTGCACGTGTCCAGGCTGCCCAGGCGGATGTCTAGCATGAGGATGTGCTGAGAACGTCTTGAGCGAAACGCGTGTTTTCACGTGTCCAGGTCGCCCAGGCACAGCACAGCCCTCGGCACGGTACATCAATATCGATACCCTTAGCATTGCAGCCTGGCATGTTGCTTGGCACGTTCCGCGGAGCGTCCCGTGGCGAGTCCCCGTGGCACGTCGCGCGGTGCACGTCCATTGGCACGTTCCGTAGCGCGTCCCCTTGGCACGTCCCGCGGTGCGTGCCCATGGCACGTCCCCTGGCACGTCGCCTGGCGCGTCCCTTGGGACGTTCCGCGGCGCGTCCTCTTGGCATGTCCCCCCGTCGATTAGTTCTGGGGCAGCTACCATCTGCTCAGGCAGCTCGAGCTTAAGATCCAGATCAGTTCAGTCAGGACTCGGATGCATAGAGGACTCGATCCACAACGCTATATAGAGCACAATCGCGGCATGGCACATCGTAGTTCAGCGCGGCCCAGCACAGCACAGCCGTCGGCACGGTACATCAAGATCGATACATTCAACATTGCACCTTGGCGCGTTCCATGGCAAGTCCCCCTGGCACGTGGCGCGGCGCGTCCCCTGGCACGTCCCGCGGCACGTCCATTGGCACGTTCAGTAGCACGTCCCCTTGGCACGTCCCGCGGTGCGTGCCCATGGCACGTCCCCTGGCACGTCGCCTGGCGCGTCCCTTGGGACTTCCCGCGGCGCGTCCTCCTGGCATGTCCCCTCTGTCGATTAGTTCTGGGGCAGCTACCATCTGCTCAGGCAGCTCGAGCTTAAGATTCTGATCAGTTCGGTCAGGACTCGGATGCCAGGGAGGACTCGATCCACAACGCTATATAGAGCACAATCGCGGCATGGCACATCGCAGTTCAGCACGGCGTAGCACAGCACAGCCCTCGGCACAGTACATCAAGATCGATACATTCAGCATTGCATTTGCCCGTCACCCAATCAGGCGTTTTTGTAACGTTGCCATGCCTTACATTTCTATATTCCTTTCCGGGTTCCTGGGTCGATCATGTTGTGATGATGTTTCTGTCCAGTCGGGCTTCTTCGGCCTTGGATGTTTCATCTTGGGGGGGCCGGCCGCCACCTTACCCGGGTTGCGGAACGCCTCTCGTGGGCCGTGTGGAGCCCTCTTGGGCAATCTTGAGGCATCTTGGGGGGGCATCGGGAGGGGGGTGGAGGGCCTCTTGGGGCCTCGTGGCGGGGGCTCGTCCCAGAAGCCACGCGAAACGCCCCAAAAGCGCTCAGGATCCTGGGGCCCAGAGACACAGACATGCACACAACAAAACAATAGCACGAGTATCTCATCGGTAGTCTTTCTTCTCGACCGACAGATCCATAGCCCAGAACAGCCCTTTCCTCCTGTCCGCGTCTGCGAGGGCTATGGTATCCCAACTAAGGTGCGCGTTCGACGTCACTATCAAGGACTGGCATTTTCGATCACCCGAGGTGCTCACTACCCTCGTCCTGCCGATAGGCATTATCGACGTATTGATTGTGCTCTCTGCAGTCTGGACGTTACTGTCAGACGCATTGGGCATCTTCTATCTCGTCTCCCAGATTGTCGGGGTGCAGATCCTATCACGTGGTCGATGGTAGCGATCGCGACGGTCGGCGGTCACATGATCGTGTGGCCGTATAACGCGCGATCAGCTTGCGATAGTCATCGCGGTATTTGGTTAATCCGATCATCGCGTAGCTGTTTGCAGAACGGTTGGTGGCCGCTGAGGTGCCGATGCTCGTCGAGAGGTGGAAGATCGGAGCAGGCGTTGGAGTCGCAAGCCTGGTGCTGGCTAGGTTAGCACAGGGCTGGTGGTTCTGGATTCTGGGCACCGGGCTCAAAAGCTGTCTCGAGGACAGCGTCGAGCACGTCAACATGATCCCTTATTCTGGCGATGATACAGTGGAGATCCATGCCAAGAAACACACTGCTTGCCTCCGGGGTGCCCTGGGTTTCTTGGGTTTCGATGGTTTTGCTATGGGAAGCTTAACGTTCCCACACCCAAAATCAATGGACGTCCTGGGGTCTCAGGGTTGAGTTTCTCGTGGAAGGTTTCTTGTGGTCGGGCCCTTATTGTACATGCGCAATCGAGGCAGGGTAACGACATCGCGGAGCTCCCCGGTTGAAAACGATTCATTCGTTTGCCACAGCCGTGTCGACGCTATATTGGCACGATCAGCGATCGGACAGTGACGTTGTCGTCGTTGCCGTGTTGACAGCGATGCCCACGATCTCTGCAACACGTGTAAAATGTAATTGATATCGGCCTTTCAGGGAAATTAAGTCTGGTAGGGACAATTAGGGATCGCATGTTGATCTGCCACCGCCTAGGAATCTTTCTCCACGGATGCGCACGGTTCAACAACTTTGCAAACGTGCAGGTTTGCAGAGACGTGGCGCCATTCACGTTGGTGTTTGCTTGCTGGTCGCGCTGCGTTGATTGAGCGCATGAACGTCCGCGGGCGCTGAGTGCTTGCACGGACGCACGCTCATATTGTACGTAGGCGCTGAGGTCTTGTCATAGCGTGGAGAGAGCAGGCAAGGCTTCTGTTGAGGGCAAGGCGTTCAGAAACTCGCTGTCTTTCGCGCCAGGGGGGCGCCAGTTCCAGAATCCGTGGGATTCCAAAGCTCGGGGACGACAAACGGAAAAAACACAAGAGGTGAAAGGGGGACGCAAGCAAGGGGCAGCGGCGGCTTTCACGCGGGGGCGAAATAGCGGCCTCCGGCCCATACCGCCACTGCGCTTTGGCTGGATTTCGGAAACCTTGAGGGCATGTTCAGGGCTTATGGGAGGGAGTTCTTGGGGGGCTCCTGAGGGGTTGTCGGGCCCGCTTGGGATCATGCTGGAGGGATTGGCTTCAGCGGCCCAGTGGCAGCGCGCTGTTTGAGCCCTTTTCAGGCCGTCCTGGGAGCCTCTTGGGGCCGTCTTGGCCGCTCTTGTGACCGTTGCCGCGAGAAAGCCGCAAGTTTGCAAAAACGTTCAAAGATTTCTAGCGAATATGGACCTCGCGGGCTGGCCCCCAGTGGGCCCCAGGGTCTCCAAGACGCCCTGGAAGACCTTTGAGAGCGCCGACGTCGGCAGAGGGTGGCCCCGAGACGGCCCTAGCGGGCCCAGGGGGCCTAACGATCGCCAGATCGGCTCCTGGAGGGGAAAAGACACACAGACACAACTAATCGTCGACCCCCAGGAAAATATGGGAAGATATGGGAAGTGGGGGGAAGACGAGAACCTGGAAGATATAGAAAAAGATTGGAATTCCTAGGATTTGTGCTCATGAACTTGTGTGTCCCAGGGCTCCAAGATCGCCCGAGTGACTCCAGGGAGAGCAGGGGCGGGGGAGAGGGTACCTCCCCCTGGACCACCCCGGGTCCCCAGACACACACACACACACACACACACACACACACACGCTCTCTCACACACACACACACACACAAACACACCCGGCGGGGAAGGGATCCAACGGAAGGGGTCTGCGTTCGACTCCGTGGCGGCTTGGCTCGACTCCCGATCCAGAAGGGGCCAGGCGGCCGCAGGGCAAGCGGGAGACAGCTTCGACTGGAGACCGGGCGGCGACCCCAGGACTCCCATTCGCGCGCGCCGACGGAGTCGGCGGCCGTATCCAGCAAGACTGGCGTACAGCCAAGGCGCTGAAAGAAGGACCACTCTGGGTTCAGGAGGGGCCCTGGGTGGAGGAGGAGGAGGA
>CAUYUJ010014246.1:151261-162624 GCA_963575745.1 Prorocentrum cordatum | reverse complement strand
CGTGGCCGAGGCTTGCCGTGGCGATGGACGTGCTGCAGCCATCGTGCTGCAGCACGATGGCTGCAGCACGATGCTGCAGCGTGGAATGTGCGCCATGCTATGGCGACTGGACGTGAGAGCGATCTTCCGCCGGAGCAACCTTTGGTGCGGGCCCACACAGGGGTCCCCCGATCGCCGAGCTGCGGCGCGGCAGTCGCATCTTGCGCGGCTCGTGTTTGGCCCGGCCCCCCCCCCCCGCGGCACCCAAAAAGCCGCGCACCAATGGTCACTCTTACCCAGGGTCACTCTTGCGTGTTGTCGATCATACATCACTTGCTTGCGCGCATTGTTGCGAATGTTGCGTGCAGGGGTCGAAGATCGTTGCCCCCTCTTTGTGCAAGAGAGACGCTGAAAGTCTCAAGAATATAGTTGTCCTGCAGCGCTGTGATTGGCTAAGGCTTTGAAGCCTTCATCGCGATGGTGGTGTTCATCTCGTTGTTTATTGCGTATTTTGTCGTGAACATGTGGACACATGAAATCCAGGCAGCTCCAAGATATTTTCGTTCACGTTTCAAGATGTTGATGTGTAGACTAACCAGCAGCTGTACACGTTGTTGGCATTGTGCCCTCATCTACTCCTGAAATGTCCAACGAGTTGTCTTCTTCAACGTGTAAGCTCTTTGGCTGACGAGACATGAGCAGCGGGACGGGGCATGAACAAGACGCGCACAGGTTGGTAAGAATGTCTCGTTCTCTCTCTCTCTCTCTCTCTTTCTATCTCTCTTTAGAGAGAGAGAGAGAGGAAATCAAAAAAACAGAGAGAGAGAGAAGCGAAAAGAGAGAGAGAGAGAGACAGACGGACAGGAAGGAAGAAATGAAGGAACGAAGGACAGGAAGGACAATCATAACTACACATTTCGGATGTACACATATCTGATGTACACATATCCGTGAACCTGGGTAAGAGTGCCCTTCGGTGCGCGACTTCTTGAGGGCCGCGGGGGGACTAAGCACGAGCGCGCAAGATGCGACTGCCGCACCGCAGCTCGGCGATCGGGAGACCCCTGTGGGCCCGCACCAAGCCCAGAGATCCGATGTCGTGATTTTTGTCAGTACGGGGCCCGTGGACGTCTCGGCCCATTCCCCAGGACCGGTTTCTCATCCAGAGCCGTTTTTTGACGGCCCCAGAGCCCGGCGAGGACCCCTAGAGGCCGCAAGTTGCGAAAAACCTCCGCCCTGATTTTTGCAAGACGTTGGATCTCTGGGGAGGAGGAGGAGGAGGAGGAGGAGGAGACAGACAGACAGACAGACCGACAGACAGACAGACAGGTAGACAGACAGATAGACAGAAAGACAGACAGATAGGCAAAAAGCGGGACAGAGAGAGAGAGAGCGTAGAGAGAGCGTGTTGGGCAAAGGGCGAATTGATTGGCAGCATGACGCGCAGTGCGCATGCCATGACAGTGGCACGAAGAACACAATGGTATGGAGCCAGACTACACGTGAGAGAATCAGTAGGAGAAGCGGCGAGCTAGAGGAGAGAACATCTGTCGACCTTGCACGCTTCCAGATGCAACGCGGAGATGCACTTCGCGCGTGGCGTCTCAACATGCGGAAGGGGAGAAAGAGCCTTGAGGACGAGATCGATAGTTTGAAGACGCAACTAAATGAGGCGATTTCCGATGTTCAACTTGTTCTCTGTGAGAAGTGTAGTGCGTATCGATCGTCCAGCAGCATTGGTATATGGAGACATGCATGGCACGATTGGGAGTGGATTGTCCAGCATGCCTTTCAAAGATGCACATTGGCAGCAATATGCGTCGCCTCTCTTTGGAATAGATGTAGCGGTACAAGTTGATTGCACATACGAGTGCATTGTCAAGAGCAACGACAGCAATACTGACATGCGTAACCCCCCACGTGGCGATGATTTGGCGCCCAGGCAAAAGCAGCTCGACGGTAGAGCTGACGCACAAAGCAGTAGCAATGCGGGCGCCGCCGTTTGCCTAAAAGCGCACGTAGGTGCCTTGTTTGCAGGAGGCTAGACGCGGTAGGCAATATTGCATGCGCCCTCGTACGGCTCACACGGCCGAGTATCACCAAAAGGCTTAGTTCTAATGTAAGAATGTTATGCAGCCAGCCCCCCGCCTCTGGTGAATTTGCGGATTGACAACAGTTTGATTGGAAATGCGTGCAAGCTCGTTCGGATCAGTCCTAAGGCAAGTTTTACATTTATCGCGCAATGTTGGGACATCTTTGGGCGATGTTGGGGCAGAATGCATGGGCACACTGTCGATGCCTTGTTGGGGCTTTGTCGAGCCGTCCTGGGGCGTATCGTGGGCATCTTGGCGTTTCCCGGAGCGCTGGAAGTTTTGGGGAGATGTGCGAAGCTTTGAGAGGGTCTACCAGGGTCAGGGAGGTTCTTGGATGCCCTCGGAGACAGTG
The DNA here is from genome assembly GCA_963575745.1 of Prorocentrum cordatum. Taxonomy (NCBI): domain Eukaryota; class Dinophyceae; order Prorocentrales; family Prorocentraceae; genus Prorocentrum; species Prorocentrum cordatum. The sequence goes on along the minus strand of CAUYUJ010014246.1, from coordinate 160,200 downwards.
GGGAGTCTAATGTATAGTGTAGCCTTTCGGAGGCCCTGGAAGGCTGTGAGAGGATCTGGGAGGGAGTTGCCAGGCCCTGTAGCAGCCTGGGATGCTCCTGAGATCGAGGTGTATGTTGTCCCTCATAACCAAAACGTGGGGCTCCTATTATTCATGACACGGTCCAGCCTCCCGTTCCTTCTGGCCTTCCTCCCGTCATCACCAGGCTCAGCCACCTTACACCCAGCTACCCATACACAGACGCACTCTCGCCCAAGCATCTGCAATCAGCCGCTCATTGCCAGACCCATTCACTCCGCCTCCTCCGCCTCCTCCGCCTCGCCTCTTCCTCCTCCTCCTCCTCCTCCTCCTCCTCCTCCTCCTCCTCCTCCTCCTCCTCCTCCTCCTCCTCCTCCTCATCCTCATCCGCCTCCTCCTCCCTCATATTCAGACGCACGCATACGTAGCCGGACTCCAACTCATCCAGATCCCACTCATGCTCGCTCGTGCCCACGGCTATGCAGCAGGCATCGCACTCAGACCGCCCAGGGTGGTGTCGACCACGGGTACACGCCACGGGTCCCTGCGCGCCCAAATTGGTGGGACCTCCTCCTCCTCCTCCTCCTCCTCCTCCTCCTCCTCCTCCTCCTCCTCCTCCTCCTCCTCCTCCTCCTCCTCTTCCTCCTCCTCCCCCCTCTCATGTAGAGCACCTGTTTGGTTCGGTAGACGTGTCTTATTTTCAGAGGCCCGTGAAAATCGCCATGCAGCAGTCCTCGCACGCGAGCCTCCCAAAGGGGCGTCTCCCACGGGTGTTTCACGGGCCCGGAGGCGCCCAGATTGGTACCTCTCGGGGAATGTTCGTTTCGAGCGGTGGACGTGTCTGTGCTCAGAGACCCATGGTTGCCGCGAAGTAGCAGGCATCGCACTGGGACCTCCAAGGATGTGTCGACCCAGGGTGTTCAACGGGCCCGTTCGGGGCGGTGGACGCGTTTTTTTTTTTAAGCCCATGATCGCTGCGAAGTTGCAGGCATCGCATTCGAGCCTTCCGAAAGGATGCTGATTGGGGATGCATCACAGGCCCGAAGCATCAGCATGTACTATACACCGACGCCAGTCACATCACACCGATACCGCTTCCGACTCCCGAGACGGTTCGCTGCAAGAAGCACTTGCCCAAGAAGCCCCAAGTGGCCAAGGGTTTCAAAAATTGCTCCGAGAGCTACAGGATTGTCACAAGAGGGTGGCACAACAGGATGGAAAAGAACAAGCAAACAAAAACAAAACAAACAAAAGACTCAGACGGCACCAAAATCGCCTAACCAGCCTCAATCTCTTATTCCGCACATGGGCGCCTGTGGCAGCGCTTCCCGTTGTGGCCGATATAAGTTCACCACGGAACGTGCCCAGAAGAGTGCGAAAGCAGAGCACAGTCGGACCCAGGTATAAGATCGAGGTCGGTTCGGGGAGGGTGCCTTGATGTTATAGTCGTGCCTGTTGGGGGATCTCGTGCATCTTGAGGGAGGGCACCCTCGAATGTCCTTCAGTTTGGGCCGGCAGATGGTCTCACGGGCTCGTGTCTCACGCTCTCAAGGTCCGGCTGTACAGTCGGGGCCCTGAAGAAGGAACCCTTTTCGTTGGGGAGGGGCTCCGCGTTCCTTAAGTGTGTCGCAGCTTGCCTCAGGTGTTCCTTATGTTTTCGATCGGAAATCGAAGTTTAACTCATGGAAAAAAGGGGCCTCGTTCCTTATTTGGGGTTCCTGAGGTCAACTCCCCGACTGTATGCAGCGCTGCGAGTGCGGAGTTTCCTTCGTTCGACGTGTCCAGAAGCAGCCTTGAGGCGACCGAGGGCGCGGGAAAGTTGGTGCTGGTGTCGAGGGGGGCGCGCGTCGTCCACCGACGCAGCTTTGTTCCCCAGAGAGGCTGGGTGCCCTGAAGGAGGAGGAGGAGGAGGAGGAGGAGGAGGAGGAGGGGAAGGGGGAGGAGGAGGAGGAGGAGCAGGAGGAGGAGGAGGAGGAGGAGAGGGAGGAGGAGGAGGAGAGGGAGGAGGAGGAGGAGGAGGAGGAGGAGGGGGAGGAGGAGGAGGAGGAGGAGAAGGAGAGGGAAGCTTGGAGGTAGGGCAAGATCGGCAGAAGACATTGCGAAGGCGCCGAGGAGCAAAGAGGTGTGCAAATACGTGGTATGTCAAACGTCAGGTTCGCAGCCTGATGGTTCCAAATGGGAACCCACTTGTGCACATCATGGCATCTGCGTTGTGCACCCGGCAATGTTGCATGTGTTGCCTTCTCATTACGAGTTGTTGCGGAGCCAGTTCCACAATTGTTCATTCCAGCCATCGGAGTTGACAGATGTACGTATTTGTTACGTGTGCAAACAAACGTCTGACATCGTCCAGGCATCGAAACGTCGGAAGTTTGCTGCATGTATGCGTGTCAAAACCGACAAGATCGTTAAGTAGTGTGTCACATTGACAAAACACAACGTTTCAAGTTCCATTGACACAATGAGGAGTAAACATCACGTAGTACACCATTCCAGTAGGTTGAGTGCGCGAGTATCTTTCTAAGCAACTTTCATGTGCAGTAAGAGTTGTTGTTTAAGTCATTCGGACGGTATCATCATATTGTGTGGCTACAACAGCCTGGTGTGACGTCAGAGGCGCAAAACAAGATCCAGACATGTACGAGATATTTACAGGCATAAGCTGACGCACGCCACGTAATCGACTTTCTGGTTGTTTGGGAGAGTTTGGGCCGCAAGCAGTGGCAGTAATGCGCCCCCCCGTGATCGAGGACTGGATTGGCAAGAGCGTAGTTTCAAGGGTCCGGAAATCCATTTCATCAGCTGCCAGTATTGCAACAACACGGCATTTCGATTCGTCGGCGGCGCGTAGCGGCAAAGCGATAAAGTTTACAGTTTCGATTCGACAGCAAGGTTGGTGTTGCGCAAATGTGCATGTTATGCCGTGCAATGACATGTGTGTTGGTCCACGTGCGGCATACAACACATTCTCTGCGTGGTACGATCATCGGTGCTAGTGCGCTCATCTTTGTTAGTTTTCGTTGTGCGGACATCCGCACAAATTGCTTCAGCGAGGGTTGCAAATAAGCAGCGCGACGGAAGTTCACAAGCAGTCTTGGTTTGACAGATGGCACGACCGCCTCCATTCCCCACTGGCAAGGATGTCCTTCCACAACAGTACATGGACGGATTGATAAACTTATATTGTTATTCAGAGCCGTTGCCGAATTGGGAATGGTCATCGCTTTCGTTTGGGGTGAGGGTTGTGTAGGAGGTGGCCGTCAAGATGAGTGCATCTTTTTGAAAGAAGTATTGGGTGCAGAGATGAATGCATGCAGGGAGGCGCGGAAGATCAGTTGTCAGCAATGGCGTGGAATGTACTTCGTGTGTGTGGAAGTCTTTTCAAACAGGGATGGGGGGACTAAGAAAGGGAGACCAGCCTGACCTATCTGCAGGCGAGGTCTATTCAAGTATTGAGCGAAGAACTAGAGGGGTCGAAGGGGGAAGAAGGATATCGATGTTACATTCGGATACATCCACGGGAGCACAGCGAAGGGAACTCAAGTAAGAAAGGCGGAAGTGCTGGAGGAAAGTTGGGGAAAGGATGAGGTTGCAGGCGCGATTGAAGTTTAGTACATTCCAAGGAATGCCACCGAGGAGAGGGACAGCCGCAGGGCCAGAGGAGACGCAGGCAGCTACAAGGATAGGGACGGACTTCAACGCAGACGGCGGCAGACATGGCGACAGAGAATCTTAAAATAGACCCGACCCAGATTGAAAGAGGGACACGCAGCGACAGGAAAAACACGCAGGGATACTGGTGTACACATGTATGCTCGAGATGTGCATCTGTATGCATATAGTATGCATATACGTATATAGGGAGAGAGGCTTGGTAGAAAACAAGCAGACAGGCAAAGGGACGATAGGAGAGGCCGAGAAATGAAGGAAACAACAGGCAGGGTGGTAAAAACAGACACTGGTAAAGCGTGAAATCGAACGAGTGGCAGAGAGCGAGACAGAGAGAGACGGAGAGGAAAAGGGGAACAGAGAAATAGAGATAGAGATAGAGATACCGACAGCCAGGCATACACAGTTGTCCCAAGCGTTACGCGGCACGACAGCATGTTGCGGGGCAAAGAACCCAGCATAAGCAGGTATGTTGGCCAGCCGCCATGAGCTCTCATTAAGATTGGCCAAAGAACAAGACCGCCGCATATATGAGAAAGTCAGCAGTGGCAGATTTGGCAAAGCCAAACGAGCACCAGAAAGTTGAAGAGCACTCCAAGCGAGCGCTCGACCACAACATGCAGCGACGATGATTGCGGGATGCCAAAGTGGCGCACGAAACGTGTCACGAGGTCGGCCCGAACGCAAAGACGGTTGGGCGGACTCGTCAAGAAAATGTCGACGTGATTCAAACGATATAAGCGCTGGCAGCCAGCGCAGACACCACTACACAGACAGACAGGGGGTAGAGACAGACGAAGAGGCAGAGAGAAACCAGGACAGATAGACGGAGGTAGTTATAGGCACCGTGAGAAAGACAGACAAACGGGCGATTAGGAAGAGCAGAGGGACCAGCAGACAGACAGACAGGCAGGCGGAGACTTTGACGTAGCCTCACAGACAGGCCAAGACAGTCACACAGGTTTTGTCAGGAGAGCAAACGGTGAGAGATAAATTTCAATGCGAGGATTCAACGAGAGACCAGGCATGCACAAGTTGAAAGGTCGCAGTTTTACGCATGGTAGCAGTAAGACATGTTTGACAGTTGGAGGTCTGCAGCTTCTTATGCCTGCACTAACGTGGAGTCCGCCAGTCCAAGCTTCAGAAGTATGTCCACGCGCAGCCTGCAGCCTTGTCAGACTTGTTATCGACAGTTGGCTAATTCTATAAAGCATGTATGTGCAGCCGAGCACTCAATGTGATATCGCGTGTAACTGTTCTTCTGCATTGCCACAGAGACTGAGCACCATTCTGGTCCGAATGCCCACCGCAGCCATGAGAAAAACTTGGCACGCACCTCTCAGTAATGAGTCCCACACTTGCAGCGAGGGGCATTGTATCGGTCATGGTCCACGGATGGGGAGTATCCACGCGTATTCTCCATCTTTCCAGGGCGGCAAGCATGGCCCATGATATGTTCATGATCGGTTCTCCAATGGACAGCTTCGGATTTGCGTATTCCATCCATCGTCAGATGTGCGATTATGATGGCGACGGGACGATTTGATGCGCAGGCGGCTGTTGTGGGGAAGAGCCGGGGTAACAGGCAAGGTGCCAGTCTAATACGGTTTGGCGCCCAAGGGGCGCGTCGGATTCTTGTGCGAATTTGGGAGACTATATTCTTGCCAAGGCGCCCGACATGCTTATAGGCGGGGTGGGAGGGGAGCGGTCTCAGATGGGCTGCAATGGCGAGGTCGCCTCAACAGCACCTTGCACGCTGCGCACTGTCGTCGCAAGGCGAAGTTGCCGAACAGCTCGGGTAGATCTAGGTCACCCCCAGATGCGCGAAGATAATCGCGCTTCGAGTATCGTGGCTTGGGTTAGACAGGCGCCCTTCTCCAGGGATTGCGGCGCAGGGGCGCGACGACAATCGCGCGTGGCGCATCGTGGGGCGCGATGCGCGAAGTTAGGCGACCTGGTAGATCAGTGCTCGGCAACTGGATCGGAGTCGAGAGGGGGGTGTCTTGGAGCTCTCTCGTGCCCGATCCCGGGGGATCCCCGGCGAGCGGGAGCTGCTTGCGGGCATCCCCAGGCCGAGGACACCACCCCGAAGGGGGAAAACCACGGTGGGGGCGTCAGTCAACGAACGTGCCGTGGGCCCCAGAGGTCTGGACCACTTCTCTGGGGCCGGTTGTTCGTCCCGAGTCGCTTCGTGACCCTCCCTTGAGCTCGGCGGGGGCCCCCCAGAGGCCGCAAGCGGCCGGAAGCCGCCCGCTCCGCTGCTTCTGGGGCGTCGGAGACCAGGGGCTCCTCACCCACGGGCCCCTCAACGGGAACTGGAACATCTACATTACCAGTGGCGGGCGGTTTTTCAATCCCATGACTTTTTGGAGGGTCGGGGACGACGTCGGGGTGGTGTGGTGTATACATTTGTCCCCGTATTCCCGTGGAGACAACAAACAATGTATGCACGAGGACGCCGTGTGCACCAGAATCCGTTTTCTCGTGCGAATCTCAGCGCGGGACCAGAAGAAAGCATCGGCGTATAAGGTTCGGTTCCTTACCCTGACCTTCCAGAGAGCTATTTCTTAGCACTGGAGACCTGAAAGCCTGAAAAACTAAACGAAACAGCCTACAAGCAAGACATAGAATAGCTCTGGGATAGGTTTTTAGGTCGGGTGCCATTTTGTTTTGAGCCCTCCTGGAAGGTCAGGGTACCTCACCCCCGGGGGAAGCCCCAGCGCACCACACGCCCCCAGCGCTCCAGACTGGGAGCCCGCGGTATTTTTCGGTTTTATACGAAGTTGGTTCTGCCAAGTGTTTTAATAGTAATACTACAGCTACCGACTTGAGAATTCGACAGGCTGACGCGCCTAAAAAACTAAACGAAACAGCCTAAAACCAAGACGTAGAATAGCTCGGGGATAGGTTTTGAAGTCGGGTGCCATTCTGTTTTAAGCCCTCCTGGAAGGTCAGGGTACCTCACCCCCGGGGCAGCCCCAGCGCACCACTCGCCCCCAGCGCCCCAGACTGGGAGCCGGCGGTATTTTTCGGTTTTATACGAAGTTGGTTCTGCCAAATGTTTTCATAGTAATACTACAGCTACCGACTTGAGAATTCGACAGGCTGACGCGCCTAAAAAACTAAACGAAGCAGCCTAAAACCAAGACGTAGAATAGCTCGGGGATCGATTTTGAAGTCGGGTGCCATTTTTGTTAGCCCTCCTGGAAGGTCAGGGCACCTCACCCCCTAGGGCCGCCCCAGCGCACCACCCGCCCCCGGCGCCCCAGACTGGGAGCCGGCGGTATTTTTCGGTTTTATACGAAGGTGGTTCTGCCAAGTGTTTCAATAAAAACACTACGGACCTGCGAATCCGACAGGCTGACGCGCCACAACCTACTACAAGTACAAAAAAAGGCAGCCCCATCAAAGGCATAACCTATTACAAGTGCAAACACGGTTCTGCCAAGTGTTTCCATAAAAATGCTACGGACCCGAGAATCCGACAGGCTGACGCGCCACAACCTACTACAAGTGCAAAAAAGGGCCGCCCCAGCGCACCACCCGCCACCCGGAGCTCCAGAGGACGCCAGGCCACGGCGCACGGGGCGCAAAGGAGCCTCCTCGGGCCCTCTGGGATAGGTTTTTAAGTCGGGTGCCATTTTTGTTAGCCCTCCTGGAAGGTCAGGGCACCTCACCCCCGGGGCCGCCCCAGCGCACCACCCGCCCCCGGCGCCCCAGAGGACACCGGGCCGCGGCGCACGGGGCGCGAAGGCGCCTCCTCGGGCCCTCCTCGCGCGCTGCGCGGCCTCGCGCCCTGCCGGGGGCGGCAGCGCGAGGGCGCAGACCGGGCCGCCTGCCCTGCGGTCCGGCGCGTCGCGGTGAGAGGCGCCAGCTTTGAGTCGGGCGTGTCCCTCTGCAGGGGGATCATTCAAAATTAGTATTATATATACACACACATTCCTTCTTTAAATAATATATAAAAGAGAAAGAAATAAAAGAAGAGAACACAAAAAAAAAAAAAAAAAAAAAAAACTCTGGGGACGATTTGTTGACCATTTTTGAGCATTTGGGGGGGTATTTTCTGAGTACCTTTTTATTTCTCGCCCAAAAGACCCCTGTAGGGGCCGCGACCCCGATTCGATTCGCTGCGGTCCGTCTCGCCAGCGCATCGGCCGGTGCAGAGCCTGGCGCGGCGCTCCGATGTCGATCTCCGATGCGGGGCGCTTCGCCCGCGATCTGGCCCGGTGCCGATCCGCTTCGGTCCCTCGGTTCGATGCGGCTCATGTCTGGCAGAGGTGCGCCGGCGTCGCTCGGCGTGAGCCCTCTGCACCTCTGGCGTGGGCCCCCGGGGGCTCGTCGTCCGCGGACGGCAACGACAGCGACGTTGGCGATGTGGACGACCACGAGGTTGTTGTCGATGGTGACAATATGGACCCCTCCCTGGGACCAGCTTTTCATGCGGAGTCGTTTCTCGATGGCCCCGTGGCGGGGAAACGGCTTCCGGAGACCAGAAACGCAGAAGAAACAGCCGTCGCGATTTGTTAATGCTTGACTGCCCCCAGATTTGAGGGAAGCGCAAAGACGGGTGATCCAGGATGACCTAGGCCTCCCAAATGCGGCTGAAGAATGTGGGGTCGGAGGATCGCGCCGCACCGCCGATGTATCGGCGATGCGGCGCAATCAGGCACCCGAGTTTCTCGATCCCGACGTCGCCGATGCATCGCCAAATGCAGCGAGATCCTCCGACCCCATCTAGTCTTCGGGGCGTCCAAGAGAGGGCCAGGACCAGAGTGGGGGCCGGGGCCACGAAATCTCTCTGACTGCACGGCCCCTTGCCTTCGCTCAACACGTCCCTTGGCCCCCCCCTCGCCCGCGCACGTGCACCAGGCCATGATGCACCGCCCCTCGCCTCTTCTTGGCCCCCCGCTGCGGCGCACCCGAGAAGCTGGTCCAGATTTGCCCCGTGTCCTGCTCGTCGGCGGTGGCTCGCGAGCACGCCGCGGCCCCTGATGCGCGACCGCGCCAGCCTTCCGCCGGTGCCGTGCCGAGCCCGGGGATTGCGCAGAGCATCGGAGGTTGCCGCAAGGTCAGGAGCGAAAGAAGGACGTACATGTACATGAATCCACGCTGTTTTCGAGAGCACGCATTTCACAAATGTTCGTATAACGCGGCCCGTCTCGCGAATCGAGGGGCCGTGTTCATGTACATAGCTGGGCGCGTACGTCCTTTGTGGGCTCCCTAGCAAGGGTTCGTTTCACATTGTCGGTTTG
>CAUYUJ010014246.1:143761-146261 GCA_963575745.1 Prorocentrum cordatum | reverse complement strand
GAGCATACACTCTTGGCGCTCCGCCCGGTTTCTTGGATCCGCGCGGGGCTCCCCCCCGGCGGCGCTTCCGGCGCCGGCCCGGGCCCGCTCCGCGCGCCAGGGAGGGGTGGGCCCGGCGCAGATCCCAGAAGTCCGTGCGGAGCGCCAGAACCCTATGTCCCTGGCGTTTTCCTTCTTCTCGCTCCCACGGCTCGACTGGACCCACTGGTTCGCGCCGTTCGGCGGCCAGGACGGCAGCCCGCTGGGCTGGCCGGGCCGGCTGCTGCGCGGCATCGCGTCGGGCGAGCGCGCCGTCGAGGACCTCCTGGACGGGCCCGCGCTCCGGGAGCTCTTCCCCGCGGGCCCCCCCGAGTTCGTGAGGATGCAGGAGGGGAAGCAACACACAGGCACCACGAACCGTCGACTCCCAGGAAAGCCCGAGGGGAACATGGGGGAAAAGTGTGGAGGGGGGGGGGGGCGGGAGAGACGAAAGCCCCGAAGATGCTGGAAAACGTGTGGGGAATCCGGGGGGTTGTGCCTACCCATTTGTGTGTGTGTGTGCCCCTGGGCCCCCTGGTGAGGATGTCGCCCATGACCTACGCGGCTCGCCTCCCGGAGGCCGACGGCACCGGCGCCTGGTGGTCGCGCGCGCCCGCCGACGTGGCCGTGGACTCGGCCTGGGAGGGCCTCTCGCCTCGGGAGCCCGCAGCCCGCTCGCTGGTGCCCGAGCAGGGGAGCGACTGCAGAACTGAGTTGCCTGAAGTCGGGCCTGTCCCTCCACAGGAGGAGTGTTCCAAAATAGTCCAGGGACGGTATGGGGAAGATTCGTTTGGCATTTTCTTGACTCTGTTTGAGCATTTTTGGGGGGTATATTTTTCATCCAAAATCCACCTGTAGGGGGACATGCCCGACCTAAGATTTACCCCAAACTTGATGTTCCCAGAGATCCAACGTACTCAGAAAGTCGAGGCGGAGGTTTTTCATTGTTTTCGGCCTCCGGGGGACCCTCGCCGAGCCCCGGGACTGAGGACGCAAAATTGGTCATGGGGAATGGGTCGAGACTTCGGGGGACCCCGCATTGAAGAAATCACGACATCGCATCTCTGGGTACCCCAAAATTGATGTTCTCGTCGAATCTACGAAAAATACCTACAAGGTTCGTAGATCTACGAACGCTTTACTCCAGGCCTCCCAGATGGGGTCGGAGTAGATGGGGTCGGAGGATCGCGCCGCATCACCGATGCATCGCCGATGCGGCTCGATGCGGAGCCCGATTTGCTTCACGACGACGTCGGCGACGCACCGCCGACGCCGGCGATGCGTCGCCAGTGCATAGCCGATGCATCGCCGATGCATCGGCGATGCGGCGCGATCCTCCGACCCCATCTACTCCGACCCCATCTAGGAGGCCTCTCTACATGCGTGCCCTCTGCAGACTCGACGTGCACACCACCCTCGGGAGCAAGACACAGCCACTCTGCAGTCCACCTCCCCCTCCCCTCGAGGTGTTCCACCGCGACGAGCTCCTGCGCCTCGCGCCGCCCGCGGGCGCCGCCCCGTGGCCCGGCCTCCCCGGCCTCCGCGCGGCGGCCGACGGCGGCGGCGATCAGGAGGGAAAGAAACACGCAGACACAATTAATCGTCGACTCCCAGGAAAATATGGGAAAATTTAGGAAGTGGGGGGGAAGACAGAAACCCAGAAACTATGGGAAAACATAGGGAATATTTTTCTTTGTGTGTATCTATTTGTGTGTCCTGGGGCCCCTTCAGGCGAGGCCTTCGTCTGGGCCCTGCTCGCCGCCGCGGAGGCCGCGCGCCAGGCCGCGGAGGCCCCGCCGCCGCCCGGGCGGGGCCGCGCGGCCCGAGGCCGCCGCTCGCCGCCGAGCGCCCCGCCGCCGCCACGCGCCGCCGCGGCCGCCGCCGGGGGCGCCGGCGCGCGGCGCGGCGCGCGGCCGCCGGCGGCCGGAGGCCCGCGCGGGGCGCGCCGGCGCGGGGCGCCGCGGGCTGGCTCCGCGTGGGGCGGGAGGCGTCGGCCCCTCCTCCTCCTCCCCTCCTCCTCCTCCTCCCCCTCCCCATCCTCCCTCCTCTCCTCCTCGCCCTCCTCCTCCTCCTCCTCATCCACCTCCTCATCCTTCCTCCTCTCCTCCTCCTCCTCCTCCTCCTCCTCCTCCTCCTCCTCCTCCTCCTCCTCCTCCTCCTCGGCTCGAAGAGTGAAGCAGTGGCGGAGCGTCCTGGCTCGCTTATAATAGCCCTATTCGGGCAAGGTTCTGCGAACCTTTTTGCGGTTGCCACAGAGTGTTCTTATAGAGCGTGTCTGGCGGAGCCTGTCTTGTCTGAACACATCGGGTCGATGTTCTAAGAACACTGTTTTTTGTTATTAGAACATTTTGGGGTTCTACGAACATTTCGTGGTAGGACTATAGGAATGCCAGGACGGTCGGTCCCTGCTCAAAAGAGGGGGGGGTGCTAAGGTGCCCCTGGCCCAAGGGTTGCAGGAGTACTTACATGCTTGAGGACGCAG
>CAUYUJ010014246.1:95000-138661 GCA_963575745.1 Prorocentrum cordatum | reverse complement strand
CCTCTGCGCGCCGCCAACCATCCACCAGAGAGCGATGGAAAAAGTGCGCTTGCGCCGAACTTCGCGCGTGAGCTGCTGGCGTGTGGTCGCCAGTAAGCGCCCCCCCTCTCTTCCACGCAGCCTGCCGCTCTTGGCGGCCTGCAGGAGCCATATCGCGTAAGGCCGCTACGGCATAACGCGCAAGACTGAAGTCGGGCATGTCCCTCTACAGGAGGAATATTCGAACATAGTCAAAAAAATTGTCTGTGGACGATGTTTCAACGATTTCTGCACTAGTTTAGAATATGTTCTGAATTGTTTTTGCTCTCGTCAAAAATCCGCCTGTAGGAGGACATGCCCGACCTAACGCAAGACCCATTTTTCCTTTGTCGCTCGCCTGGCCCTAGCTGGGCATGGACGCTTGTCCGCAGTGCTGATGCGCGCGGCGCTGAGGCGAGAGCCCCATCTTGAAAACGACGCCTTTCCATCCTTTTAGATGTTGGAAGCGTCAAGCTGTACAGTCGGGGCCCTGAAGAAGGAACCCTTTTTGTTGGGGAGGGGCTCCGTGTTCCTTAGTTGCTTTACAGTGTTCCTTGGGTTTTCCTGAGGTTTTCCATGGAACATTGGAGTTTAACTTATGGGGAAAAGGGGTCTCGTTCCTTACTTATCGTTCCTTAGGTCAACGCCCCGGCTGTAGGATCTCAGATGGTGAGGACGTCTCAGGCCAAGCGCCCAGCCCGCTCTATCGACACGACCGGTCGTGCGACAGAGAGCAGGAAACCACCAGGGAAGGTGATGAAGGAGGAGGGAGGAGGAACAGGATGAGGAGGAGGAGGAGGAGGAGGAGGAGGAGGAGGAGGGAAAGAGAGGAAGTAGGAGAGGAGGAGGAGGAGGAGGAGGAGGAGGAGGGGACGACGAGGAGGAGGAGGAGGAGGGCGAGGACGAGGAGGAGGAGGAGGAGGAGGAGAAGACAGGAGGAGGAGGGTGTGATGATAGGAGGGAGGAGGAGGAGGAGGAGGAGAGGAGGAGGAGGAGGTGGAGGAGGAGGAGGAGGGAGGAGGAGGAGGAGAAGGAGGCAGGAGACAGGAAGAGGAGGAGGAGGAGGAGCAGGAGGAGGAGGAGGAGGAGGAGGAGGAGGAGGAGGAGGGGGGGGAAGAGGAGGATCGAGGAGGAGAGAGAATAGGAGGAAGGGAGAGGAGAAGGAGGAGGAGGGGGAGGAAAAGGAGGAGGAGAAGGATGAGGAGGAGCAGGAGGAGAAGGAGGAGGAGGAGGAGGAGGAAGGAGTGAGTGATTGAGTGAGTGAGCGAGTGAATGAACGAGTGAGCGAGTGAAAACAATAACGATGCGATCCCGTGCCTTCGACCGAGCCGCCCCCTGAGCTCCTGGTCGCAGGCGACGAGCCAAAGGACGTAGAAGAGGTAAACAACTGGAGCCCGAGGAAATGCGACCAGGAAGTCCACGCTGCACGCGAGGCGTGACATGAACCCCAAGCCGCCGATACCTCGAATGAATGCCTCCTTGCACACAAAGAATAACAACTGGCCAAGCAGAAACAAATTCAAATCGATACGGCCCACTGCCATGGTGATAACACCACTGGCCATCGGGCAACATCGTATTCCGCACAGGCAGAGCAGCGTCGCACGGCTCCAACTCGAGATCGTCTCCTCCACAAACTGCTACTCCGACTGCCAGTACTAAATGAGCAATCTTATTCCTCCAGACCTGCCTGCACCTGTAACTTGAATATAATGCCACGACGCTATGCGTGTCATTGAGATGAAGCCTCCCAGAACAAATTCCATAAAAAAGAGCCGCCGCCTGGGTGGGATTTATATGGGCTCGAGGCCCCCGTGCCCCCTGGTTGCGGACGGGATACCGATGAAGACGTGCAGGGAGAGCACCCAAAGAACTCCTAAATTGAGTGACGTTAGTTTAAAAATTGGAGTACATGAGAGACACTACGCTTCCACGAAAACCCGAATCCAATAAAATAAAATAATAATAATAATAATATATGAGAGAGAAAAAAAATAATCAAAAAAAAAAAAAAAAAAAAAAAAACGCCCAGGAAGTGGTGGTTGAGGCCACCCCAAACCATGAGATGGATGCTGATCAGCGCGCTCAGAAAAGAACCCAAACTCGCATTGACCAGCGAAAACTGCCTGGCGGCAACTTCGCCCAGACCTCGCCAACGCCCGCCAGAATGGAGGCGAACTCCAGCCCTGGGACGTGCCCGTCAAGCGCGCCACGCGGAGGCACCGGGCGCGACCCGGGAGGGAGCAGGGAGGAGGATCCAGGAGGCGTCCCCCCTCGCCGAGGCTTCGACCCCGCGACCAGGGCGTGGTCGGCCACCCCGCCCATGCGGACGCCCCGCATCCAGGCGACCCGTCGCGCGCGCGCGCGCCGGCAGTCGTGGAGCGCCCACGTCGCCGATTTCCCGACCACGACGACGACGACGGCGAGGAGGAGGAGCAGGAGAAGGAGGACAAGTGCAAACTCAAGACTCATCAAAGATGTTGCAATAAACCCTCCCTCCAAGTTTCCTCTTCACAGGTCCCAACAAGGGTTCATTATCACTGAGGGGAGTGCCCCGTTGGAAGACAACCGTCTGACAATGCTGATCCGTGCCAGAACACCCTTCCTGGAACCTCAACGCCGCGAATCAACGTAACTGTTGCGTCCTGACGATCCTGAATCGTGCCAGAGCACCACTCCTGGGACTTCAACACCGCGAATCAGTGTAACCGTTGCGCCCTGACAGTCCTACATTTTGCCAAAACACAATTTGGGGGAGGTCAAGCATAACAAGATTTGAAACTGCTGCGAACTCTTGAGACGAATGTGCGCGGCACTACGGCGAGAGCCACATTTTGAAAAGGTACCGACCTCCACCCGTAGAACTCTTGTAACTGTTTAAGACGAATGTGCGCGGCGCTACGGCGAGAGTCACATTTTGAACACGGCCCGCCCTCCATCCGTGAAACCTCTGCAAACTTTCAAGACGAATGTGCGCGGCGCCAAGGCGACAGCCAAATGTTGAAAACCACCCGCCATCCATCTGTGAAACTGCTGCAGGAGTCTCAGGCGACACGCCTGGCCCGCCCTACCGACGCGTCTCCGGGTGCGACAGGGAAGAGTTATTCACACAGAAAGCGGATGGAGGAGGAGGAGGAGGAGGAGGAGGACGACGACGACGACGACGACAACGACGACGACGACGACGAGGACGAGGGCGGGGACTAGGGCGACGACGGCGAGCGAGGCACGAGGTTCTGGGGACCTTCGGACACGCCCGGGAGAACCCCCCAAAGGCCCTCGGGGGAGGAGAAGGAGGAAGAGGGAGGAGGAAGAGACCCCCGGGAGAGGAGGAAGGGAGGCCGACGACGACGAGTTCCCTGGCCGCTTTCTGAGGTTTCCAGCGGTACTCTGATGTGTGACCAGAGGTATGCGGACGTTCTCGATCTATTCCGCGAGCTTCTGGAGGAGGAAACGAACGCAGACCCCCGACGTCGTAATTTATTTGCAACGTGGATCCCCAGAATGTTGGATCCCTTCCCCAGGACCAGCCTTTCATCCTTAGTCGTTTCTTTACAGTCCCAGGGACCTGTAAGGACCCCCAGAGAGCAGATTGCCAGAGACTGCCCGTCATGCTCTCATTCACGGCACGAGGGAGCCTAGGGAGTAGAGGAAGAGGAAGAGGAAGAGGAAGAAAAGGAGCAGGAGGAGGAGGGCCCTGTTTGTTTTGCATTACTATGAAGAGGAAGCACGCTGCGTCTGGAAGCGAAGGGCCAGGGAAGCGCGATACGGAGGCACCGAGCCGGCGGCCTTGTGAAGAGGCCGAAGGAAGCATGAGACAGGCGGGAATTTTCGAGGAGAAAGAGAGGGAGGAGGAGGAGCAGGAGGAGAAGGAGCAGGGAGGGAGGAGGAGGAGGAGGAGGAGGAGGAGGAGGAGGAGGAGGAGGAGGAGGAGGCGGAGGAGGAGGAGGAGGGAGGAGGAGGGAGGAGGAGGAGGAGGAGGAGAGGAGAGGAGGGAGGAGGAGGAGGAGGAGGAGGAGGAGGAGGAGGAGGAGGGATGGAGGAGGAGAGGGCAGGAGGGAGGAGGAGGAGGGAGGAGGAGGAGGAGGAGGAGGAGGAGGCAGGAGGAGGAGGAGGAGGAGATGGAGATGGAGGAGGAGGAAAAAGTGTTGCTTCGCCAGCGTGGCTCCTGCACCAGAGCACAGGCAGAGGAGCGGCGCCCCGCTCCGAGAGGGCCCTGGGGCCCCGGCTGCTCCGCGGCAGGGGCCCCGGCTGCAGCGGTCTCGGCCCCCGGTGGGAGCCGAGGCAGACACGCCCAGGCAGGGCCCGTCCTGCTTCGCAGGGCCCGCCGGGAGCGGCTCGGCCGGCGCCGCCTCGGGCGGCGCCTCCGACGGCGCCTCGGCGGCGGCGGCGGGCGCCGCGGCCTGCGGCGGTCGGCCGCTCGGCTCGTCGCCGGTCGGCCGCTCGCCGCTGCTCGGCGCGCCGCGGCTCGGCGCGCCGCTGCCCAGGGGAGGCAGACAGTCGAAGGAGAAGAAAAAGGCTGACCCACGGTCGAAGAAGAAGAAGAAGAAGGCTGACCCACGGTCGAAGAAGAAGAAAAGGCTGACCCACGGTCGAAGAAGAAGAAAAGGCTGGCCCACGCCAGACGCGCCGACAGGCTGACCCACAGTCGAAGAAGAAGAAAATCGGCATCAGCACCGGCGTCTGGCGCTCCGCGCGGACCGTCGAAGGTTTATGTTTCAGCCGCTTTTTTGTCTGATTCTACACAAGGGGGGTCAGAATAATCGCGTGAGACAAACGCGGAGCCTGAATCCTGCATTCCCGAATTCTGGCCCTCCTCCTGCTTCCGCAGACTGGCGCGAGGCCGCAGCGTGCTGATCGGCAGGGGACGGCAGATCGGGACCAGAAGAGGCGAGTTGGGAGGAGGAGGAGGAGGAGGAGGAGGAGGAGGAGGAGGAGGGCCCTGAATCCTTGTTCTCATCCTCGCTGGTTTCCGCGGCGAGAGAGAAGGGCGCGACCTGCACAGACGGCAGCGCAGGGTGCTTACCAGAGCCCAGTTGCTTCCCAGGTCCAACACGCAAGCATAGAGACAGGCTTCCGAAGACAATCCCCATTGAAGTTGCGAACCTGACCACCAGCCGCTGCGGCAAAACATTTAGTGCGTGAGAATGAGGAGGAGGATGTGAGGAGAAGGGAGAGGAGGAGGAGGAGGAGGAGGAGGAGGAGGAGGAGGAGGAGGAGGAGGAGGAGGAGGAAAAAGAGGAGGCGAATCTAGCACTGATCTAGCACTTCGACGAGCCAGGAATCAGCGAACCAACTAACGCTCGAGCGAGGACGCACCACCTATCCCTAGGACGTCCCTGGGCGATGAGGCGGGGCGACAGGTCAAGTTGTTGAGCTGAAGCTGACGTTGCCGTCACAGCTCCCTTGCGGGCTTGCCGTCCAAGCTCGCACCCCCTGCCATGTCGCCGCCCTCTACAGACCGTGCCGCCACTGCCTGCCTTCTCGCACGAACCGCTCCCAGCGTTGTAGCTGATGCTACTCGGCTCCTGCTGCTCCATCTGGTGGGGAGGTGGGGACTGAGGTTGATGGTCCGCCTGCTGCCTGCTGCCCTTCTCGCTTGCACCACTCTCAGCGTTGTAGCTGATGTGTCGCCCACTGCCGCCCTTCTCGCATGAACTACTCCCAGCGTTATATAGCTGATGTGTCGCTCATTGCCGCCCTTCTCGCGTGAAGCTGAAAGTGTCTACCCACGCCTTGCTCCTCGTATCGACAACGCCTGCGGCCAGTACTTGCCCTTCTCGCACGCTGTAGCCGATGACTGCCGGCGCCGCCGAGCCTGCCACGTCTCGCCCCGCCCCCACAGTGCAGGCAGCCATTGCCCGCTCTTCTCGCGTGCGCCCACTCCAGCGCTGCAGCGGATGACGTCTGAGCGCGGTGCCCACACTGCGCCAGCACCATTGCCTGCGTTCTTGCTTGCGCCGACCCTACGGCTGCAGCAGATGGCGTCGAGGTGCGGTGCCGGCCATACGTTTGTTCCATTGCTTGCTTTCGCGCAAGGCTTGCTTCCTGCACTGTAACTGATCCTCTCCGACACGCCCGTTCTGGCACTGTCAGCGTCTGCTGCCACTGCCTGCCCTCTCGCATGAGCGAATCCTTGCAATGTGGCTGACTAGGGCCGACCTGCGGACTACCGTCCACGACTGCTAATGTATTGGGAGGGCGCATGCCGCTGTGCAGTGCTTCAGGGCGAGCTGGGTGCTCGATGATCCTGTCGGCGCCGGGAGCAGCGTTTGCAGCAGCATCGGATATGGCAGCATCGGCAGTAAGCCGAGAGGGGGGTGGAGCGACGTGACTGGCAAACGACGGCAGCCACTGTGCAGAGGGAGCCGTGGGCAACGAGGAGAAGGAGGTCGAGCAAGGGAGTACAACCTGTATGGAAAAACCATACCCCGCGCCTCCTGGAACACGCGCCGTGCGGGAGTAGTCCCAGAAAAAGCGTTCCGGGTCGTTGGCGGCTCGGTCTGAAAGGTTTTTCGGCTATCCCCTTCCAGCCCAAGAGGGCCCCAAGAGGGCCCCAAGAAAGCTCCAAAGGGGCCCCAAGACTGTTCCGGAGGGCCGCAAGAGGGCCCCAAGTGAGCCCCCCAGGGCTCCAGACGCGGGGGCAAGTCGTCTAGGGCTCTCAGGGGGCCCTCAGCCCCCATAGGACCCCCTCAGGGGGACCCAAGACTGCCCCAAGAGGGTTTGAAAAAGGCCCAAGAATTTGTCACGAGAAGGGGCCGTCTTCGCGACAGGTCGTGGGCCCCTCTGGGAGCCCCAAGATGGCCTCAAGAGGGCCCCAAGAAAGCTCCAAAGGAGCCCCAAGACAGCTCCAAGAGAGGAGGGAGTCCACCCGTGAGTCAAAAACCATACCCCGCACCTCCCGAGGACGCCTCTTCCTCGGAGGGCTCGCCAGAAATTCGTCCGGGCCGCTCCGCGGCACCCAGGGACGCTTTTTTCTGAGGCCTCTAAGAGGCTGGAGTGGGGTTGGAATCGTTCGATGCTCGTTTCGGGGACCCTCCTGGAGCCCACCGAACGGATCTGTTCGACCCCAGTTCGACTCAGGTTCGACTCAAGTTCGACTCAAGTTCGACTCAGGTTCGACTCAGGTTCGACTCAGGTTCGACTCAGGGTCGACCCACATCGACTGACGTTCGACGCAGCGTCGACGCACGAGTGGAGCGAGTGGCTCCAGGAAGGTCCCCAGAACGAGCATCCAAGAATCGGATCGAAAAAAACATACCCCACACCTCTTGGGACACGTGCCGTGCGAGAGGGGCCCCCTGCCGCGCGAGAGGTGTCCCAAGAGGTGTGGTGTGTGGGTTTTGTCACTCCAGCGGCGCGTCCACGGAGGAACTATCTCCAGTGCACCCTGCGGGGAGGGGTTCTTGAAGGCGCCAGCGCAGGCGTCCGGGGCAGCTTCTGGGAGCTTGTCGTGAGCGTCTCTGTGGTTTTCGGGGGGCCAGTGGCCCCAGGCACGGTATCTTGGGGCTCCCTGGAAGCTTTTCGAAGGCGTCTGGGAGGCCTCCGGATGTCGTTGGAGCTCGTCTTGGGCCGCCTGCGGGGGCGTCCTGGGAGTCCACCCGGGCCACGGTGGGCCGATTTCGGAAACCTTGGGCGCAAAGCTGGGCCAGATGGGGGGGTTGTTCCACAGTTGGCCTTCTGGGGAGGCTTCTCGCGGGCCTCTCGGAGGCAGTTTTCGAAGCCTTTGGGGGGCCGTTTGGGTTGGGGCCTCTTTGGGGCCTCTCAGGGGCCTTTTGGTGCCTCTTCGGGGCCTCTTGGGGGCCTCTTGGGGCGGAAGGCTGGGATTTTCGATTGGAGGTCCCCCTCTTGGGGCCGTCTTGGGGCCCTCTTGGGCCGTCTTGGGCGCGTCTTGGACCGTCTTGGCGCCCTCTTGGGCCGTTTTGGGGGCCTCTTGGGAGCCTCTTGGGCCGTCTTGGGGGCCTGTTGGACAGTTTTCAGCGCCATGGAAGCCGAAAAGCCGTACATGCTCGAAATGTACGCTTTCCTCCGAAAAATCGATGATTTGGGCCTCTTGGGGCCCTCCTGGGACGCCACTTGGGCGTCCCTTGGGCCGTCGTGGAAGCCTCTTGGGCCGTCTTGGGCTCTCTTGGGGCTCCCTGGAAGCCACCGTGGGCTCTCTGGGGGCCCGCGTGGACCGTCCCCACGAGCGGAGCCGCCGAGGTGCCGCCCCCCAGGGCCCGGCGAGGGTGCCCCCAATGGCCCTTCTCGCACGCGCAATGCCCGGTATTGTAGGTTAGATGATCCACTCCTTCGTTGGCGTTCCTTGCAGTGACAACTGCTGCTGCTGCTGTTGCTGCTGCTGCTGCTGCTGCTGCTGCTGCTGCTGCTGCTGCTGCTGCTGCTGCTGCTGCTGCTGCTGCTGCTGCTGCTGCCCGTCGTTCCGATAGAGCTGACCCCTGCATCGTGGCAGGTGGATTTCGCCCACGCTCGCCCTCCTGGCGGCAACAGCGCCTGCTGCCACTGCCTGCCTTCTCGCGAGAGCTGATGCTGTTCCGCTCCTGCGCGCCTCGGAAGCCCGGCCGGGGGGTAGTCAGCCCGCCAGTCCGCGTCTCGTTCTGCTTCCGCTCTGGCAGCGGCGCCGCGCAGACGGGCGCCATTGTTTCCCAGGAGGTGGACGAGAAGGAGAGGGCCAGAAAGGAGAGGAAACAGCGACGACTCTTGGGGCTGGCGCGCATGCCTGATCACAGCGCTGCAGCTGATGAGGTTGGGCACCACGGTTTGTTGTGAGCGGCTCGCGACCGCATTGACATCCCGAAGTTGGCGGTCGCAGCGCCCGCTCGGTCTCGCAAGCACGGGCGACTCGGGCGCGGCACGGCTAGAAGGAGGAGGACGGAGGAGGACGGAGGAGGAGGAGGAGGAGGAGAAGGAGGAGGAGGAGGAGGAGGAGGAGGAGGCGAGGAGGAGGAGAAGAAGAGGAGGAGGAGGAGGAGGGCAGGAGGAGGAGGAGGAGGAGAGGAGGCGGAGGAGGAGGAGGACGAGGAGCACGACGACGAGAAGGACGAAGAGGACGACGACGACGACGACGACGACGACGACGACGAGGAGGACGAGGAGGACGAGGAGAGGGCGGAAGAGGAGGAGGACGACGACGACGACGAGGCGGAGGAGGAGGAGCACGAGGAGAAGGAGAGGGTAGAGGAAGATGGAGGAGGAGGAGGTGGCGGAGCAATGCCTCTTGCAGCGTGCCCCGATGTGGAGGAGGAGGAGGAGGAGGAGGAGGAGGAGGAGGAAGAGGAGGAGGAGGAGGAGGAGGAGGAGGAGGAGGAGGAGGAGGAGGAGGAGGGGGACGACGACGACGACGACGACGACGACGACGACGACGACGACGACGACGACGTCAGAGAGTACCATGAGGAGGAGGAAAAGTCTGATGAGGTGGAGGTTGAGGAAGGAGGAGGAGGAGGAGGAGGAGGAGGAGGAGACTACTCATCCGCCGGCGGCCAGCGGGCATCCTTACATTTGCCCTTCAGACGCTTCACTGTTCGCTTTCTGGCGTACCACTGAGCTGCAGTCGCGAAGGAAGAGTTGGAACACTAGGAGGGGGGGAGAAAGTGAAGCGGAGGGGATACACTGCAAGGGCAGCCCCACTTGCGAGCAGCTCGCCGCCTAGGCGGAACATCGCGCCACCATCGCCAAGGGCATCTTTACATCGGCCCTTCCACCAATCACGGGCATCTTTAAATAGACCCTAACCGAGCCACGGCGCAGCACAGGAGGAAGCGAGAAGGAGAGGCGTGAGGCGAGGTGGTGTGTATGTTGGGAAACCTCGCCGTTGTCCGCATCTCGATGCCCTTGCGGGTTTCTCCATTTTCCCGCCTCTCATTGCCCTTTTATTTGTTGTTTGCACGCACTGCTCGTACACTAGTTGTTTCACGCGTGCGCCTTATCTGTTTTCAGCACGAGCGTTCAGACGCGGCGATCGCTTCGATCAACGTCGGTGTCACGCAGAAGGAAGAGGAGAAGCAGCAGGGGGAGGTAGGAAGGAAGGAAGGGAAGGAGGCGGGGAGGAAGAGGAGGAGTGGGAGGAGGGAGAGGATGGAGAGAAGGAGGAGGAGTTGGAGGAGGGGAGATTGTTTTTGACGTGCGCGTGTTGCAGGAGGAGGAGACGGAGAGAAGAGGTATGGAAAACAGGCAGAACGAGAGATTGATCTATAGAGAGAGATAGAAGAAGTTGGAGGAGCATGGGGAAGAGGAGGAGCACAGGGGTGGCTCTGCTCAACGTCCACGCCTCGCATGTGGAGGAGGTGGAGGAGGGCGAAGAGGGCTGACAGGGAGGAGAAGAAAGATGAGGGGGACCAGGCAGAAAAACGGGAGGCAGAGAAGGGCGAGCAAGAAGGAGGAGGGGGAGGAGGGAGAGGGAGGAGAAGGAGCACCAGAGCAGGCCTAGGATGCGTCAACGATGTCGCCATACGCCCTCCCGTCCCAAGTTTCCTTCCCATGAGTTCCTGCAGGCGTTCCTCCTCCACTGAGGGAAGCACCCCCTTGGAGGACGAGCGCCTCCATGAGCACGCCACGCTTGCAAGAGCCTCGCTTTGGACAAATATATCCTCCTCCTCCTCCTCCTCCTCCTCCTCCTCCTCCTCCTCCTCCTCCTCCTCCTCCTCCTTCCTCCTCCTCTTCCTCCTCCTCCTCTTCCTCATCCGCCTCCTCCTCTTCCTCCTCCTCCTCCTTCGAGCTATAAGGAACTCGAAGGAGGTAGGATTATACATAGCCAACGGAAGTGTGCAGCGAACGACTTGTGAAAGTGCTGCACCATGTGACACACTGGCCCAGAAGAGTTGAGAAAGCCGAAGGCAAATGCACGTGGTGAAAAGGAACTAGATTCCATCCATGCAGCTGTTGCAGATTGCCATGCTTTTGGTCCTAGTTTATAGGGAAAGCTAAAGCGCATTCGCAATTTTGAAACAGGGTTTGCCTTCCACAATTGTAACTGTTGGATGCGTTCCGAATACGGACGCGCGCGAAGCTATGACAAGAGCCACATGTTTGGAAACCACCCGCAGTTCATGTTTGAAAAATTGGGAGGAGACTCCAAAAAATGTGCGCGGCGCGCAGGCGATAGCCACATGTTGCAAACCACGCGCCATACGTTCTTGCAGCTCTCGGGAACTTGTCAGACGAGTGTGCGCGGCGCTATGGTTGAAGACACAGCTTGAAAACCAGCCGCCCTCCATCCTTCCACCGTTTGGAGCATGCTTTCGGATGTGCGCGGCGCCCTCCCGATAGCCACATTTGAAAAAAACACCCACCCTCCATCCTTGCAGCGAACGTGCGCGGCGCCCAGACTAGAGCAGCCTTTTCAAGACGGCCCTCCCTCCATCCTTGGAACTGTTGGAGCCTTGTAACGCTCACGTGCGCAGCGCTCGGGCGATCGCCCGTTTCGAAAACCACCCATCCCCCATCTTGGCAAGGTCTGCCAACTTTAGAGGAACGTCCGCGGCAACCACACGCCCACCATCGTTTTGGCCTCGGGGAAGTACTTCCAAAATTCGAGGTACAGCGTTTGTGCGCTTCGTGTGTCGCCTTCGCCTCCCTCTCCCGCTCCTCACCGGGACTCACGCATACTCAGGCTTTGTCAAATTCAGACCAACCCAGAAACAGACTCATTCACATTCAGACTCACCCACATTCAGATTGCTTCCCCATATATGAAAGGTGGCTGTTATTATCATCCACATCCTAAGATGGGCTTCTTGTGATCAGTGAGAAGCCTCCTCCTCCTCCCGTTTCACATTCCTTCCGTCACGCTCACAATCACACTCATTCAGACTCACGCACATTCATTTTCGCTCACGCAGGACACGGACATTCAGTTGCACTCCTACTCAGCTTAGTCATCTCCACACTCATACGCAAAGCTCCTGCTTACATTAGTCACGCTCCGACTCAAGCACAGATTCAGATGAATTCGAACCCAGACCCACCCACACAATCTCTCCTACCCAGACTCACTCTTACTCAGAAGCCCCATGGTCACCGCGACGTAGCAGGTACGGTACTCGGGCACCCCAAGGAGAAGCCGCCAGGGGCGGGGGGCACTTGCCCGTTCGCGGGCAGATTGCGGGGATGTCTCGAGCGAGGCGCTCGGCGGGCGGCTCTGACTGGTGTGCTTTCCGAGCAGAGTGCGGGGACGTCTCCAGCGGGGCGCTTATCTTAGCACCCTGAGTGGGAGCCGCTAGGGGCGGGTACACTTGCCCGTTCACGCCTTGGTTGTGGGGATGTCTCGAGCGAGGCGCTCGCTTTGCTGCTCTGATTCCTTTGCGTTCCGAGCAGACTGTGGGGGTGTCTCGAGCGGGGCGTTTGTTTTCGCACCCCAAGGGGGAGCCTCCAGGTGCGGGGGCACTTTCTCGTTCGCGGCCAGATTGTGGGAATGTCTCAAGGGCGAGGCGCTCGGCTTGCTCACCTGGTTCCTCTGTTTTCCGAGCAGATTGTGGGGATGTCTCGAGCGAGGCGCTCGTTTTGCTGCTCTGATTCCTTTGCTTTCCGAGCAGACTGTGGGGGTGTCTCGAGCGGAGCGTTTGTTTTAGCACCCCAAGGGGGAGCCGCTAGGTGCCCGGACACTTGTCCGTTCGCGGTCAGATTGGGGGGATGTCTCGAGCGAGGCGCTCGTGTTGCGGCTCTGACCCCCTGCGTTCGAAGCAGAGTGTGGGGATGTCTCCAGCGAGGCGCTTGTTTTAGCATCAGCACCCTGAGCTGTCAGGTGGCATATCCTGGGCCCAGTCACGCCCAGATTGTGGGGATGACTAAAGCGAGGCGCTCGTTTTGCAATTATGATTCTCCGCCCCTCCATGCAGAGCCCCATGATCACCGCTGCGTAGCAGGCTAAAAGACTCTCTCGTTCTCGGTCACTGGCAGCGGGAAGTGTCAGGAAACTGGGTGCACGTGTGAGGATGTCCGCGTCGAATCTCTATTGCACGAAGACAAATCCGAGAGAGAATATGCAGTTGGGCGTCCTGCAATTGTGGGTATCGCTTTCTGCCCCCGCGGGGCTACGAAAAGTGCACGGGGTGTGCCGAGATTGTCGGGGGAGACACCGCGCGCCAACGGTCCCACTGGGGCCATCGGGGGAGCCCCCGCGTGGCGCAGCGAAACGTGGGAGGGGCGTGCCGGGAGTGGCGGGGAGACTCCGTGCGACAGGCCTCGGAAAAAAATAGGGAACACTCATGCCACATTCATCTGTGAACGCCTCACCCTCCCTTCAATGTTCATCAAAGTTGGCGGTGGGTCTGATGAGTTGCACCTCGACCGCAGTCTCCCCCGCGCGTGCCAACCTTGAGTTTGGAGGGCAGGGGAGGTGTTCACTAATTGTTTCCCTCTACTGGAGCTGTGCCAGTTGGGCCATCGGTGAAGCTCCCCAGGAGGTGTACCGAAATTGAGCGCCGGGACGCCAGGCGCCCTGTGCGACTGGGGCCTTCGGTGGAGCTCAGCACGCACGCCGACCCTGCCACCGGAGCCAACACACACGAGGGCTGGGATGAACCGGAGGAGGCAGAGTAGGAGGAAGAGGAGGAGGAGGAGGAGGAGGAGGAGGAGGAGGAGGAGGAGGAGGAGGAGGAGGAGGGGAGGAGGAGGAGGAGGAGGAGGGGGAGATGAGGTGGAGCACGGCGTTGCGGATTCAAAACGAGGGCCCCAAGACCACAGGATGGTTGAAACGAATGATGGTGATGATGATGTTGATGTTAATTGTGACGACGATGAGTATATGGTGATGCTCATGCTGGTGCGGATGGTGATGATGATGCGATGATCCTGAAGATGGTGATGGTGATGGTGATGATGGTGATGTTGCTGGTGGTATGATGACGATGTTGATGATGATGGTGATAGTGATGATGATGGTGATTATGATGATGATGATGATGATGATGATGATGATGATGATGATGATGATGACGATGATGATGATGATGATGATGATGATGATGATGATGATGACGGTAATGGTGGCGATGTTCATGGTGATGATTACGATGTTGATCATGATGATGTCGATGGTGGTGATG
This sequence comes from Prorocentrum cordatum, assembly GCA_963575745.1. Lineage (NCBI taxonomy): Eukaryota > Dinophyceae > Prorocentrales > Prorocentraceae > Prorocentrum > Prorocentrum cordatum. Next base: position 124,598 of record CAUYUJ010014246.1, on the reverse strand, counting down.
TTGATGCTGATGATGATGATGATGGTGATGGTGTTGATTATGATGATGATAGTGGTGGTGGTCGTCATGCTCCTGACGGTGGTTATGATGATGGCGATGATGGTGATGATGATGGTGATGAGGGTGACGATGATGACGATGATGATGGTGATGATTGTGATTATGGTGATGATGATCATGCTAGTGATGGTGCTGGTGATGATGGTCATGGTGGTGATCATGATGTTAATGGTGATGATAATGATGATGTTGATGATGGTGCTGATGATAGTGTTGGTTGTGATGATGATGATTGTGATGGTCGTGGTGATGATGACGGTGAGGTGATGATGGTGATGGTGATAGTGATTGTAAAGGTGATGGTGGTGATCCTGATGAATACGATGCTAATGTTTGTGATGGTGACTGTGATGAGAAGGATGATTTGGCGATTACGATGAGGACATGGCTGGAGGGCAGACGCGAAGAGAGGATGGGGAGGTGTGAGGAGGGACGCGGGGCGCTGCGGAGTCGAACCGAGAACCCAACACCACCGGCTGGAGGGAAAACGCGTGCTGCGCCTGCAAAGGAGAACCACCTGTCAAAAGGAAAAGCCACCCGCCCTCCATCACTGAAAACCTGGGCTGTTCAAAGCAAATGTGCGCGTCGTTCGGACGAGAACCACAGTTTCAAAACGACACGTCCTCCCTTCGCGCAACTGTTTAACGGTCAAGAACGGTGAGGAAGAAATCTCTCCGAGACGCCCGGCCCGCCCTTCCAACGCGCCTGGCGGTGCGACCACGAGGGGCCACTTATAAGGAGGAGATTGCAGGAGAAGGACAGGAGGAGGGACGGGAGGAGGAAGAGGGCGGACAAGGGATGGTAAGGAGAAGGGGGATGCGTTGCTTAACGCCCTCGCAGCGAAGGAGGAGGAGGAGGAGGAGGAGGAGCACGAGGGGAAGAGGAGAAGGAGTAGGAGGGAGGAGGAGGAGGAGGAGGAGGAGGAGGAGGAGGAGGAGGAGGAGGAGGGGGAGGAAGAGTAGGAGGAGGAGTAGGAGGAGGAGGAGGAGAAGGAGGATGACGACGACGACGACGACGACGAATACAAACCAAAAAAATGTCCAGGCGAAGGACCCAACCAGATTCAGGTGTGAATATACCGCAGGGCAGGTGGGAAGGCAGGGGGGAGCTCCCAATGGGGCCACCAAAAACTTGCGAGAGGTGGCCGAAACGGGCGGGGCGCTGCCCCTGGAGCTTTCGGTGGAGCTCCCTGCGGGGCCACGAAGACTGGGAGAGTTGTGTTTCGACATGGGGCGGCGCCACCATGCGGGAGTTGCCACTGGGCCTTCAAGTCCGGGGTGAGCGGCCCCAGGACGAGGACCCAGGGCGAGAGGGAGAGAGAGAAGAGAGCAGATGGAGAACAGAAAAGAAAGAGAGAGGCAAGAAAGAAAGCTGACGAAGGAAGAAGAGGGAGAGAGAGGAAAGCAGAGAGAGGCGCGCGCGACGACGACGGACGAACGACGACGACGACCGCCCGCGCGCGCCTGGCTCAAACCATGTCGGTGGAGGCATGGGGCCACGAAGCGTGTGAGGGATATACCCACCAACTGGGACGTTTCTGCTGTCCGGGAGGGGTTTTGAAAGGATCTCTCCCCACGGGCCACGACGTGTGTGAGGAGTGTCCCGAAGGTGGGCGGCGGCGCCATGCGGGTGTTACCGCTGGGGCCTTCGGTGGAGCCCCCTACAGGGTCCTATCGGGCTACGAATGAATGTGACAGGTGTGCCCACATGAAGCGGCGCATCCCTGCGAGCGCTACCACTGGGGCCTTCGGCGGAGCTCTCGGCGGAACCACAAAACGTGCGAAGGGTGCGTCGAAGTGCAGGCGGCGCCGCCATGCGGGCGCTGCCACTTGGGCCTACGATGGGGTTCTTCGCGGGGCTACGAAACTCGTAAAGGGTGTGCCGAAAGTGGGTGGCACCGCCATACGGTAGAGGGAAACAATTAGTGAACACCCCCCCTGCCCCCCAAACTCAAAGTTGGCACGCGGGGGGGAGACTGCGGTCGAGGTGCAACTCATCAGACCCACCGCCAACTTTGAACATTGGGGGAAGGGGGAGGCGTTCACAGATGAATGTGGCATGAGTGTTCCCTATTTTTCCGAGGCGTGTACGGGCGCTGCCACTGGGGCCTTCGGTGGAATTCCCTACGAGGCCACGACGAATGCGAGGGGTGTCCCGACATGGACGCGGCGCCGCCATGCGGGCGCTGCAGCAGGAGCTCCTTGCAGGGCCACTGAACGTTGAAACCAGACGCGCGGAGAGCAGAGGCATCGATGGGAGGAGGGAGGAGGAAGGAAGGAGGAGGGCGCGGGGCGCTGCGGATTCACAACGATGACCGTACACCACAGGATGCTTGGGAATACAGCGGAGGAGGGGGAGGGGGAGAAGGGTGAGAGGGTCTGACGGGGCGAGGAGCATGGGAAGATGAGGAAGCACCCGTGGACATTTCAAACGTTCGTTTTCTGTGGGGGGCGTGAAGGGGGAGAAGGAGCAGCAGCGACAAAAGGGAGAAGGAGGATTAGGAGGAGCCTGAAAGCCCAAGAATGGCCAAGAACCTCGGTCCCCTTTTCTACATGTCCCTCCCAGGGGGGCAGGCCGAGGAGAAGAAGAAAAAGGGCACGTCGAAAATGAATTGTCCGTGTGGTCTGTTGGGGATGCCCCAACAGGTGGCTGCCGCGGCGCTGGGTGGTCTGCTCTATGTCGTCGGCGGCAGGATCCTTTCATCCCTTCATTTTTCATTATCTTCCCTCTCGTCTTCAGAATCAGCATCATTATCATCATCATCATCACCACCACCATCATCATCATCCTTCCCAACATTCCGTAAACATGATGGCTCAAGTTCGACACGTGCGTCCCTTGCGCTTCGACCTTGGACGCCGCCGAGGGGACGGCGAGTCAAGGACCCTCACCCTCTTATCCTCCGTGTAACATTGGACAGACTTGGGTAGTCGAACCGTCGAGTCATTTAAGAAAAATGTAAGACCGACTTGGGCGCTGTGGCCATCGAAGGTTCCTCCTCCTCCTCCTCCTCCTCCTCCTCCTCCTCCTCCTCCTCCTCCTTCATTGCTCCTATCGCTCCAAGTCCTCTTTCTCCTTCCCACTTTAGCCACGGGGACTGGTTCGACGCGTCAGTCTTAGCGGGCACGGGGCCAGAGTGCCCGCCGCGGGGCACCGCAAGCAGTGCGCAGCTGGGCATCCGAGAAGGGGGGAGAGGGGCGGCGAACCCGCGCGGGCTCGGGCATCCGAGACGAGGGGAGAGCGGCACCAGGGCTCGGGGCAGGGGGGCAGATCTGGGGGCCTATGGAGCTCCGCGGCTTCGGCGAGCATCCCCTCCTCCTCGCCCCATTCACGCTTGAATGGTGGCCGCACACGCATTCACATGTTGCTTGCATGTGCGAAAGAGCGCGTTCTGTGGTCGCTTGGAGGGGGGGGGTGAAACCGGACCCCCCCCCCTCCCGTGACGGGGGGTGGGTTCGAACACCCCGCTCTTCCCCCGCTTCCCCTCTCCTCGGGCCGGCGCTTGCGTCAGCGGCGGCGACGGCGGCGGGGACGACGATTCCCATTTCTGGGCCGGCGCCAGCGCCTGCGGCGGCGGGCGGCGGTGGCGGGGAGCGTCGACGAGGACGACGGTGGTGGTGGTGCTGGTGGTGGGTTGTGGTGGCGGTGGTGGTGGTGGTGGTGGTGGCGGTGGTGGTGGTTGTGGTGGTGGTGGTGCGGTGGTTTGTTGAGGTGGTGATGGTTGTGGCGGTGGGTAGTGGTTGTGGTGGTTTGGTGGTGGTGTGTTGGTGGTTTGTGGTGGTGGTGGTGGGTTGCAGTGGTGGTGGTGGTAGTTTGGTGGTAGTGTGGTGGTGGTTGGTGGTGGTGGTGGTGGTGGTGGGTTGTGGTTGTGGCGGTGGTTTGTGGAGGTGGTGCTGGTGGTGGTGGTGGCGGTGGTGGTGGTGGTGGTGGTGTGGTGGTTTGTGGTGGTGGTGGTGGGTTGTGCTGCTGGTAGTGGTGGTGGTTGTGGCGGTGGTGGTGGCGTTGCTGGTAGGTTGTGGTGGTGGTGGTGGTTGTAGTGGTGGTGTGTTTTTGTGGTATTGGTGGTGATGGTGAGTCGTGGTGGTGGTGGTTGTGGTGGTGGTGGGTTGTGGTGGTGGTGGTTTGTGGACGTTTGTTGTGGTGGTGGTGGTGGTGGCGGTGGTGGTGGTGTGGTGGTTGATGGTGGTGGCGGTGGGTTGTGCTGCTGGTAGTGGTGGTGATTGTGGCGGTGGTGGCGGTGGCGGTGTGGTAGATTGTGGTGGTGGTGGTAGTGGTGGTGGGTTTTTGTGGATTTGTGGTGATGGTGAGTTGTGGTGGTGGTTGTGGTGTGGCTGTGGTGGTGATGCTGGTGGTGATTGTGTGGTGCTGTTGGTGGTGGCGGTGATGAATTGAGGCGGTGGTGATGGTGGTAGTGGTGGTGGTGGTAGTGGTGGTAAGTGTCGCTGCGTCCCGCCGTCGCCGGCGCCAGCGCCGGCGCTGCTGGCCGCCGCCAGCGCCGGCGCCGGCGCGAGGGGGGTGGGGGGTTGAACCTCCCCCCCCCCCCGGCGCCAGGGAAGGGGGTGGGGGGGGTTTCAAACCCCCCCACCCCACCCTGAGCTGCCTCTGGTCATCGCCGCTGCGTCCCAGCCGTGGGCGCTGCTGGCGGCCGCCAGCGCCGGCGCCGAGGGCGGGGGGGGGAGTTTGAACCCCCCACCCCCCCTTGAAAAGGGAGGGGAAGGGGGGGTTGAAACACCCCCCCCCTTGGGGGGGGAAGGGGGGGGGGTTCGGGAGGGGGGGAGGGGTGGGGGGAAGGGAGTCCCCTGGTTTTGATCGACGGCGCCGAGTGTTGGGGGGGGGGGGGGCCACCCCCGGTTCCCCCGGTTCGAAACGCGCCGCCGAATGTTCCCCAGGCAAGCGCCCGTGAAACGCGTTCTCTCGTATGCGCCTTGCCCCAAGAAGCGTTCGTATTTAGGGGCCTCCACTTCTCTCGTAAGGAACTGGGCCGGTGCGCCGGTCTGGCCAGCGTGTGGTGGCCCGTCGCAGCCCGTCGCCGCCGCCCGTCTGAGCCTGTGCGCCGGTCCGGCCGGCTTGTGGTGGCCCGTTGCCGCCCGACGCCGCTGCCCATTTGGGCCTGCGCGGCGGTCCGGCCAGCTTGTGGTGGCCCGTCGCCGCCGCATGTGGTCGCAATGTTGATCGCGCGAGCTTCGTTGATTGCACCACATAGCTTGCTTAACCTAGACTGCACCACATAGCTTGCACCACACGGATTCTCCTTTCTAAAAAGAGAATAGACTCGACCCTTCCCCCCTGGACTTAACGCTTCCCCCTGGGATAGTATATTTATATATATGTATATATATATATATATATATATATATATATATATGTATTCTGCACACTCGTCCATCCTAAATATGAAATCATACCATCCCAGGCAGGCCGGCTCCCCCCCCCCCTGAGGGTCTTTTGTAAAAAAAACTATGCAGTGACATTTTTTGTTCTAACATAACACTGTTTCACGAATCCCTTGCAAAAAATGCGAAGAATGAGACGAAGTGCACACGCGCGCGTCGTCGCGCGCGCACGCCGAAATCCTTCAAAAACCTTCGGTGCTGGAAGGATTTCGCAATCGAGTTTCCAAAAAACATACAAAAACACATGGTTTCGCAACACTGATTTGCAAAAAAAGCTTCCGCGCGAGCTCTTGCGAAATCTTAAGAAAACCAAAGTTTTTCAAAATTGTCACAAAATGCTACCAAACGGGCTTCGCGCGCGCGCATGTCGAAATCTGTCGAACGCCCTTGCGCGAGAATCCTCTGCAAAAAACGAGACGAAGTGCAGACGCGCGCATGGTCGCGCGCGTACGCCGAAATCCTTCAAAACCCATCGGTTTCGGAAGGATTTCGAAATCGCGCGTCCAAAAAACTTACAAAAACCCATGATTTCGCAACACGGATTTTCAACAAAAGCGTGCGCGCGTGCTCTTGCGTCGTCGTCGTCGTCGTCGCCGTCCTCCCTCCTCCCGCGTCGTTGTCGTCGTCGTCGTCGCCTACGTCGTCCTCTGTCTTACCTCGTGTTCGTCGTCGTCGTCCTCTTTGGCGTCGTGGTCGTTTCCGTCGTCGTTGTCGCCGTGGTCGTCCTTCCTCCTCCTCCCTCGTCGTCGTCGTCGTCCGTCGTCGGCGTCTCGTCGTCGTCCCTCCTATCGTCGCCGTCGTCGCCGTCGTCGTCGTCGTCGTCGTCGTCGTCGTTGTCGTCGTCGTCGTCTTCCCTCCTCCCTCATCGTTGTCGTCGTCGGCGTAGCCGTCCTTCCTCCTTCTTCGTCGTTGGCGTCGTCGCCGGCGTCGCCGTCCTTCCTCCTTCTTCGTCGTTCGCGTCGTCGCCGTCTCCCTCCTCCCTCGTCGTTGTCGTCGTTGTCGTCGTTGTCGCCGTCGTCGTCCTCCCTCCTCCCTCGTCGTCGTCTGCGTTGGCGACGTCGTCGTCGTCTTCGGTGTCGTCGTCGTCGTCGTCGTCGTTGTCGGCGTCGTCGAAGTCGTTGGAGACGTCGTCGGTGTCGTCGTAGTCGTTGTCGGCGGCGTCGTCGTCGTCGTTGTCGCTGTCGTCGTCGGCGTCGCTGTCGTTGGCAAGTGCCATTTGGTACCCACCGTCACGGTCTTAAGAGATTTTGCGAACCAAGTTGCGGGTGGGTGGGTGGGATGTTTGCGCGAGCAGTGGAGTGGTCAAGCGCGGTGCAGGGTAGTCAACTGCACCACATAGATTGCACCACATAGGTTGGGCCACACAAATGGTACCGCATAGCTTACACCACAGCGAGTGCATCCCATGGTTACCAGCACATAGATTCCTGAACAGATATTGCACTAAATAGCTTACACCACGCACATTCCTTTTTCTCAAAAGAGGTTAGGATCTACCACTGCCCAGAGGCAAGGATTATCAGCCCCCTCTGGGGATGCGCAGTTTACATGTGATGAAGCCCCTTTCGTCCACTCAAAACATGAGTTCTCATACGATCCCATCCAAGCTGGTATCACCTCCCCCTCATCCTTTATTATAAAACAAAACATGCGCGAACACTTAACCGAATTGTTTCAAGAGCCCCATTTGCCCCCAAAAAAAATGGACGAAGCGCGCGCGCGCGTCGTCGCGCGCTTGCTGCAATCATTGAAAAACTGTTTTGGTTTCGTAGGGGGTCCGAAATCGAGTGTCCCGAAACATTCATAGAATTGGCTTCACAACTGGAATTATGAAACAAAAAATCGCTCGCGAAACCTAATGTTTCCCAATCAGTGCTTGCACTGAAGGGGTCCTAGCAGAAGTTGAAAGATTTGGCGAAAGTTTCCCGCCGATTTTGGTAGCAGGTTGGGTTCCCGGGTTCCTGGTTTTGGGTTCCCGGGTTCCCGGTTATTGGTTTTGGGCCGATTTCGGTGGGTTCTGGGTTCCCTGGCTCCCGGGTGCTTGCACTGAAGAGTCTTAGCGGAAGTTGAAAGATTTGGCGAAAATTTCTTGCCGATTTTGGTAGCAGGCTGGGTTCGTAGGTTCCCGGTTCCAGGCTTCCGGGTTCCCAGTTATTGGTTCTGAGCCGATTTCGGTGGATTCTGGGTTCGTCTGTTCCCGGGTTCCCCGTCGATCTCTTGATCGAAAACCATCCACTGATTGGGGTTTTTCTCTGGTGTAATGTTTCGGCCAAGCGTGCCCTTCGCGCGCGCATGTCGAAGCCACTCGAACCCCCTTTGCGCGTGCTGTCGCAATAACCCCGTACAACAAATAGGAAAAAGTGCACACGCGCGCGTCGTCGTGTGCGTATACCGAAATCCGCATAAACAACAAATAAAAAAGCAAATATACCTAGATTTCGTAAGGATTTCGCAACAGGACTTGTCAAAAAACCTGCGCTCACGTTTTCGCGAACTGTTAGGAAAGCCATGGGTTGTTCAACCTGTTCATCAAGTTATACCAAGCGTTCCCCTCGCGCGCACATGTCGAAGCCACTCGAATCCCTTTTGCGCGTGCTGTCGCAATAACCCCGTACAACAAATAGGACGAAATGCACACGCGCGCGTCGTCGCGTGCGCCTGCCGACATCCGCAAACAAAAATAACCTTAGGTTTCGCAAGGATTTCGCAACAGGACTTGTCAAAAAACCTGCGCTCACGTTCTTGCGAACTGTTAGGAAAGCCGTAGGTTGTTCAACCTGCTCATCAAATGCTACCAAGCGTGCCCCTCGCGCGCGCATGTCGAAGCCACTCGGATCCCCTTTGCGCGTGATGTCGCAATAACCCCGTACAACAAATGGGACGAAGTGCACACGCGCGCGTCGTCGCGTGCGCCTGCCGAACTCCGTGTACATTTATATATTTATAACAAAGAATAAAGACTAAACAAAAAACATGATACAAACCAAAACTAGGTTTCGTAAGGATCTCGCAAAGGACTTGTCAAAAAACCTGCGCTCACGTTTCCGCGAACTGTTACGAAAGCCATAGGTTGTTCAACCTGCTCATCAAATGCTACCAAGCGTGCCCCTCGCGCGTGCATGTCGAAATGATTCGAACGCGTTTGCGCGTGTGCTGGGTGGGGGTACGATCCCTCTCAAGTAACACCATGCGGGCCAGTCGCACGCGTCGACCCCGCGCGCATGTCGAAATCCTTCCAAAACCTGCATCACCGTCGCGAGGACACCATCATCGTCATGGGCGTGCCGTTGTCGACGTCGCCATGATACCGCGCCCGCCCGAGTCACCGATTCGCAATGTTGCGCCCGCGCGCCAGCGCGGTCTGCGAGACGCACTGTGAAGTTCCCAGCGATGAGCGCCACCGCGGCCGCGTCGCTCGGGCCAGCCTAGCTTGCCGCTCTGCTTGCGAGCCTGCGCGCGCTAGCGCGGCAGCACCGACGCACCAGCCAGCGCCAAGCAGCCATCGCAATCGCCGCCGCATGGGTTTTGCAAACCAACTTGCGGGCGGGTGGGTGGGATGATTTCGCGAGCATGGAAATGCTCACGCGCCAGAGGGTCGAACTCAATTGCACGTGGATTCCAACACACGGTGCACTTGTTGTCATGAACTGCACAACGGAGCATGCTGAAGCACACTGTTTGGGGCCCACGCTAGATGCATTTTTGATCACTCTGCACACACAACCGTGTGTTCTCTTCCGACGCACCGGTGCGTTCCAGCCAGTGGTGAAACATCGAGGAGGGGGTATTCACCCAAGAGTATGTGCACACGCGAAAGCACAGGAAGCCCCCGCGAGAGCCGGACGCCGCCGGCCGCTGAGCCGAAGGATGCAGGGGATGCAAGACAGCATCCATGGCCGCGCTGGGGAGGGTGAGTGGCGGAAAAGAGAGGGCCGGCGGCGGCGGGGCGGAGGCGGATTCGGCCGTGCGGCGGAGTTGGCGGGGCATGAAATCAGTGGCGGGGCGGGCATCGTCGACCCGTTCCTAGTCCTCCTCATCCACCTTGATTCTTGTTTTGACTTGCAACAGTTTCACAGATGGAAGGAGGGTCGTTTTCAAAATGCGGCTCTCGCTTCAACGCCGCGCCAATTCGTTTTCTCATGGAAGGACGGTCGTCTTCAAAATGTGACTCTCACCGTAACGCAGCGCGAATCCGTTTTCTTACGTTGCAAGAGTTTCACGGATGGAGGGCGGATCGTTTTCAAAATGCGGTTCTCGTTTTAGCGCCGCACATACTCGTTTAAGCAATTACACCAGAGAAAAAACCCAATAATGAGTGGATGGTTTCGCTGAGGAAATCGACCGGGAACCCGGGAGCCCGGGAACCCAGAACCCACCGAAATCGGCCCGGAACCAATACTTGGGAACCCGGGAACCCGGGACCGGGAACTGGGGAACCCAGCTTGCTACCAAAATCGGTGGGAATTTGTTCGCCAAATTTTTCAGTTTCCGCTAGGACCCTTTCAGTGCAAGCACTGATTGATCGACCGGGAACCCAGGAGCTTGCAATGGGAACCCAGAATCCACCGAAATCAGCCCGGAACCAATAACTGGAAACCCGGGAACCCGGAACGGGGAGCCCGAACACCCAGCTTGCTGCCAAAATCGGCGGGAAATGTTCGCCAAATCTTTCAACTTCCGCCAGGACCCCGTCAGTGCAAGCACTGATTGGGGAATTTCCATGCGCTTCACGGGGTTCCTTTCCAAAATGTAATTCTCGCCTTGGCGCCGGGCACATTCGTTTTAAGAGTACGGATTCTCGTGGTTAACGTCCCAAGAGCGATGTTTTTACACGATGTCGGGTTGTCACGGCGCAACAGCTACTTTGATTCTTCGTGCTGAAGTCCCCGGAATGGTGTCCTTGCGGCCGTCAAGACGCGACAATAACGGTGATTCGAGGCGTTGAAGTCCCAGGAATGGTGTTTTGGCAGAGTGCAGGATTTTCATACGATTGTCCTCCAACGGGACAGCTCGTTCAGTGGAAATGAATCTTGGTAGGGGCATATGAAGAGGGAACTTGGAAGAAGAATTGATTGCAATATTGTCGATGGGTCTCCTCCTCTTGCCTCGTCATCCTCCTCCTCTTGTCTCCTCCCCGCCTCCTCCCTGCCTCCTCGACCCGCTCCTCCTGCCTCCTCCCGCCTCGCGCTCCCCCATTTCCCTCCCGCCGCCCACCTTTCCCGCTCCTGCTCCGCCCCTGCTGCCTCCGCCTCCTCTTCCTTCCCTCTCCTTCCCTCCCCTCTTCTCCCCCACCCCCCCTCTCCTTCCCTCCCTTTCCTTCCCTCCTCCTCCTTCCCCCCCACCCCCCCCCTCCTTCCCTCCCTTTCCGTTCCTTCCCCCCACCCCCCCTCTCCTTCCTTCCTCCTCTCCTTCCCCTCCGCGGACGACGTCGCCCTGGGAGTCCAGAAGCCTCTCCGAGGGTTTGCCTCCGCTTCCTCTCCGCCCTCCTCCCTCAGGTCTGGCGGGGCCGGGCCGGTCTGACGATTCGGGCCGCGTGGGCGCATCCCTCAGGAGGGGAAAAAACACAGACACAATTAATCGTCGACTCCTCGGAAAAGATTGGAAAATATGGGAAGTGGGGGGGAAGACAAGAACCCAGAAAATATAGGAAAACATGGGGGATCTTGTTATGTGTGTGTGTATTTATTTGTGTGTCCCAGGGCCCCTTCAATCCCAAGCGTTCGGCCCGTGTGCGGAAGTAAGGAGAAGGAGTGAGGAAGATGAGTGTGTCAGTTTTGTCACCGAGTGTTGATCACCACCATGTGCCACCATTCGCTCCGAATGTCCCTCTGTTGGCCAGTGTTGACTTATTGAAATCATGATGTCTGATCACCATCGTTCACCGATGTCCCTATCGTTTCACCGAATGGTGACAAGATAGGGGCATCACCAACATGATCATGATTGCCCACCCTCATCATCAGCAGCAGCAGAATCATCACCACTATCACCATCACCATCACCCCCACAACATTCACCACCGTTGTCATAATCATATGCGTCATCGCCGTTGTTATCGTCGCAATCCGAATCGTGAACATCAACATCGTCATCCTCATCACAATCATCATCATCATCATCATCACCATCACCATCATAATAATCATCCGAGTCAGAATCATTATCAGCATCATCATCGTCGTCATCATCACCATCGCCATCATACTCATCATAATCAGCATCACCATCAGCATCATCATCATAATCCGCATCATCAGTATCATCATCATCATCATCAGCAGCAGCAGCAGCAGCAGCATCGTCACCTTCAGCACCACTATCATCATCGTTGTCATCATCATCAACAACATTATCATCATCAGCATCAGCATCATCATCATCACCACCACCATTCCAATCATCATCATCATCATCATCATCATCATCATCATCATCATCATCATCATCATCATCATCATCATCATCATCATCATCATCATCATCATCACCGTCATCACCGTCATCACCGTCGTCATCATCATCCCGCTCCCTCCCTCTCCGCCTCGGGCTCCTCCGCAACAGCGACGGCTCGAGGCCGAAGACGCGCCCCCCAGAGACAGCGCAGAGGCACCCGCAGGCCCACGTGGCTCCCGGCTGCGCCCCTCCGCGGAGATGTCGGCACCGTGGGACCACGAGCCCGCCAGCGACTCGGCCGACGGCTCCGACCCGATGCTGCCGGCCAGGGCCGGCGCGGGCTCTGCGGGCGGCCGCCAGCGCCTCTGCGGAGCCCGCGGCGCGGCGCTGGCGGCCGCCGGCGGCCTCCTCGCGGTGCTCTGCTGTGCGATCGAAAGGGGCAGAGGGGAAGAGGGGGGACGCAAGGCTCAGGCGCTGCGGCGATGCGTCCTGGCCTGCCTATCGGGGCACCAAGGAGTGCTCTGAGAACATCGTCGGGGGCGGCAAAGAGGGGGGTGATGACTGGGGGGGGGGTATCATGGCGGGGGCCATGATATTTCCCCTGATTTCATGGCGCCTCTTCTTATTTCATTACGTCCCTGGCCCCCCCCGCTGGGCCGCGCACATGCCGCCGGTCATGATTTGCACCCCCCCCTCTTGGACACCCCCCTCTTGGCCGCTCCCGACATCTTCTGGTTTACAGGACGCGTTCTTCGAACAGTTGTGGCCGAGGCCGTGTTGTGATGACACGACGGCAGCATGCGCTAAGGGCACTGTTTCTGTGATTCGAACATGCTTTGGTTCTGAGGACACTTCGTGGTCGGCCTATACTCACCGAGCGCGTTCCGCTACTCGCAAACTGCCTACTCGCAAACGTCCGAACAAAAGCATGTCTTCCCATGCGTGACGGCTCGTAAATCCCCCGCGGCGGATTCAAGCTATTGGCGAGTAGTTCCTTTGCGAGTAGCGGAACGCGCTCGTCTATATACATATATATATATATACACACACGAATGGTGGGGCGGTTGGTCCCTGCTCAAAAGACCAACAGCGGTTCCGGCCCATGCCGAGCGTTCGCCTTGGGGGGGGCCAGGTCCTGAGGGAAACAAATCCTGAGGCTTTTCCCTGCTTTCGGGCCCTGGCCCTCCACGGGCCCCGGGAGCGCACTGAAACTGCTCGGGATGAAGATCTCGCCCTCGCTGAAGGCCCCAGGGTCCAGGACCCGTTTCCCGCAGGACCCGCGCTCCCCATGCTGAGAACGTCGGAGAGGAGGAGGAGGAGGCGGAGGAGGAGGAGGAGGCGGAGGAGGAGGAGGAGGAAAGGAGGAAGCGGAGGAGGAGGGCGGAGGAGGCGGAGGAGGAGGAGGAGGAGGAGGAGCAGGGAGGATGGGAGAGGAGGAGGAGGAGGAGAGGAGGGAGGGAGGAGGAGAGGGGGAGGAAGAGGCGGAGGAGGAGAGAGGAGGAGGAGAGGAGGAAGGCGGAGGAGGGAGGAGAGGGGAGGAGGAGGAGCGGAGAAGGGAGGAGGAAGGAGAGCAGGCGGAGGAGGAGGAGGCGGAGGAGGCGGAGGAGGCGTTGGAGGAGGAGGGAGGAGGCGGAGGAGGAGAGCGGAGGAGGAGGGAGGAGGAGGAAGGAGGAGGAGGAGGCGGAGGAGGAGGAGGGAGGAGGAGGGAGGAGGAGGGAGGAGGAGGAGGAGGAGGAGGGAGGAGGAGGCACAAGCCTAACTCTGGGAGGCCCGCGAGGATTTCTCTGGGGTCGGCGCCGGGGCCCCCTCGGCAGCGCCCACGGCGCCACCCCTGTCGCGATCCGCCCGCCCAGGAAGGGGGGGGCCCAGGCTCTGAAGGCGGGCCTGGCCCTCCGGTGTGCAGAAATGGTCAAAAAATGGTCCGGGGCCGATTTGTTTGACTATTTTTGCAGGTTTCTTGGCACTTCTTGCTCTTCGCCCACAATCCGCCTGCAGGAGGACATGCGGGACCTGAGCCCAGGGCCGATCCAAGAAATCCGCGCGCACCTCCGACAGCTCACGTTTCTGCCTTTTTGTACTCCTCTCGCGACGCGATGCACACCAGAGGATGTATCAACCGCCTTTTCTCGCGTGCGCTCGTTGCTTTCCATTTACTTTCCGACATGCTCGGCGCACGGTCTGCCCTCTACGGGACCGCTCCAGTTACTGGAGCCGGCATGCGGACTTCCACTCCATCCCATTCCATTCCTCTGTTGTTCCTCTGGCACAGGGCTCGCTGTCGAGGTCGCCGAGCACGCTGTCTGTTTGAGACAAGCAGCCTGCCCAACAGCGGCCACTGCAAGTTCTGGACCACGTCTGCCGTTGGGCATCGTACCCATTCTCCCGGACCTCGCCGAGCGCGTTCCACTGCTCGCAAAGTGCCGACTCGCAAACGTCGGAAAAAAAAACGGGCCCTCATCGATGTAATTTATCGCAAATCTCCCAGGGCGGATCCATGCCATTTGCGAGCAGCGGAACGCGCTCGTCTGGTACCCCTTTCGGGCGTGCCGAGGTGTGGGCCCTCGCCCAGGGCCGGGGCGGGGACCCCCGCGCGGCCATGCGAGCGCGGCGCTCATCTGGAGGAAGAGAAGGCGGCATGAGCAGGCACCCGGGATCTTGCAGTGAGGACCACTCTGGGCTGAAGTCGGGCGCGTCTTTCGACAAGAGGGAAATTCAAAAATAGGCGAAAAAAAAGTATGGGGACGATGTTTCGATTATTCCTGACTATCAGCGAATCTGTTTTCACGATTCTCAGTTTTTCACCCAAGCTCCGCCTGGAGGAGGACATGCCCGACCTAACTCTGGGCCTGGGGGGGGGCTCTGGTTCTCGGACCGCTCCCTGGACCTGCCGGCGGGGAGCCCCTTTGCGTGGCCGAGGCTCTCCGTGGCAAGAACATGCTGCTTCGCTCCTGCCCGCAGCGCTCCTTATTCGGGGGAGCGTAAGACCCGGGCTTGCCAGGACTCGGGTTCGCCATCGTTTTTTGACGACCGCGCCTCGGATTTTGACGAGGAGGAGTTTCGTGGGATGTCTGCAGCGGGAGGCCTCGTCAAAATGCAGGCTCGGCCTCGTCATCTTGTTGACGACTTCGTCGGGGATTTCCGAGCCCCCTGTACCCAGGTCTTACGTCCCCCTGACTTATGACTGTACAGTTTGGAAGGTTCGCGCGGATCTCTTCGGTCGGCGCTGGGTCCCCCGGCGGCGCCCTCCGCGCGCCGCTCCCGGCGCCCTTCGCGCGCCAGGGCAGGGGGGGGTCAGGGCCGACCCGGGAAGACCGGCCTGGACCTCCGAAGGGCTCTGCTTATGCCGCCCCGCGTTCCTCCATCGTCAGCGATCTCCAGCCTGGCCAAGGCTCGGGTCGGGCGGAAGGGGGGGTTGGGGAAAGGGGGGGTTACGAAATCTGCTGCATGTAGCTGGTTTCGGCCCCACCGAGGGGCCCGTTCCTCGATACATAGCCGCCTCCGGCGCCGGCAGGCGCCGGGAAAATCAGCTACGTGAGCTGATTCTCAAACCCCCCCTTTGCTATCCCCCCCTTTCGCCCGACCCGAAAGGCGGAGTGCGCGGAGAGCGGCGCAGACTGCACCAGCCTGAAGTGCTGCAAGGAGGCGGGCATGCAGTGCTACCAGAAGAACCCGGGGTGGGCCGAGTGCCGTGCGGACTGCACGGAGGGCCTCGATCTGCGCGGGCCAGACAACAGCTCTTGGTCCTGCAAGGAGCTGGGCGACCGGACCGCGGGTGACGTCCCTCCCCCGTGCGTCGGGGCCTTCGAGGACTGCGCGGCCTCCAGGTGCTGCAACGTCACGGGCTTCGCCTGCTACGAGAAGTCCAAGTCCGACGGGAGTGCATTCTGCAAGGCCGAGTGCACCCCAGGGCCGGACCCGACGGACGCAGATTCGACCCCGTGGACTTGCAAGAAGCTCGGCGCGGAGACCGCCGGGCCCGCCGACTGGGTGAAGAAGCAGTGCGCGCAGTCGGGCACGAACTGCATCGAGGTGGGCTGCTGCGCGGACGAGGGCAAGCAGTGCTACGCCAAGGACTCGGGCTGGGGGCAGTGCAAGTACGGGTGCGTGGACCCGGCGGAGCCGTGGAAGGGGCTCGAGTGGAGCTGCGAAGAGATCGGGCCGCGCACCCCGCAGGGCAAGCCCGCCCCCTGGGAAAACCAGAGGGCCACCGCGCCCTGGGTCGAGGCCGAGTGCGCCGGCCCCGGGGAGGACTGCAGCAAGCACCAGTGCTGCAAGGAGGAGGGCCAGCAGTGCTACACGAAGAACGAGGAGTGGTCAGCCTGCCGCCCCCAGTGTGAGGAGGGGCCCGACCTGTGGGACAACAACTACGAGCCGTGGAGCTGCTCCTCGCTCGGCTCCCGGACGCCCGGCTTCGCGAGGGGCCACACGGGTGCCGACCCCGTCTCCGACTGGGTGGCGACCAAGTGCGCCAACCAGACGAAGGATTGCCGCAAGCAGCGGTGCTGCGCCGACCCCGGGCACGCATGCTACGAGAAAAACGAGGAGTGGGCCACGTGCATGAAGAGCTGCGACCCGGGCAAGCACGAGTACGATGCGGACAACCTTCCCTGGACGTGCAACCAGATCGGTCCGCGCACGCCTGTCCTCTGGGGATCGCCATCGCTCTTCTGCTACTCGGTCATCACGATCAACGACTACAGCAGCGAGCCAGAGCTGGTCAAGGGTCAGATCGAGCGTGGTTCTGGCATCTTCGAGTGCGACGAGTACGCCGTGTACAGCACCGCCGAGCCCACGGTCGTCGGCATCGGGCCATCTGGCAAAGTAACGACCATCCAGTTTGAGCCCGCTGAGATAACGACCAGCAAGGACGGCACCTCTGGCAACGCCGAGCTCTTCATGCATGTCTGGGACGCCGTGAAGGCGGACAATCGCTGGAGCACGACAGACTGGACCGTAAAGGTGGATCCCGACGCAGTGCTCATCCCCTTCAGGCTGCGTCAGCACTTGAGGGATCATACAGGCCAAACGGCTTACATCGTGAACTGCAACAAGCCGCTGCTGCCCGAAGGACCTATGATGTTCGGAGCGCTGGAGGCTTTCAGCCAGTCGGCCCTGGGCGTATACTTCGCCAGGGAGCAGGAGTGCATCGGCGGCATGTACTGGAAGGACTGGGGCGAGGACTGGTTCATGGGCCACTGCCTCGACTTCCTCGGCGTGGAGCAGGTCCACGACTACGAGATCTACAGCGACGGCGTGTGCACCGGCGTGGACTGCAGCAACCCGGTGGCGGCGGCCTTCCACCCGAAGAAGGACATCGGGAGCTGGAGCGCCTGCTACGAGGAGGCGCTGGCCGCGGGCAACACCAAGCAGGACGCGGAGGCGGCGGCCACGGGCGGCGGCGAGGGCGAGGGCGGCGAGGGCGAGGGCGGCGAGGGCGGCGGCGAGGGCGAGGGCGGCGGCGAGGGCGGGGGCGACTAGGGCAGCTTTCAGGGGCAACGAGAGGGGGGGATAGGCATAGGGGGGGGATCCATCGACCCCCAATCGCCCATGGATCGCCGATAGGGTCCCGATGGCCCCGACCTGCCCAGGATGGTGCGGATTCACGATCGGAGGCCTATCGCCGATCTATCGGCGATGCATCGCCGATTCTAGGTCGGTGCAGCCCCCCCTATGCCAGTCCCCCCTTATCGTTGCCCCTCGAGTTTGAAGGCCGATGGGAAGACCCGCGGCTCGGCCTGGCGGCCGCGCAACGCGAATTCGCGCACCGCGGAGCGAGGGTGGCTGGGCTGAGCAGTCTCAGCCCGTTGCTCTGCACGCGGAGGTTGTGCGGGGTGTTCTCTGGAATCGGGATGGGCACAGGGATGGGCAAGGTGGAGGGAGAGGCCGACCCGACTGCATCGGATGTTGCTCTTTTGCGGAGGACCATCCGCACGTCGACCGCTCAAAGGGCTGACGCATTGGCTGCGAACCCTGGTGCCAAGGCGATGACGACAAAGGATGTGTCTCCCTGTCCCGTGATCAGCCGAGATGCTAGTGTATTCTTAGCTTGCTGTTCTGGGGAAATTATCCTCGAGGTCCAGCAGACCTGCCTTGGTAACCCAGGACGCCCTCCTAGCGTGACCGCACACGTGCCCCCACGATTGCGCTGCTGTGCACTTGCCTAGCCAAGGTCCCCATTTACAATTTTGGACCAGGAGAGGCAGACTGTGAAGCTGACGTCGCAGGTCCTGGGTGCTGATTCTCACGCCTCTCCCAGTTGGGTCCTGGGTGCTGACTTCTGCGTTTCTCCCGGCTCCGCTCGCTGCCCGTGGCGATCTTGGACGAGCTCCGTTTTGCACGCTCGACCCCTAGCTCCCTCCCTCCCGATGGGTCGGACGGAAGGGGGAGTGACAGAGAAGGAGGAGGGAACGAAGTCTGATGCATGCAGCCGGTCTCGGCCCCGCACCCGGGCGCTTTCCTCGACACGTGGGCGCAAGGCGGCGCCCAGGAGGCGCCGATGAAGAGCAGCTGCGCGAGCGGAGTCACTGGTCCTTCCTGTGCTGACCCCCGTCCTCCTCCTCCTCCTCCTCCTCCTCCTCCTCCTCCTCCTCCTCCTCCTCTCCGCCTCCTCTCCGCCTCCTCCTCCTCCTCCTCACCCCTCCTCCGCCTCCGCCTCCGCCTCCGCCTCCGCCTCCGCCTCCGCCTCCGCCTCCGCCTCCGCCTCCGCCTCCGCCTCCGCCTCCGCCTCCGCCTCCGCCTCCGCCTCCTCCGCCGCCTCCGCCTCCTCCGCCTCCCTCCGCCTCCGCCTCCTCTGCCTCCCTCCTCCCCCTTCTCCTCCGCCTCCCTCTCTCCGCCTCCTCCGCGGCAACGGGAATGGCTGAGAGAGCACCGCTGGAGGTCCTGAGCCGTTCCCGCTGCTTCGGCGGGGGACGCCCGGCGCCTGGTGCGTGCCCGGGGAGAGGGGGGGGGGGCTTCTAGGTTTCCCACATGGGGTGCGAGCAGGTGGGGTCGGAGGATCGCTCCTCAGCACCGACGCATCGGCGATGCGGCTCGATGCCGAGCCCGATCCCCTCCTCGCGGACGTTCGCCGCTGCAGCACCGACGTCCCCGAGGCATCGACGATGTATCGGCGACTCGGCGCGATCCTCGGACGCCATCCGCTCCGACCCCACCTGGGAGACCTTTAGAGATGCAGGCCTGCGCGGTCCTGGGCGCACAAAGCGGCGCCCGGGCCCCGCGAGTGGCAGCCAAGTCGGGGCTGCAGCCCGCGAGCAGAAGTTTTCGGAATGACAGAATGCCGGCGCGGGGATGCGGCTAGGAAGATGCGCCTCGCATTCCGCTGCTCCTCGAAGCAAAAAGCTGCCACTCCAAGAGAGCGCAACGATGGACGCAGCGCGGGGGCGCGCGGCGTGCGTGAGCATATGGGGCGGCGCCCCGCCCATCCACCCACCCGGGCGCCATCCTCCTCTCCGCTTCCTTTCGACGCCTCGCGTCGGCGGGTGCCCCTCCGTTGTGCGCACTGCCGCTTCGCAACCGTAGTTCCCTTCCTGGCGCCCAGGAGATCGCATTTCGGAACTGGCGTCCGATAGCCGCGCCCTCGAGCTCGACACACGTCCTCGCCCCCGTCCGCCCTGTCCCGCACGGCAGCGAGGCGCGGGAGGTGAGAGCGCCTCGCTGCCGTGCCTCGACGCCGCCGCGGCGCTGCCGCCGCCGCTCCCCTCCCCCCTCCTCACCACCCACCAAACCACCCCAACCCAACCCGAAGGCGCAGATTTGCCCTCGATTTCCGGTGGGGGGGGGGCGGGAAGCATCGAAGAAACACCTGTGGAACCCTTACCCCCCCCCCAACCCGAAATTCGGGTCTTCGGGTTGGGTTGGGGTGGTCTGGTAGGTAGCCACCTCCTGCCCCATCCTGCCACAATCTCACGCGTCTCGCACTGCAGACCTTTCAGGCATGCCAGGCTCCAGCGGCCGCGACCTCACCCGCCCGGTTCGTGGAGCCAGGTCCGGGCGGCCGTCCGCGGCGGCGGCCGCCCGCCTGCTCGTGCTCCCGCCCCTGCCCCGTCGGCCAGCTGCGAGCGTTCGAGTGCGCAAGGCTCGGCTGCTGCTGCTGCGACCCGGCCCGCCCTGTCCCGAGCGAGGAGCTGCAACACCCCGGAGCCCCTGGCCGCCGCGGAGACGTACAACCCAGAGACTGGAGAGTGGCCTGCCCAGCGCCCCCGCGGCTCCGGGGTGCGGGCTCTGGCCGGCGGCCGCTCGTCGAGAGCGCTCGGGCATCGGTCGAGACATGCTCCGCCGCCGCCGCCGATCGTGATTCGATGTTCGAGGCGTCTGGATTTTTGAACATGTCGGGGGGGCTCTGGGACACTTCTCGTCGCCACGGCCGGATTCTCTTCGAGTTTTCAGTCAGGGTGCACCCCTGGACAGATCGGAGACTGCTGTCTGACCAGTGGGCCCAGACCTCCAACGTCGTGCTTATCTGCCATATTGGTGCTCTCCCTCAATATCCGCTTCCAGAGGCCCATTTCGGGCCCGGGGGCCGTGGAAAAGCAGCCCTGGATGAGGAATTGGTGCCCCCGGATTGGGTCGAGAGTCGAGGGGTCCAGGGGGGCGACGTGCTGCAAAGAGGACGACGTCGGAGGTCGTGGGTGTAGCAGGCACGCATGGCAGTCGCATGGGAGTGGCGGAAAGGCTTACCGAGCTCCACCAATCTTCAGGGTGCCGGAGTCGGCGCTTTGGCGGAGGGGGGGCGCGCGCCAGTCTGGAGCCAGGTCTGGGGCCAGGGGGGCCAAGAAAGCCCGTCGTGTTCCCCGCCCTTCGCTGTTCCGTGCACCGCCGACGTCGAGAGCATGAGGAAAGTAGGATTAAGTCGGGCGTGTCCCTCTACAGAAGGCATATTCCAGAATAGTAAAAAAATAGTCGGGGGACGATGTTTGAGTATGTTTGATCATTTTCGAAGATGTAGGGGGTATTTTTCCATTTGTCGCTCAGAATCCTCCTGCAGGGGGACATGCCCGACCTAAAAGTAGGAGGAGGAGCAAAAAGTTTCTCGCGCCCTCCGCGCCCATGCCTCTCTCAGAATTTGGCTGTGCAGCACATGGGCAGAGCGGTGGCGCGCGCAGAGCACTGAGAGAGAGGGCAGCGCGAGAACGTGCGCGACGAAGGCTGGACGGAGGTCCTCGTGCACACGAGCTGAGGCGATTCGGATAGACAGGCATGGGTCCAGGCCCCTCCTCCCTTGTCTCCCCTTCTCCCCCCTCATCCTCCTCCCGCCTACCTGATTGTCCCACCTCAGCCTTCCTCTCTCCAGCCTCCCCCCTCCTTTCCCCCCCCTCCTTCTCCACATCCCGTCGCAGCCCCAGAGAACTTGAATGAACCGTCCCCCAAACAAGAACAACTCCCGAATACAAGAATTGACATCAGCTAATGTTTGCCAACGCTGGTTTCGAGTAAGAGCTTGCGGAACACAGCTCACGGCAATCATTGTCTCGCAAGTACTATTGCATGCTCAAATCAGCCTACGCGCCCCCAGGCTAGTGTGTTAAGTAACAGGCTACGTCACTTGATTATCCAAATAGGACTGGCTACAGGAATCCAAAATCGGTGCATAGAGAACTGGCCCCTGAGCCGCACACGGCCCTGCAAATTTGACCTTGCACCATCGTGGACTAATTGTTTGATTTCTTGTGTGCTGTAACCGAGGAGGGTGGGAACAAAAGGAGCCGCGGGGATGGCCAAAGATCGCGCAGAGGCAACATTTGGGGCGGGGCCGAGGAACTTGGACCTGGTCTGGAGAAATTGCTGAGAAAGAAGCACAATGAACTCTCCAGGCTGTGCCACGTGGACTCCAAACTTCCGAAAGCCTTGTTGAAGCCACCTGCCAAGACTCCGCCGCAGAGCGTCCGACGACCCCCACCCGAGGTGGCGCCAGCTGCCCGAGATGCCGACGGCCAGGGCGTTCTGCTCCGCGGTGGCGGTCCTGGGCAGCCTGCTGGTCATCGGCGGGAGGGCAGGCGAGCCCGCCCCCCCACCCTCGCCGCCCGCCCGCGGGCCGCGGGGTCCGACGGCGGCGGCGGCGGCCACGGCGGCGGCCCTGTGGGACCCTCCAGAGGGGCCCTCTGAGGACCCGAAGGACCCTTTGGGGCCCTAAGAGGCCCCTACAGGGACCCCAAAGGGGGCTCTTTCGGGCCCCCCTACAAGGGGGGCCCGAAAGGAGCCCTTTGGGGCCCCCCGTTGGGGTCCCAGCCAGCTCCAGGAGGAGCGCAAAAGGGCCTCTTTCCAGGGCCCTGTTCTTCACCCCCCCATGCGGGTCACCCGCCACCACCACCCGCCAAAAAGGAGGCTTGAAAATGTCAATTGCACAGCCACGGCCAACACCGCACGAGGACCGACCCCCGCCAAGAAGCAACAGATCCCCACGATATCACGTGTTCTGGGTAGTTCATGGGTCCAAGCCGCCACCCGTCCCTTTGAGATGGAATGAGGGGCGAGGAGGTACTGCTCGCGCATGGGCGTGTGGGACGACGCGTGGGGCTCTCGGTCTGGTCTGATCGGCCGCGGCGCGGCGCGGCGCCGAGCGAGGCAGCAGTGTCGAGCAAGAGGCGCGGGGCGACTGGCAAACGTCGGTGCGGGCTGCTGGCTTGCTCGTGCCCACGGCTGCACGGCAACGGACTTCCTCACGGGCCAGGGTTGCGCGGCCCACGGGGATGACGGGTGACACTTCATGGGTTTCCGCTCCCCGGCGGGGGGCGCCGATGGAGTTGCGGGTTGCGGGTTTTGCCCCCCTCCCTTTCCCTCGGCACGCCCATGTTGCATCACTTCTTCTCGGTCTGTTCTCCGCTCCTGCCCCTTCTGTGGTGCAGCTTGATGGTTACCTCGGGGGACTCTCGGAGCACTCGGGGACCACCTTGGGGAAGGTCTGGGCAGTGCTGGAGCCACCTCTGGGCCTCTGCGGGCTCCTTGGCGGCATCTTGGGGGCCACGCCGGGCCAACGTGGGCGCTACTGGTGGCGTGGCAGGGCCTCTGGTACAGGCGGCAAGCCGGCTTGCCTGACCGCTGGTGCAGTCGGGGCCCTGAAGAAGGAACCCTTTTCGTTGGGGGGGGCTCCGCGTTCCTTTAAGTGTTTCGCAGCTTGCCTCAGGTGTTCCTTAGGTTTTCGGTATGAAATCGAAGTTTAACTTGTGGAAAATAGGGGCCTCGTTCCTTAGTTCGGATTCCTTAGGGGGCGGGGGCGTGCGGGGGGGGCGGGAGCAGCAGGCGGGCCGGCGGGGGGGGGCCGGAAAGCCCAGCAATAGGAAATAGGGGCCTCGCTCCTTAACTGTAGGGGGGGGGGGCGGCCCGGCGACCCAACGGGGGGCTGTCCGCCGACGGCAGCGGGCAAAGGGGCGGGGGCGGCGGGGGGGGGGGGCGGGCCTTCCGGAGGCGCGGCCTCGGCGCCGTGCACGCCGCCAGCCCGCCGAGAGGGGGGGGGAGCCCTGACCTTCCAGAAAGCTATTTTTTAGCACTGGAGACCTAAAGACCTGACAAGCTGAGCGAAACGGCCCAAAACCAAGACGCAGAATAGCTTTGGGATAGGTTTTTAAGTCGGGTGCTATTTTTTAGCCCTCTGGGAAGATCAGGGAGGCGGGCGAAGACGACGACGTCGACGAGCGGACCCTAGAAAGGGAGTGCGTTCACCGGAGACGGGGGTCTGCGCCAGTCGGGGAAACGTAAGGCTCGAGAATAAAACAGGGCTGGGATCGGGATAAATCGCTCCAGAGCGTTCCGGAGCGCTCTCGGAGCGTTCCGGAACGCTCTGGAGCGGCCGCGGCGCCCAATACATCCTCCAAACCCGCCGATTCTCAGAGATTTCGAGTTATCCCGATCCGATTTTGTCCCGATCTCCGCGTCGTTTTCGAGAACGCCAGACCCGGGTTTGCCGACGCTTTTTGACGGGCCCGTCATGGACTCTGCCGGTCCAGTTTCCGTGGGATGTCTGCAGCGGAAGAGCACGTGCCGAATTTCAATTTGGGTCTCGTCATTTTCACGATGGCCCCGACAGGCCAGCCCGATTCCCCCGAACCCGAGTCTCACGTCTCCCCAAACCAGCGGGCTCCAGCGTGTCTTGTTTCGCGTGGGTCTGGGCAAGCAGATCTCAGCGGGCGCCAGCCAGGAACACGACGACGACATTTGAAGAAGGCAGGAAGCGTAGTGGAAGCGCTCCCGCCTTGTCGGAAGTCTTTTTAGAAGTCTCCGACATTTTCCAAGAATCTTCTGGCTTTCTGAGGGGGGGCGACCCCCTTGCCCCACGCCGTTCTGCCTTCGAGCGCCGCCACCGCCAACCCCCCCCACCCCACCCACCAAAAAAACAAGAACCGCACCTCTGGTGGATGCCCAGTAGGTGTTGTGCCAGCTGGTTTCTTCCAAGGGCTCCCATGCAGAGAATCTAACCCCAGATTGGGCAGGATCCTGTGTCCCTCCTCTTTTCTTTGAGATTACTTTCAGCAAGAGTTCGACCGTAGGCGGGACATTTTGTCATAAGGAATGCTTTGATCATTCTTCTTCCTTCAGTCTAAGCCTGCTGCGTTTTTGGGTGCTTCGTGGTCCTTCGCGGCCGTTTCTTTGGGCGTCGAGTTCTTGCATACTGGTAAGGCATTGGTGTTCTTGGGCGCGTCTGGGGGTACAGGAAGAGGAGCTGGAGGAGGAGGAGGAGGAGGAGGAGGAGGAGGAGGACCAGTGTAAACCCGAAAGGCATCAATGATGGTGGGATAAGCCCTCCTTCCAAGCTCCCTCTGCATAGGCTCCTACAACGGTTCATGTCCATTAAAGGAACCGAATCGTTGGAAAACAACCGTCTTAAAATCTTGAAGCATGCCAAAACATTGTTCTCGGGAGTCCAACGCCACGGGTCAACCTGATTGTTGCGTCTTGACGATCCTGAATCGTGCCAGAACGGCATTTCAGCACGCTCCTTCTCCGCCTGCGCAAGAATTGTCGCCGCCTCCTGAAGGACCTTCTTGCACTTGTCAAGTTCGAGCGTGAGTTTGAGCTTGTGGGTCTGTGCTTTGTCGAAGGCCGTCCGGGCCCGCTGGACCTTGCTCGCCACCGCCGTCACCTGCTGCCTGAATGATTGAGTAGACTCCCAACGTTTGCTCCCGGCCGAAAGGCCTGCATCAGCACCTGAGATGCCTTGGCCTGATCAGACGCTCCATGATACCAGCCTCCAACTGCGCCTCCAGAGCCGAGCTCGACTCCTGGGACTGTGAAGGACCTTTCCCCGTCGTCCTGCCTCCTGGACCGCCAGCGTCTTTGCCATCCTCAGGTGGCGGTTGGTGGCTGAATAGAGCACCACAGGGATTGGCTTTCTTGTACCTCTGCAACTTAGACACCCCAAGCCCAACTCGTGCAGGACAAGCAATTAACCTTGCTGTCGCTGTGGTAAGGGTAAGACAAGAAGTTCGGGCGACGACCAGCTGGGATCGGCGGCGGAGGTTGGACAGACCACCACTGCGGCTGCTGAGCCATATGCCACTGAGCCCAATGCTGCTCGAGAGACGACTTGCTGCGGGCCAGGCTGAAAGGAAGAGGGGGCCACTGATCCTCGTCATCCACCCGCTGAGCCTTGCGCCTGTCACGACCCTTCTTGCCTCTACCCGTTCTTTTGACCTACGACGTGCGGTCTTCAATCCCTGGCTCCGAATGTCAGAGCCCAGCCGACATCGCGTGGAGGTTGTCGGGGGCCTTGGATGCCCGCCGCACCCTCACGGTGCACAGGCAATCGGCGCCCAAACGGCTGTGGGAGGAGGAGGAGGAGGAGGAGGAGGAGGAGGAGGAGGAGCAGGAGCAGGAGCAGGAGCAGGAGCAGGAGCAGGAGCAGGAGCAGGAGGAGGACGATGAGGTCCGAACCAACGTTCCCAGGAGTCTCTCCAGGAGGAGGAGGAGGAGGAGGAGGAGCATGAGGAGTAGGGAGGGATGGAGGAGGAGAGGAGGAGGATGAGGATAAAGTAATGAGTAGGGTAGGAGAGGATGGGGGAATTTTGATTAGGTGGTAGTGATGATGATCCGGTGACAAAAGGAGGTCGGGGATGTCGGTATGCAGTGATGAATTGTTGAGGGTACTGGTGTTCTTCTGAGATGCTTCGTATGGCTTAGTATTGATATCTCTTATTCGTCGTTCTTTCGTACTTCTTCTTCGTCTTCTTCTTCCTTCTTATTACGCCTGACGGCAACATGTTCATGCTTCGCGTATGCCTTCTGCTGCGTCTTCGTCTGTCTTACTTCTTCGTCTTCTTCTATTATTTTTTTCTTTTTCAGTCCCAGGCGCAGCGTCCTTATTCTTCTTCTCCCCTTTTGGTGATGGCACCGTCCGGCTCTTCTGAGTGCCAGCTTGGTATTTTTCCCCTCGTGGGGCCTTTCGGGGCCCGCATTGAAGCCATGGGTGTCAGATGCTTGTCGATGACCTGCAAAGTCTGGTGGGTTCTCTGGGTGGTTTGCCCACGCGTTTCCGACCTGATGTCATATGAATGTGTTTGCACTTGCATGTCGTATCAATATGTGGCATACGTTAAAACAAACATACGTTATCACCAAAAATGAGGTCCGTGAGGCTGCCTGGTGTGATTCCGATGTGAAGGTGTGTTCCCGCAACCAAAATACAAAAGGCCAATTGTAGCAAAGGAGTCCGCGTTTGTTTCTGCATGAGGCCCATTGTGGTTTCTCCTGCTTGCAAGCGGTTCCCGAGACAGCCCTCTGCGTTCGGTTTCCTTCTTTCGTCGCCTTTGGCAGGACAATCACTGGCAAGCATTTCCTCAGCAGATCGAAGACAGTTCATGCAATTGCGCCAGCTACTGGGATCTGCAAGTGATTACCAGGAAGCTGGATACACATGACGCGGCCAGCCTGGGCGACAGCTGGATATACACATGCGACCTGATGCCGTTCCAGCGCTCGGCCCCTCTATGCGCAGCGCAGCCAGCAGTGGCACTGGCGGCTGCTCTTGTCACGTCCGTCCGCTTGGGGGCCCCCCCTCCCCGAGAGGAAGCGCACCTTCTTTCGGCCCCTTTGCGCTGCGTGCGCTCCTCCTGCCTCCCATATCCGGGCCGCGCGCCCGCGGGGGCCGCTCGCAGGCCAGCGCCGCCTCAAAGGGGAGAGCGCTGAGCAGCGTGTCAGCAACGGTTATGGGAGGAGGAGGAGGAGGAGGAGGAGGAGGAGGAGGAGGAGGAGGAGAAGGAGGAGGAGGAGGAGAAGGAGGAGGACGAGGAGGAGGAGGAGGAGGAGCTGGAGGAGGACCCGGCACTTGGGAGATCGACTCGGCTCCCCTCGGCCGCCCTCACCATCCTTACAATTCCTCGGGCGCTGCTAAAAGTGCCCCTGGCCCAAGGTGCCCCCAGAATTTTCAGGGAGGCCTCCACGGCCTCTGGAGCACGCCTCACGAGGCCCAGGCGGCCGCAGGGCCTCCGAAATGGAGCGAAAAGGCTGCGGGCACCTTTGCTCAGGGGCACCTCTAGCAAACGCCGAATTCTCGTCCACCGGTTCCGCCCCGAGCTGCTTTCGCCTCAAGCGCGCCTCGGCCCCCGCCCTGCTCGACTACACGTAAGAGTGGCCCTTCGCCAGAGTGACCTTTGGGGCGGGCTCGTCGGGGTCCCTCCGATCGCTGAGCGCGATGCGATGGCAGCTGCTTGCGCGCCTGGGCTTGGCCGCCTTGCGCACCCTTAGTCCTCGCACCAGAGGTCACTCGTGCCTGGGGTCAATCTTGCGTGCACAGTGGAGGCCCATGCCAAGAAACACCCTGCTTGTCTCGAAGGTGCCCTAGGTTCCTGGGGGTTCGATGGTTCTGCTATGGAAGGCGTGACGTTCCCACACCAAAAAATCAATGGACGTCCTGGGGTCTCAGGGTTGGGTTTCTTGTGGAAGGTTTCTTGTGATCGGGCCTCCACTGCTGTAGGGTCACGCCTGCGTGTAGCCGCCCCGCATCACCACCCAGGCGCCATGAGCTGCGGGGCAGGCGGCCGGGCCGGCCCGGAAGCACGGAGGTGTTGTTCCTCCCGGGGGGGTCGGCGTGCAGGCGCGACGAGGGACGCGCCTCCTCGCGCAGCACGACCACCGAAAATCGATGGACGTCTTGGAGGGTCTCAGGGTTGGGTTTCTTGTGGGCGGCTTCTTGTGGCCGGGGCCCTTACTGCAGCCCGCGCACCAGAGGCCACCCTTGCCCGGGGTCACGCCTGCGTGCAGCCGCCCCGCACCACCGCACGAAGGCGCCACGAGCTGTGGGGCCAGCGGCCGAGCCCGCCCCAGAAGCGCGGAGGTGGTGTTCCTCCCCGGGGGGGCGGGCGCACGAAGGCGCGAAGAGGAGCGCGAGGCACGCCGCGGAGGCACGCCGCGCGAAGCGGGGTGACGCTGTCAGAGGGAGGATGCCAAAACGACGCGAAGATCGGGACAAAATCGGATCGGGATAACTCGAAATCTCTGAGAATCGGCGGGTTTGGAGGATGTATTGGGCGCCGCGGCCGCTCCAGAGCGTTCCGGAACGCTCTGAGAGCGCTCCGGAACGCTCTGGAGCGATTTTTCCCGATCCTAGCCCTGTTTTGGATGCCGAAGTGTAATACTCGGGAGGGGAAGAAACTAGTCTTCTCGTCGGCGGCGAGGCAGAGTGGCTGCACCAGCGACAGAGCTCCACGGGGGCACCGAGAAGCGAAGCGTCCAGCATGCGGGAGAGGGGAAAAGACGGGCAGGGCGGCCGCGGAGGAAGGAGGGGGAAGACACACACAGACACACAGAATCGTCGATCCCCAGGAAAATCTGGGAGAACATGGGAAGTGGGGGGGAGAAGACGAAACTCTAGAGAATGTGACAATGCGGAAGAAGAAAGGGGAATCCTGGGACTCGCGTGCATCTGTTCGTGTGTCCCTGGGTCCCTTCAAATGCACTGTCCCTCCTTGCGTGGCTGACCTGTGGTTCGGCGTTGCGGGCTCTTGTTGCCAGCTTCGCCCCGCGGCCCGCCCCGCGGCCCGCCCCATGACCCACCCGCGGGCCACCCGCGACACGCCCCACGACAAACCCGCAACCCGTCCCGCGACCTCGCCGCGGCCCACCTTACGACCCACCCGCGACCCGCCCACCGACCTGCGGCCCACCCGCCTTGCTTTGGAAGACACATGTCGCCCGCGGCGGGCTGTTTTGCAGCTGCTTCGGAGAGCACCATGGCACGCCCCAGTCCGCGCGGCCCGCCGACGACCCGCCCACACTGCTCTGCAAAAGCCAACGCCGCGCCAGGGCTTCTCGGAAACCCGTCATGGTGTGCCAGGCCTGGGCGCACACATCGCTCGCACCGCATCTGCGGGGCCAGGGTCTGTATCCCGAGGCGACATGGACCCCGCCAACTGGATGGCCGCGTTCAGCCACGTGCCAGTGCCCAATTTGGTGATGCCAGGCGCTCACGATTCGGGGGCCCAGGACCTGAACTTCTTGTCCACGGCCCCTGACTGGAAGGCAGCGCGCGGCCTGCTGCCCCTGGCATGCTGCGTGGTGAAGCCGTGGAGCGAGGCCCAGGGTTGCGACGCGGCTGGACAGCTGCTCGCTGGCTGTCGCTACTTCGACCTGCGCATCGGCATCGACGACGCTGTCGAGGAGGAGGGGGCTGCGGAACGATACCGGCTCTGCCATGGTTATTTCTCGAGGGGCACCTTGGGGGACTTCCTGGAGGACGTCAGGGGTTTTCTGGACGAGCACCCCACCGAGGCCGTTTTCTTGGAGGCAAAAACAGTCACGTCTTTCGCGGATTCCGTGTCCATGGAAC
>CAUYUJ010014246.1:70000-92500 GCA_963575745.1 Prorocentrum cordatum | reverse complement strand
GGGACCCGTAGCACAACGAGAACAAGCAGGGACGCGGCGCGCGGGGCCAAAGCAGCGCAGACCAAAGCTACAACTCCTGGACGTCGGCGGACGAGGCGGGGGGCCGCGAGCTCGGCGGAGGTGCGCCGCAGCTTCGCGCCCAACATGCAGCACCACGACAACGCCCAGCAGCTCGCGACAGGCCCCACGGGCCGGGAAGTCGGCGTGCGCACAGCTCCAGCCGCCGAAGGCGGTCCTCCGCCAGCTGCAGCCGAGGCTGACGGCGCTGGCCAGGCACCGCACCAAGGGCTCCGCTGTCGCCGAGGTCGAGGGGCCCCTGGCAGAGGTTGGCACCCTGGTCGCGCGCATGCGGGCGCTGCACCCCCAGGGCAGCGAGCATGCCCCGCGCCTGCGGGCGCTGCACCCCCAGATCAGCGAAGAGGAGGAGGAGGAGGAGGAGGAGGAGGAGGAGGAGGAGGAGGAGGAGGAGGAGAGGAGGGGAGGAGGAGGAGGAGGAGGAGGAGGAGGAGGAGGGGAGGGGAGGGGGAGGGGGAGCGGGAGCGGGAGGGGGAGGCGGAGGCGGAGGAGGAAGATGAGGAGGAGGAGGAGGAGGAGGATGGGAGGAGGAGGAGGAAATGGAGAGGAGGGAGGAGCAGGAGGGGAGGAGGAGGAGGAGGAGGAGGAGGATGAGGAGGAGGAGGAGGAGGAGAGGAGGAGGAGGAGGAGGAGGAGGAGAGAGGGAGGAGGGGGAGGAGGAGGGGGGGAGGGGGGAGGGGGAGGGGGAGGGGGAGGGGAGAAGGACAAGCTAGGTGCGCTCGCGTCATATCTGACGTCATACCCCTCCCTCCCATCCCTTACCATGGCGCTGATTCTCTCTATCCGCGGACGCGTGTCGTAGCGGACCTGTGGCTCCGCGCGCGCGCGTGCGTAGTGGGTGGGGGAGGAGGAGGAGGAGGAGGAGGAGGAGGAGGAGGAGGAGGAGGAGGAGGAGGAGGAGGGGGAGGGATTTTTTGGATTGCGCGCGCGTTGAACCTGGCGGCTGTCGCGTAACGGTGGCGCTGCAGCTAGCAGAGGCAGTTGGCACAGACATCTCATGTGTCTGTACTAAGAGTCGAGTCTCGAATACTCTGCACGGGCACCGAAGGTAAAGTACAGCTCAGTAAACAGTTCGGGCGTAAACGCCGAATTGCAAGTCCCAGCCCCCACCCCTGATAAATCCCACCGACCTCCACTAGTCATTAAACGCCAGCTTGGCTGACTTCCAACAGTGGTCAGTATGAGAGAGCGTACAGAGCAACAGAGGCGGCGGTCCTGCCAAGGTTTTCCCGATTTTCCCTGTCCGCCAGGGCTCGAGTCTCTCTCAACACAGTGTTGGGGAGGGAGGGCAAGATAGGGAGAGAGGGCGGCTTGCATCTAACTCGCTGCAGTCTTCGCCCTGGACGGTATCATGCAGAGCTGCACTGCCCACCCGATCCGTCGGACTGGGCCTCTTCTGCTCTTCGGTCATGCCGAGATCTCTCGACGGATTCTAGTGGCCGCTGCCAACTGTCTGAGCTGAGCAAGAACGGCACTCTCAACCCCTCCCTACAACTCCATCCAGCCACCCCGACTCCCATCCTTATCTGCAAGGCAAAAGCAAGAAAGGCTGGCGGCAGGCGGGGGCTGCGGCGTGCAGCCGCATGAGCGCCTGGCTGGCGGCCGCGCGGACCGACGGACACTCGGGGGTCCGGTGCCACACGCGACGGGTGTGTGGTTAGCGACGGACTACGCTCACCGGGCCCCCTGCCGCTGCCCCGCACGGGCCGAGGCGTGGAAACGTGCCAACGCGTCGGCAGCTGAAACACAGGAGGTCGCACCTCTGTCGAAGGTGCTGGCGGGAGGGGGAGGGGGAGGGGGAGGAGGAGGAGGAGGAGGAGGAGGAGGAGGAGGAGGAGGAGGAGGAGGAGGAGGAGGAGGAGAGGAGGAGGAGGAGGAGGAGGAGGAGGAGGAAGGAGGAGGAGGAGGGAGGGAGGCGGCGGCGGCGGGCGGCGGAGGGGGGGGGGGGGGGAGGAGGGAGGAGGAGGAGGAGGAGGAGGAGGAGGAGGAGGAGGAGGAGGAGGAGGAGGAGGAGGAGGAGGAGGAGGAGGAGGAGGAGGAGGAGGAGGAGGAAACACACGGAAAAGAAATGGACGGGCGCCCTCAGTTTCTCAGGCAGGGGCGTCGCGAACAAAAATACGACGGGAAATCGTGGTAAAACGTGCATTTTCAGCATTTCCAACTTGTCAGCCTTCACGGCGTTGAAAATGCTCCGCTTCCACGAACTCCTCATTGTAGCCCACACTCTGCTCCGCATTCTTCCTCCTCCTCCTCCTCCTCCTCCTCCTCCTCCTCCTCCTCCTCCTCCTCCTCCTCCTCCTCCTCCTCCTCCTCCTCCTCCTCCTCCTCCTCCTCCTCCTCCTCCTCCTCCTCCTCCTCCTCCTCCTCCTCCTCCTCCTCCTCCTGCGGCGCGTGGGGCCTGGCGGCAGTTTGGGCGGCGTTGGCGCCGAAGGCGCGCCCGGTGTGTGCAGCTGCTGACCACGCTGAGCAGTGGCCGCGGATCACCATCGCCAGCTTCAACCGCATCACCATCACCACAGTCGTCGTCATCATCGCCAGCGTCGTCGTCGTCATCGCCATCATCATCACCATCATCACCAGCATCGCCCTCGTCATCATCATCTCGTCGTCGTGATCTGTCCTTCTCCTTTGTATCCCCCTCCCTAACGTCCGTCCTACCACGCATCCCTCTCCAGGTCTTCATGGTATACCAGCCCGGCGGTTGGGGTCACCCCGGAGAGTCGCCAGTCGACGATCATCGAGACACGATGCTCCCAGGGTATCTGATGCGAAGCATGTGGCCGAACGTGTGCGACCCGGCCTCTCTGTGCGACAGCCTCGGGCAGGAGATCGAGGAGCAGGGCGCCCCGAATCACAACAAGTTCCTCGTCCTGCAGTGCGTGATGACCCCCGGCGCCAACGAGATTCTGAAGGGGCTCCTCGGCTGCGGCTTCTTCGACCGGAGCCTCCTCGCGCTCGCCCGCCGCGCGGAGCCCGAGCTCCAGGAGTTCCTGGAGGGCATCCCAGAGAGTTCGCTCGCCCACGGAGCGGTGATCATGCTGGATTGGATCGAAGAGCAGCCTGACCTCATCCAGTGGGTGCTTCAGCGCAACCACGCGTGCCACGCCCCAGCCTGAACGAACCTCGAAGGGAAAAAAACGCCATGAGCATAAACTGTTGGCGTTCCGCGCGGGTTTCTTGGATTCGCGGTGGGTCCCCCCTGGCGGCGCCTCCGGCACCGCCCTTGGCGCGCATCCGCGCGGAGCGCCAAAAGTTTATGTTTATGGCGTTTTTTCTTTTTCTTCTTCTGGAAGTGGCGCTGTCTGCGACGGCGAGCTCTAAGAGCGGGGCCATGCAGCCGGCACGCTCACCGCGCTTGCCAGACAGAAGTGGCGCGCGGGGCTCGGCGGCGGCAGCTCTCTCGCCCTGCGGGTGCAGCACAAGCTTGC
Organism: Prorocentrum cordatum; assembly: GCA_963575745.1. Lineage (NCBI taxonomy): Eukaryota > Dinophyceae > Prorocentrales > Prorocentraceae > Prorocentrum > Prorocentrum cordatum. The sequence goes on along the minus strand of CAUYUJ010014246.1, from coordinate 88,997 downwards.
ACCGCGGGAGCGAGCGGCAGGCATAATGGGCAGTGCTGCGCCGCTGCCCCACGGGTGACGGGCCGCAGTTCTGGTGCCGCCTGTTTTTTGTTTTGCCCTCCCCGCGCTGTCGGCCGAAGAGCTACAGAACAGCCTGTGGGCGGAGCGCGTGTTCTGGGACAGGAAGCTGCACGCAGTTGGGGCCCGACCACAAGAGACCTTCCACAAGAGACCCAACCCTGAGGCCCCGGGACGTCCACTGATTCTTGGTGTGGGAGCGTCAGGCTTTCCATGGCAGAGCCATCGGAACCCAAGAAGCCCAAGGCACCCTGGAAAAAAGCAGGGTGTTTCTTGGCATGGGCCTAAACTGTACGCTTCACGTGGCCGGCCTGGGGAGGGCCGGATACGCGCGTGACCAGTTGTCTTTCCAGCGGTCGGCCCTCGTGGTGTGGCCGCGTACGCAGCGCCCTCGCCGTGCGTATCCAGCGCTCTGCTTCTGCGTGTTCCGCATGGCTTCTGGTTCCCTGGGGCAGCCTCCAGGACTCTTAAGATTTTTGCGGGGGGGGGAGGAGCTGTGAGATCACAGTCCCCCTGCGGCGTTGCCTTTGGAAGGGCCTGGTCCAGCTGGGCTCCTCGTCCGCGGCGGTACCCGTCGACCAGCCAGGGTCGGGTCTTTGCCGCGGAGCGCGCCATGCTCTCGCGAACCACCGCGAGCAGTTGCCTTTGCGCTCTGCTCCCCCCGTCATCCCCTCAGGCGCCATACCCCCTATCCTCCCTCCTCCGTCCTCTGTCTGCCCTGCATCCTTCCCTCCATCTCTACACTTCTCCCACTCCGTCGCCTCTCTGTTCATTCTCCACTTCATCGTCTTCTCCCTGCTCACCCTCCCCTCCTCCTGTCCCTTCCCTTGGGCACCATAAGAGCAGAACCTTCGGGAAGCCCTCAGCATCATCCAGGTCCTCGTCATCCTCCTCTGCATGGCCGACACGGCAAACGATGACGCGAGTTCTGCAGTGCCTTGGCTGACAAGTAACCTCGGCACGATGGGACGTCCATTTGGTCTGCTTCGTCTGGCTACAAAAGCATGGATTGGTCTCGTCGCAAGTTTTTCGGAATCATAACTCTTCCTCGACATCTGCCTCATTCCCCTTCTCCTCCTCATCATCACCCCGTCTCCCCAGGCCCCCAATGTCCCGCCTCCGCCTCCGCCTCCGGGTATTACGCCGCGTACGACGCCCGGGCCCTCAGGGAGAAACCGGGCCTGACCTGGGATCTGACAGGGGGCGAATATTATCTTGGCACATACACAACACAGCCACAAACACCACGGCCCCGAAACACAACAAACAAAACCTACCACCACCACCACCACCACCACCACCGCCACCACCACCACCACCTAACAACACACTTCACAATGATTGCGTGTCAGATATGCGCAGGGGCCACAATCTAATCTGGCACGCGGGCACCATACAAGAAACCCGTCTGGCTGTGGGGCAGGGGTAAATGAGGGGGGGGAAAAGAAAACTGCCCCGGCTGCTAGGGCGTGGGGGCGGCTAGACCTGCGTCAGTAGGCGACAGGCTGGGCACAAGACGGAGCTATAGAACCGTCAGCCGCCCCCGCGGCGTCAGTGTAGGATCGCCGCCAGGCTCGGGTGCAGCCCCCCGAAGACCCCAGACAAAGTGGAAACCGTCAAAATGTCAATTCCTACCCCCCTCATCATACACTCACATTACGTGCGGCATCACTCTGCAACACCACCACTGCACCACGAGACCAAGATAGAGTGGCACCGAGGAGGTGGCCGCACCAGCGGTGGCGCAGGGCGCCTACTTGGTGCATTTTGGCAAACCGACCCCCTAGGTGACACCCAAGCACACGACAACAGGCCCGAAATCAAACTCAGGCGTCGCAGGGTGAAGAACAAACTTATTCAGACGCCTACTTTTGCCAGATCCCCTTACAAAGCACGAAACAGCGACACCCAACACGGACACCGACTTATACCTGAGGGAAACGTAATTAGGGCCTTCTACCGACACATGCGCCGAAACACACGCCACAAACGGCACAGATACCGACGCGCGCTGGCCAGACGAGTCGCCAGTCTGCCCCCCGGAACCCGCGACTGACACTGCGACTGACACCGCAGCCCCAGCCGGAGCCGAAGCCCCCACGGAGGAAAGAGCCGAAGCCCTAACCGCCTCCGCGGCGTGATGATCCCGGGGAGGTTGTGCAATCCCGCCCTCACCACAATCCGGACTGCTTAGAGGATGGCCGACCCGAGCACAATCAACAGGGCCCAGCCACAGCAGCAACGACCAGACCTCTAACGTTAGGCACGCAAGTGGGTACCCCGAATGGGGTTGGGGTTAGCCGCGTCCATTGTCCTCATCCCCTCACCCTGAAACAGCACACCACCAGGAAACCCAAAACCCCAGCGGGGGAGTGGACCGCGGCGAGAACTGTGACCGCAAGGAGAGAGGAGCGGAGAAGGGAGGGAAAGGAGGAGGAGGAGGAAAGCGAGCGAGGGAGAAGGGAAGGAGGGAAAGGCACAGTCCCACCACAGCCTACCCCCCTCACTCAGGGGAGGCACTAAGCCGGGGATGAGGAGGACGCGTTTCCGACGAGCGGCCACGAGGAGGCCTATGCACTTGCTCGTCCCCCCAATGTCCCTCGTCCTCGTCCTCGTCCTCGTCCTCCGCCGAGTCGCCGTCGTACGGCGGGCGGGAGAGGGCCCCATACCAGGGGCCTGGAAAATAAATGCCTTGGTAGACGAGGGAGAATGGACAAAGCGAGGCCCGCAGTGGTGGGGGAGGGGCGGGTGGAGGGAGGGGAGGGGCAAGAGGAGCCAGGGGGGGGAGGGGCGGAAAGAGGGGGGGGGCAGGGGGGGGGCAGGAGCGAGGAGCCAGGGGGGGAGGGGCGGAAAAAAGGGGGGGGGCAGGGGAGGGGCAGGAGGGCGGAGCGGGGGGGCGACGGACGAAGGAGGAGCCGAGGGGACGAGTGCGCCCGCGAACCCCCGCACCCGCAAGGGCCAGACACCCACGAGCGTCTTCGCCGCCACAGTAACCTCGAACGCCCGCCGAGGGGAGGAGCAGGGAAGGGCCCGAGGGGAAGGACGGGCGAAGGAGGAACTGAAGGGGCGAAAACACCCGCGTGCCCACGCACCCACCAGGGCCCGACATCCGCGAGCGTCTTCGTCGCCACGGCAACCTCGAACGCCCGCCGGGGCAGGGGCCGGGAGGGGAGCGGAGGGAGGGGGCAGGCGAAAAGGGGGGGGGAGGGGGGGGGAGGGGGGGGCGAAACTAAGCATCAGCCTGTATAACCAATCCCACCACGTTCCGCTGCGGCGCCGCCGGGGGTGTGGTGAGGCCCCCTCATAATGCGACGCCGGTGGGGTGGGCGCTCAGGCCACCACCGCCCCCGCCCCCGAAGGGGGGGGGTCGGCGCTGCCGGCGGCCGTGGCGTGGACCGCGGCCACCGCGTCAGCAGCGGCTTTGGCCCGCGCCACTGCGGTCGGGGCTGCCGCCGGCGCTGGGGCCACAGAGGACGCCGGGGCGCTGGCGGCGGGCTCGGCCGCGGGCGCGGCGGGCGCTTTGCCCTGGGCCTTGCCCTTACCCTTCCCCTTGGCACCCTTCTTTCCTTTGCCCTTGCCGCCGTTTTTGCCGCCGCGCCCCTTGCTGCTCTTCCCGCCCCTGCCCTTGGGGCCGCCACCGTTGGCTTCCTGGCGCGCGCGCTTGCGCTCCCGCTCCTCCGGCGTCGCCTCGGCGTACGCCAGCCGGCGCTTCGGGGCAGGGGCCCCTTCCGCCCTCGGCGGCGCAGGCCTCCCGCGAACGGGAAGGCCCGCTGCCGTGCGAAGCGGCCCGTCCAAAAAGGACAGCGCCGCCTGCACCGACAGGGACTCCTCGCCGAACCGGAGGGTCAACCGAAAGGTGCCCTCGACTCGGCTCCTGCCGCCGGCCGTGTTCCTCGACTGGTCGAAGACGTGCGCCAGCACGTCCGCGCCGGCCAGGCCGCTGACTATCTGGGAGATAGCCCGCCCCGTGTCGCCCAGCGCCTGGAACTCCTGGGAGTCCTCCTGCGGCAGCGGCCACGGCACCTGGAGGGCCTCACAGAGGTCCTCGCCCACCGCCTTCGGCACTGCCAGGCGGCGCTCCCTCCACAACTGGCTCGGCGCATGTTCTGCCCACGCGCTTTCCACCTTGTCGAACCCCTCAAGGACGACGTGGCAGCTCTTGCGCACCTCGCCCAGGTCCCTCTTTACGCGTTGCAGCCCACCCTCCACCGACGTGACTCTCGCCTCGAGCGCCGCGAACCTCTCGTCCACCGCGGCCCTGCGTGCCGCCATTGCTCCCGGGCAGCGGGAACGGACGCGGACCGACACAAGAGCCTTCCTGACGGGCTCGCGGCGGGCGAATGCGACGAGAAGAGGAGAGTGCCGTGATCCCTGCGTACACACACAACAACGTGCAATGGATGCGTGGCGGGATACTCACGTTGACAGAGACAGAAGCGGGTGGGAGATGGTAGTAATGGTCCAACCCCCAACGACGACAGGAGGAAAAAAGGGGGGGCAGAAAAGAGGCAAGACAGGCAAGAACACCAGGAAAAAGCAGGCGGAGGAGGGGGGGGAGGGAGGGAGGGGAGAAGAAAACGACACCGAACGAGAAAAAAGACAGGGCACGGCTTCGCACAATTGCAAACAAAAAAAAAAACCAACACAGAGCCCCTCATGGGGGCGGCCCTCCTGCTGCCGAGGACCTGGGGGAGGGCGGTGTCGAAGGCCAGGAGACCAACGACGGCACAATGTGGAACCCGAAGGAACCTGTGCCCTCCCCCAGTGCAGGGTAAACCTACACCGGCACGAGGGGCAGCGCGAAAGCTGACCCCTGGGCTGCAGCAGACGCGAAGAGAAACGCCACGAGCCGTGCTTGACAAGAGAAAAAAACCGAAGAACAACGACGGACAGACCATTACTGCCAACGGAAGGAACAGGGGGCGGGGGCGGAGAGCGAATGGGGGGGGGTGGAAGGGCGAATACCCCAACGAAAATCGATGCAACTACGCTCCTGCTTTCGTCAGTCTCCCTACCCGTGCCCCCGCTTCGGGGCAGCTGCCTTTCCCGACTTCGCTTTGGCCCCTCTGCTCGGCCCCGAGCTCTTCGCCCGCCCCCCTGTGCCTAGTTTGGCGGAGGGGCGGCGCTTTACAATGGCACGCTGTAGGGCGCCAAGCCGCCGGGCTGGTGACACTGCCTTCGGCGGCGCCTTGCAACCCGCGGGCGGGTGACCCGGGCCAATTGGACCCGCGCCGAGACGAGGTGGGGGGAGGGGGGGGGCGGGGCACGAAGAAGAGGAAGAGGACGACGGAGGAGGAGGGGGAGGAGCCAGGGGGGGAGGGGGCAGAGGAGAGGGAGGAGGGACCCCGCCGGTCGGCGGAGGTCTCGGCGCGCCCCTACATTTTACCTCGTGATTCCGCATGGGCCTAGACAGCTGTCCCGGCGGGGGCTCGGGAAATAGCTTGCCGCACTTGCCACACGTGCGGTTCGCCAGACGCGATCCTCGGCACTCGCCTTCATGCTGTAGACGGCCCGCCGCGAGGATCAACACCTCGCATTTGCGGCACTTGGTATATCCTTCGGGAAGGACGTGCTCTGTCACAGCGCATCTGCGAACATGCCAAGTGATGTCCTTACTCAAGACCCTCAGGCCGCACTTCTTACAGATGTCCGTCTCAGCATATGATAGATCGCAAACCGCTGGCGGCGGCGCCGACCACCGGCCGGACTGCGCTGAGGCGAAACCCCGCCTTCCTACATCGGCAGCCCGGTCGGCCAGCTCATTGTCATGGGCGCCTGTGTGGCCATATACGTGCTCCCAAGTGATCTGACGGTTCTGACGGACCTCCTGCGTGAGCTCCCGGACGGCTTGGGCCAGTTCTTCGTTGGCGCCCGGTGTCCAGATACCCTGCGCCATATTGGCTGCATATTCCGAGTCGTATCGGATGTGCACCGGGACGCCCCCAGGATCGGGGGCTTCCTCTAACAGCCATTTCATAACCTCGCCTATCGCCGAAAGCTCAGCAGTGTTATTGGTCTCATCGCGTGCCCCTAGCCACCGGTGGTCCCACTGAGCGGTAACGACTGGGGCGTGGAGCACGAAGTCCGGAATCTGACCAGGGGTCTCCGGACCATCGTAGCGAAAAATCACTGCTCCCCACCCCGCTGTTCCATCCTTGCCAGATCCATCTGTGGCAACCCACCAGCCCCGCGGAGGGGCCGGGCAGGGCCCCCGCACAGGGCCCATGACAAAATTGTGGTGTGCTTGGAGTGCCTGACGAAATTCTAACTTAGCTGGACATCGTGGCTTGTGGAGGCGGAGAGCCTCATTGAAAACCATCTTTTGCAATCTGGGCACTGGTGTGACGCCCATGTGACGAGAGACGGGTCTCGTACAGAGTGTTCATTGTCGTAATGACATGACAACTGATTCCCCGCCGTGAACTGTTGTGAACAAGCTGGGCACGCGTATACCCGGCCCTCTGGAGGCGGACCCCCTCCCTGAGGGGGAGGAGAAGGGGGAGGAGGAGGAGGAGGAGGAGGAGGAGGAGGAGGAGGAGGAGGAAAAGGAGGAGGAGGGGGAGGAGGAGGATCCGCTTCCGGGAGCGCCAGGCCTGGTCTCCACGCACGCAACAGCGCCCGTCGGTTCACGTCACGGCCTTGCGTGGGGAATGCCTTGTTGATGGAGCTCTGCCAGCCCTTCCGGGACTGGGCCCGGCGAAACCAGTCCATTTCGTCAAACGTGAGCTTTCGGATGCACCTTCGGAGCCACGGGATCTGACCGTTCGGATTCGTGTGCTCCTCGACTCCTCCACCGCGGCTGGATATAAAACCGAAGAGGACCTGCTTGGGGGCGCGCCACGTTGGCATCCGAGCGACGTGCCCCAGCCACTGCAGGGACAGCTTGGCGACCTGATCCTCGACGGTCCTCCATTTGGCCGCGGCGTGCATTGCGGCATCTGTCACGTGGTGCTCCCCTATATTCCACACATCCATGCCGAACGCTCGCCTGACCGCATAGTTTGCCACTCTCTGGAGCTTGCGAAGCTCCTCCTTTGTCCACCCCCGAGAACGACAGCTGTAAAGCAAACAGCCCACAACGCAAGATTCGAGCACCTGTAATCTCGTGGGGATGTCTACACCACTGGTCGTGCCCCGGCCGTGTGCGGTGCCCACGGCCCAGCCTTTTGCGATGGCTTGAACAAGCAGGCGGGCGGTCGACGCTCGCCGGGCTGTGTCGGCGCTCCGAATACCAGTTTCCATATGTATGGCTCCAATATGTTTCAGCTGGCTAACTCGAACTCCCTTCTCACGTCATAGGGCATGCGTGGATCCTTTGGAAATCGTAACTCTTTAGTTTTTCCCCGATTAACCCTCTCCTCCCAATCCTTCATTGTTTCGATGAGGACGGGGCGGGCTACTTGCATCTCAGAGTCAAACCCCACAATGGCGGTGTCATCTGCAAACCCCACGTCGCCGATGACGACCCGACGAAATCCCAGGTCCTTAGGATGGTCGGATACTTGCGACTGTAATCGGTTCCGCGCTTTCTTCTGCAATCGGCCATCTACCTGGTACGTAATCTCGAGTCCTGGGGCACGCCCTAATGCCTCAGCCGCGCGTTTGCGGCGGGCTCTGTAATCCGTCATCACCGCGTCGTGATACACATTGAAGAGGGGAGGGGAGGACGGATCCCCCTCCCTGAGTCCTCTTTCGGGGGTCCAGGGGTCCGACAGACCACCTAGCACCCGGACCCGACACTCGGTGTGGTTGTGTAGGGCTTTGCAGACTCTGAGCGTGCCATCGGGGCACCCTCTGCGCGCTAATAAGGTCCACAGAGCAGGCCGGCAAACGCGGGGGTAGGCTCGTTCAATGTCGAAGAAATCGAAAACCACAGCTTCCTCATTCCGGAGGGCTGCGGCCTCCTCCACCAGGCGGCGGGTGATTTGTAAAGCGTCGTCAGTGCCCCGGCCGCGCCGGAATCCCGACTGCGACTCTCCCATCCAAGGCTCGGACCACACACTTATGCGAGACGCTACCACCCGCGCAAACAATTTGGACCCGACGGACAGCAGGGTAATACCCCGCACGTGTTCTTGTCCTTTCGGGCCCCCTTCTGCTTCCAGAGTGGAATAACCAACGCTTCTCGCCACTCGCGGGGCCAAGCAGCCGCTTCCTCTCCGTCCTTTGCGGTCACCGCGCAATTCCACATTTTCCTGGCGAGATCGAATACCGCCGCGCGGAGCGCCGCACCTCCATATTTTAGCGCTTCCGACACAAATCCGTCCCCCCCCGGTTGTCGCCCTGTCTTCATTTTAGTCACACTTTGGTCTAGTTCGATGTCGTTGGGTGGCTCTGCGAGCCACCGTTCGGCGGTGGAAGCCAGGGGGATGTTTTGCCACACGTGGTCGGCAACCGCCCCAATCGTACCAGAAATCTGCGCAAAATGTTTGCGCCATGCTTCTCTTTCTTTGTCAACATTTTCTGTCGACACGACACCAGAATCCCGACGATCATGGCGCCGATTCTTGAGCTCACCGAACAGTCGGAAGAGCTCTGATTGATCTCCTATCCTGGCGGCTGCAGACGCTTGCGCGCCGATGTCGGTCCAATACTCTCGCTCCCACCGCCTTAAGGTACGACGCCGTTCCCGGGCTACTCTACGACGTTCCGCGAGGGCCGCAGGGGCCCCGGCGTCGTCTGAAAGGGCGTAAGCTACCCTGGCGCGCTCCATGTCCTCGTCGACGCTCCTCTTTTCCTCTTCATGGCCCCGTAACCAGGGCACTTGCGCCCTGGCTTGACGCTTTCCCCATACCTGTAATCCCGCTGCACGAGCGATGTCGCACAGTTCCTTCCACCCCAAAGGGGCCGGAAGATTCAGCAGCATATCCGTCAAGACCTGCCCGTAGTGAGCCCGGGCCTCTTTAGCCGCCGGGGATGACCCCCGCATCGCCGAGTAGTTGGGGACCGCTGGGCGGCTGTCGGTGTGACGGCCACGAAACAACCATCTACCGCTCACGGTAATTCCCACTTCCACCGGCTCGTGGTCCGTATACGCGGACCAAGCCACGATTCCGTCCTCTCGGACGTGCCACACGTCGTCCGAGCGACGGCGTTTTCGGCGTTTTGCCCTCCTTTCCCCCTGCAACCCCCCAGGGCCGTAGTGCAAGGTGCGCGCGTATCGAAGCTGACTACGGTCTCTCGGTCGGACCATCACGTGGTCTAGCTGGTGCCAAGACCGATACCGTGGGTGGAGCCAGGTGCCGGGCAGCCTCTGGGCGAACGCCGTGCTTGCTACGAACAACGCCTCTTCCTGACAGAACGCCAGGAGGTCCACACCCGTTGCCGTCCGACGACGCTCCCCGTGGACCCCCAAAGCCGCTCGTTCATCGACGTCTTGCGGCCTTCCCACCTCAGCGTTCCAATCGCCACCCACCACGAGGAGATTATCTGCTCCCCTGCTCCGTGTCTCCACCCAGCGGACCTCGTCGTAGAAGCGCTCTCGCGCCTCTGATTGTTGAGATCCTGACACCGGTGCGTACACGCACAGAAAGGACAGCCCTCGCCGAAAACCTTTGCGAGGAAAAATCAATCCCATGCACCTGGTGCTTTTACGCTCGTGCCCACCTCGCACTACAACCTTGCCCCCCCCTCCCTCCAGACCCGTGCTAGCTTCGCGTTCAAAACTATCCCCACGCGGCCGCGGATGATCAGAGTCCACTTCTGCCCTCTGCAGATATACTCCCGCACGCCATTGTGAGCAAAGGCCAGATCACTGAGCAGACCATACGACCACCCACGGACCGCCAGGAGGGACAGGATACACTGGATCTTCATCTCTGGGTCCCCCACCCCCCGAAAGCCCCCACCTTACGAGTGTTCCAAGTGCCCCCAACGAGGGTCTGAGCGCGGGGGCGTCTCTGCTTGCGCAAAATGGATAGGCGATGCATTGCCTGAGACCTTTTTCGCAATCTACGCTCCTTTTTGCGAGCCTCGCGAGCCGTCCTCCGACGCTCGCGTCTCTGCGCCCTCCTATGGGACCTACGTACTCTCTTGGTGGCCCTCAAATTCCTGTCCCGCGGGTGACTGTGGGGGCGGCCACCCCGACTGACCATGGCCAGAGCCACCGTCAGCCGACACAGCCGCCCCTCCCCCCAGATACCCTGCCGGCTCGCCGGGGCCAGTGGCGTAGCCGGGATCCCCATTCCCCCTGGCAGCCGAGGAAGGTCCGGAGACCCAACCGCCTCTACCGCCTGATGGTGGGGGTGGGGGGTGTGAAGTCCCGCCCCCAAACGAGTTCCCCGAAGACTCCGGGGACGGCTGAGCCGAGAACGAACCGAGAGACCCACCGCCAGAGACCGACAGCCCGTCCCCCACCAGAGATCCAGAGGGGGCGCCCCCTGAGGGGCGTGGGTTAGCCGGTTCCTCGTCCATGGCCCCAGCACCCCTCAACCAAAGCAGGAAACACAATCCGAAGACCCATGGATTTACTTTCCCCCCAGTTTTACACCTGGACCCATCACCGAGAGAAAACTCAGAGGGGGGGGGAAGGGAACCGTTACCCGCCGACCGCCCGTCCCGGGAGGGGATCCCGGGCTCACTTGGAGGGCCCTTCACCTGGTCGGCCCCCCAATGTCCTTCCCCTCTCCTCCCCACCACATCGTCCATCACCCTTTCCACCTCCTTCCACAGTGGCTTCTTCTTTCCGTCTCCGTCTTCCTCCCTCTCTCCACCCCCAACCCCACCCACCCGCTTACCCCACCTTCGTGTGGCTCATCTCTCCATTTCGGACCCATCTTCCCTCCTCTCCCTCTCATTCCCAGCGATCAGAGTCCTCCTCCTCCTCCTCCTCCTCCTCCTCCTCCTCCTCCTCCTCCTCCTCCGCCATCCTCCTTATCATCATCCTGCCTCCTATTTCTACTCCTCTTCCTCCTCCTCAGCATCATTCTCAGCATCATTATCATCAGTAGCATCATCATCATCAGCATCATCATCGACATCGTCGTCATCATTATCGCCTTCACCGTCACCATCATCATCATCACCACCACCATCAGCATCAGGATTACAATCATCATCCTCATCATCATCATCATCATCATCATCATCATCATCATCATCATCATCATCATCATCATCATGCCGTCGTCCCCTCTCCTCTCTCCTCATCGTCATCCTACTCTGTCTCCCCATCTATGTTACATCCTCCCTCTTAGTTTCCCCCTCTCCCCTCATCTTCCTCCTAGGGGGTAATCGTCGCCCTCCTCCCCCCGCATCCTCCATGGACATCGAACATCACTGTTGTCATTCGTCCTCTGCCTTCTCCCCCTCCTGCCAGGGGGCTCTCGCCTCAGCGTGGTGGAGGTGTACGACCCCGAATCTTGCTCGTGGGCATCACTGCCGCCAATGCCCACTCAGAGGAGCGGCTGCGCCGCCATCGATGATGAGGATGAGCAGACAGGGTGTTCCAGAAAGGAAATAGCCTTCGAGGGATCGAGGGGTTAACATATATTTCCCGGAAGAAGCTGGCGGAAGTAAAGAATACCCCATCTAGAGATGACAACGTTTGCTTGCTTTGATTTCCCACAGCAAGCCATCCAACGCGTTCCAGGCATGGTTTCGTCTTTCAGAAAACCGAGCAATGTTGTTTCTCATCTGACGGAAGGCGCGAAAGTTCAATGAGGGCAGCTCTGGCGGCGGAAGTCGGCGGAAAAAGAAAGAAGCCTCGGCGGCTCAAAGGATCCTCGGCAGCCAAGGGGGGTCGCACGTCCCCCCCTTGGCTGCGACCCACGCGCTCGCCCCGCCAGTTCTGCCATGGGCGATGCCTGTGGCACAGCTTGGCGCTGAGCGTCGCTACGAAGCCAGCGAGGTGAGCGTTCGGAGGGTGCCCGACCTCCGAGGACGGCGCGCAGGCGCCCCACGACGACAAGCGCAGGCTGGAAGCAGGGCCCATGGGCGGCAAACGGGCCTGGAGACGTGCAGCGAGGCTCGCGATGGTGGCGGGCTGCAGTTGGTATCGAGTCCAGTTGCTGACGCGCCCCACGGCTGCCTACGATTCTAAGCATGCTGTGACGTCGTTCCCGATGGTCACCGACGCTTCCCCGAGCCCACGGCGACCACCCAGACCCAGACCACGAAGACCGAGACCAGCCCACATCATGAAGGCATGGAGCTACAACACATAATCACTGATATGCATCGACCGCCTGGGAGAATTGCTAAGACGCGCAAGTGAACACCAGATCGCTATAGTATGCTTTCGAAGTACTCGCATGGGAGCCACCATGTTTTGGACCAGCGCTGGCTTTCGCGTCTACCCAACCCCGAGGACACCGTCACGTGCTGAGGACGGATGCTTGACGGCGCTGAACCTGCACGTTCTCGACCCGCTGAAGGTCCGATGCGTCCACGAATGGCTACCAGGCAGGCTCCTGGGAACACGCGTTTGACGAACAGGAACTTTCGAGCGAGACCTCTAAATTTTGAACGGCTACACGCCGACCAACACAGCGAGCACTCATTTGGCGGCAGCTGACAAAGACCGAGTGCAAGCCGACCACAGACAAGCACAGGCCCGTTTTGGGCAGACTTGTGACGACAGCTTACGGAGAGTACCCCAGAGATCAGCATTGATTCGGTGCCTAGATGCTAGTGGTATTGCGGCGCCCGAGATTCCGAACGTTGGCAATGCGGGCGTTGACAGACAACCGGGAACCACAATCTTGACCGGCAGCCACTTCCTTTCCATCCTTCAGAATATCGGGATGACAGCGTTGAACACTTATGGCGGTCGAAAGAAGAAGGTGGGGACTTGGCTGCACACATGACGGCCCGACATGGAACCAGATTGACTACCTATGCACCAAATTGCAAGGAGGCTACGGACATGGAGCTCGAGTTTTACATTCTCTGCCCATTCGCATGGGAGGATTCCGCGACCACCGCCCCATCGAGGCCACAATATCATTAAAAACTCGATGCAAGCGGCTTCGGCCACGACCTTATGTTCCAAGATCTCAAAGTTGTTCAGCATTCCGACGATACACCAGCACGGGTGCAAGATTTTCGCAGACGGCTCCGCCAAGAACTATAAGCCCGTGCTATCGAAGGACACTGGCAGCAGGAGTGTGGCATCAACCAACGCTATACCTCGACATCCAGCCTTTACAATTCTATGGAGGGAGCAGGTGTTGACGCAGCTTGCCCGCTCTATGTTGATTCCCCAAAGTTGACCCCACAGAAGAACCTCACTGACGCTACCTTCGATATGAGTAAACGCAAGTAGTACTTTCAGAGAACGCATCGTCGACCACAGCTCGTGGCTATACAAATCTATACGATCGCAGTTTCGGCTGGCGACAAAGCGGACAAACCAGGCAGTGCGATCGGAGAAGCGACAGCACATTGCGGCCCTGGTTGCGGACGCTGAGCGGGCCGATGCAGTACATGATATCCGACGCTGCTACTCGATCGTCAAGCGCCTCGCGCCTAGGCCCCGCATGCCCATGCTGACCGTCCGCAGCCCAGCCACGGGCTACCCGCGCTTCGACGATGACGAGGACCAACAGGTCCGCACCGTTGCCCTCTGCGCCATCTTTGCGGCCACTGAGCTGCCCATGCATGAGGATGGATGCCCTCGGGACATCTCCGAGGAGCCCGACGTGGAACTCGTAGGCCAGCACGACGTGGATGATATTACTACGGCCCTCAGCAGGCTCCCCAGCTTGAAGAGCGCCCCCGCGTTGAAGTGGACTGACCCCGTCGACCCCCCATGGGCTTCGACAGAATCCCGAAGGTGCTGTAGCTGAACTCTGGAAGTTAGGAGGTGATCTTGTAGGGGGCCCTCTTCTTGGGGTCTTTCAGGCCGCCCAAGCTTTCCGCCGCGTTCCACAGAGGCCTAAAAATGGGGATACGGTTTCACCACGAAAAAAAATAAAAGGGGATGGGAGGAATGCCAAGGATCACCACAGGACGATCAATCTTATTGGCCACGTCGGAAAAGCTTTCGCCAACGTGGTCATCATGCCTGAACTGCGCGCAATGTCAGGCTGGCTCTCTGCCACTCAGTTTGGGACCCTTCACGGCCGATCGACACGAGACGCCATTGCCCTTGTCGACGAGATCGGCCGTCGCTTTCCAGAGAACCCTTGTCGCACCAAGACCAACTATCGCATCCTGGTTGCAGCATTGATCGACCTCGAGAAGGCCTTCGACCTCCTGACTCGAAGTCATGTTTGGGGGGGCCCTAGATAAGCTGGCGCTCTCCCGTGGCACCCGTCTGGCTACAGAAGATCTCTGCAACGGGACCTGCTATATCCTCCGAGATGCCCGAACTAACAGACCTGTAGGCAACTACTTATACGCAAAGGAGTACGGCTAGGCAGTGTAGAGGGGCCAGGGCTTTTTATCGCTATCTACGACCTCATCACTCAGGACATCGGTTCCAAGGCGTTGAAGGATGGCTTCCATGGCGTCCAGGTGCAGTACGACCCCCAGTCCAGGTCTTCTGGAATTCGGTCGTTTTCATGGCTATCGAGTTGAGGTTGTTAGATGCGCCCCAGGTCAAGTTCGTGGATGATTTAATCGCACGGACGGTGGTCGGCGACTTAGCGACCGTCTCCGAGTTCCCAGAGTTTCTGGGGACCAACGTCAATGCCAACGGCTTAACCATGAATGCCCCGAAAACCGAGCTGATGGTGAGTGTTGCGGGGAAGGGGTGCCGGACGGTAAGGAGGAAAATCAGCACTAAGCAGATTGGCATTAGTTTGACCCACGCTGGCGGCCAGGTTCGCGCGATCCACCCGACGCCGACTGTAAAGTACCTTGGCTGCTTGCTTTCGGCGAAGGGCTCGTGCTCGGCCGAGGTCAAGGCCCGCCTGACTTCCGCCAACCAAGCCCACGGCCAGCTGATCCAAAAGGTGCTGGCGGGGAACCTCAGCGCGCGTTTAAAGATACGCTTGTGGAATTCACTAGCACGGCCCATCGCCCTTCACGCACCAGGGGCTGCCTTCCTCGCGGAGACGGATTTGAAGAAACTCGAATGCTGGCAAACCAAGAAGCTTCGACATATTCTTCTTTCCCCCGCTCACCTTCACCACATCTCTAATGCAGATATCCAACGTCGTGCCAAAATCAATAGCATGAGTTCTACTTTATTTTATCGCAGGCCGCAGCGGTGGCGACATGCGGTTGCTCCTGGGTTCCAACCAGAACCCTTAGAGCATGACCCCACCGAGGCTGCACGGGCTGTACTTTTCGGCAGACAATCGTTCGAGGACCCCCACAGTCGAAATCAGAATTGTCGATTAGGGCAGTTTATCGCAGATCTTCGTGCGTTGTGGGCCTGTCTTCCTGCGGAGAGCCAGCGCACTCCGAGTGATTCGCCGAGTGGTTCACGAGATTGGCTGGAGTGGCTGGACATGCTCTCACACGCAGAGCTCAAGGCCGTCCTCTCGCACGAAGCTGAGAGCGACCAACTCCGCGAAGCTGGAGACGCCGATGAAGCACATCGCCTCGTCTGCCCAGACTGTGGAAAAAGATGTCATGGCGAGAAAGGATTAGGGAATCACAGGTTTGCGGCCCATGGCGCTGCGGCGAATCGCATGGATATCCCCGAAGACGACTTGAGAGCTAAGAGATGCCCCTTCTGCAGTGCTACGTTTTCTCGTAAGGATGTCCTCCTTCGCCATGTCCAACACCGTTGCCTTCGGCGCGTTGGCTCTCAGCACGCTCCAGGGCCACCTGCGGCGCCACCGCCGCCGCCGCCCCCCTCGGCACCTCCTCCAGATGTTCGAGCCTGCGGCGGACATCATCAAGAAGGGGGACGCGGCCAAGGCCGAGGCCGTCGAGGGCGGAGCCGAGCCCGAGGAAGCGGAGCCAGGTTGGCATCTCGAAGGGGGACAAGCTCGTGACGAAATTGCTGCTCCAGCGCGAGGATAATTTCAGGGGCTCGGCGCGCGACAAGAACGCGGTAGTGAAGCTGAAGACAGGCTCCCAGATGCAGCTGGCGCTCGCGGCGGGCATCCAGAACTACCAGAAGGTCGGGAGGGACGCGCGCGCCGCGGTCGAGCCCATCGAGCATCGCGGCCACCCACACGGGAAGAAACCCGACGCGTACCTCCGCATTTTGCTATTCCGCTTGAGTGAGGCGATCGAGGGCAGGATCGAGGACGTTCTCGCAGCAGTGGCCCAAGGGCCGCACCCAGCCGAGTCGAAGGAGGCGCTGCGCCTGGCGGTCGAATTCGGCAAGAGTTTGAACGACAAGGAAGCGAAGCTCAAAGCGACCCGCTGCTTCGACGTTCAGACGAAGACAGACGTCGACGGCAAGACAGTGGAAGAAACCAAGTGGATACTCGCGGCTATGTCGCATCCTCCACTCATGCAGGCTATGTACCACCTGAGGGGGACGGCGGCCTGCAGTCGGTGAACGCGGTGCTCGAGGACGACTCCGCCCCGAGGAGCAAGGCCGCGAAGGAGCTCGAGAGGACGGTGTTCAAGGGCGGCGGCGGCGGCGGCACGAAGGACTCCAAACGGTCCAAGAAGAAGTGAGCGCCTCTGCTGAGGTCTGCAGAGAGCCCCGTGGGTTAGATCGGTTTCTCCGGTCTGGGACTTTTTGGGCCCTTGGAACGGTGGTGGGCCCATGTAGTATTGGGCTTCGCGTGAGAATGAGGAAGCTAAGTAAATTTTGGGTCGAGGGCCTGCCGTGGGACTAGAGGGCTCTGCAGCGGCCGCTCTCGAAGTGCCATCCTCTTAGAGGAGGGGGTGCTCGGGGGCGGGACCTGGTGGGCGGTGGGCCAACGCTCCTTGGCTTCTCGCCTCTGCGCTCCCTTCAGGCCCCAGCAAATTCGTTCTCGGGTGAATTATGCTGCGCCGAGGTTTCTGTAGTTTTTGATTGGGCTCGTCGCAAGACATCCAGAGTGACACTTAGAGGGCGTAGCGTTGTTAAGCAAAAAATGGCCCCAATGAGATGACTAGGTTTGTGAATGCGGGGGTTCGGGAGCGACCTGGATGCTTGATGGCGGCAACTACTGGACTGAGCTAGGACCAGCTCCACCGACCCGTCTCGATCATAAGATCCAGCGTCCTAGGACGCCAAAAGTTACATCATCGGCCGAGATGGCGTTCGTCACGCTGAGGGCCACGGCCCAGTCTTAGTTTGCACTTGTGCTCACGTGACTGCGGTTCGCTCGATGACAGCACTCGTCTGCAATCTCTGCGGCCGTGGCCGCCGAGGGGAGGGTCAAAGCGAGGGAGTAAAATGTCTGGAGGACTGTCCATTGGCAATTGGCCCAAGTGGTGCAAGCCGCTGTCTAGCGGCGAATGACAACACAAGCCTGCAGCGCTGCTGATTGCCATCGCCCAGTCAAAACTATCGTGAAGCTTGCAGGGGGGGACGAAAAGAGCTGCAAGACGAGGGCGAAGACGAAGACGAAGCCAGGAATGAGGAGGAGGAGGAGGAGGAGGAGGAGGAGGAGGAGGAGGAGGAGGAGGAGGGCAAGGAGGAGGACGAGGACGAGGACGAGGAGAACGACGAGGAGGACGAGGAGGGAGGGCGAGCAGGAGGGGGAATCGCGGCCACAGCTGCCCAACAGACCCAGACAGCCGGAGGCTCGAACGGTTTTGAGACGTGGGTCACCCCAAGCGGGCGCGAAGAGAGCCGATCGCTCTCCGCGCATCGCGGCCCGGGCGGGAAAGCTGCCCTCCTCGGGGGGGGGGCGGCACGAGGGCGCGATGATGTCCAAGCGTCGTGCATTGCGGGCCGCGATGCGCGAAGTGCGGCGACCTGGACGGGGACCGAGAATCGACCTCCAGAGACCCCGAAAACGATTCAAATCAGGCGATCGCAAACATGGATTAAGGGGCGTGGATTGGCGACGCCCGTTTCCATGGGGAATCGCGGATTTGTGCCGCCGAGCGAGGCGGCACCGGCCACATTTTGTGGAAGGCGCTTCCCCGATCCATGGTTTTGACGACCGCGCGCCGGATCCATGGGTCGCGAGTCCATGTCTGCGCGCCCCCGATCAAAGGTCGCCTCCTCTGTGACCTGCAGAAGTAAGAGCGTCACGGGCACAAGCTTCCCGAGCTCACGCGGACTTCTTGGCTCGGCGTGAGCCGCCCTCGCCAGCGCCGCCCCATCGCCCCTGGCAGGCTCCACGCGGCAGGGAGTGGGGGCCAGCGCCGACCCAAGAAGTCCGCGCAGACTTTCGAAAGGTAAAAAATAAACAAAATAATAAAAATAAAAAAATGAGGCGTTCAAGAAACGGCCTTGCGTTCGAGGGTCGAGGGAGTTGCCATCTCTTCCGCGGCAAGAGGGTGGCGGAAGGTCGGAGGAAGTAAAACGAGGCCGCCTCCGCCGGCGGAAGGCCGGCGGAAGGTGGCGGAAGCAAGAGTCGACCACCCAAGAGATCATGATGTTTTTGGGCTCAGGGTTTCCGAAGTCCGCCACATGGGCATCTGTTCTCCTTCTCGTCGTCCCGAGGCGTCTTGTGGATGGCGTCTCGTCTCCCGAACCCCCCCCCCGCCTGAAACCGACGACGAGCGGCCTCCTCGAAGCGAGAAAACAGGTGCGCAGGGTTTGCCGTTCGAGGCGCGAGGCTTGGGAGGAGGAGGAGGAGGAGGAGGAGGAGGAGGACGACGACGACGACGAGGACGAGGACGAGGACGAGGACGAGGAGGAGGAGGAGAAGGAGAAGAAGGAGAAGAGGAGGTGGAGAACGAAGAGGAGGAGGAGGAGGAGGAGGACGACGACAACGAAGAGGAGGAGGAGGAGGAGGAGGAGGAGGAGGAGGACGACGAAGAGTAGGAGGAAGACGTGGAGGAGGAGCAGGAGGAGGGCGAGGAGGAGTAGGAGGAGGAGAACAACGGCGAGGAGAACGACGACGAGGACGAGGAGAGAGGGCGCGCAGGAGGGGGATCGCCGCCACGACTGAGACCCCCGGACCCAGACGTGCCGGCGGCTCGC
>CAUYUJ010014246.1:60000-65000 GCA_963575745.1 Prorocentrum cordatum | reverse complement strand
GACGAACGTACACGTCGTTGGCCCGTTGGGCTGATGCGTTTCATGTTCTCCCTGGCCACCGCAGCTACGCACGGTCTGGAACGCGTGGTACTCCCTCGTCGTCCGCCAGGTCTCCAGGCACCCTGCGAGTCAGCGCGCTCGGTGCTGTGCTCAACACTGTGGACCAGGGGAGGTGTGGAAGGCTTGGACCGGGAGGAGGCCCTCGAGTCCATCGGGGTGGCATCCGAGCGCTTCAAGGCTGCCAGCCGGCTCTTCCAGCCAGGCGCGCGCAGCATCGTCGTCGGGACGATCAGAGGTCGTCGAGTAGGAAGCGAGGCAGGTGATGGAGTTGTTGAAAGGCAGAAGTTCGCTGGGGGAGGGATGGAATGCACGTCTGCTGGAAGATGCGCAAGCTGAAGACGCAGAAGCTGTGGGGGCCGCGCATTGCCGTCAGTAGTCTGCGGGTGTCTTTCTTTTCGCGTTTGCCGCCCCTCCTCCCACCCAGTCGGCGCCTGGTCCAGAGCAGGTGGGCGCGCGTAGCGTGAGTAGGTGGGTGCGTGCAGCGGGTATAGCAGCGGGGGGCCAGTCTCTTCGGCCTTCTGCGGGCACATGTAGCCAGAACGGGCGATGCAGCACTATTTGCTGGCCGCCCCCAGAGCCCGCGGGGCCCAGGAGCAACCAGGGGGGCCTCCCCGAGCTCACACAAGAAGGACAGCCTGCAAACAGGCCCTCAATATCAGGCGATCGCAAACATGGATTAAGGGTGCGTGGATTAGCGACGGGTCCTGTTTCCATGGGAAATCGCGGATTTCCGCCGCCGAACGAGGCGGCACTTGCCGCATTGTGGGGAGGGCACCTCCCCCGATCCATGGATCCATGGATCGCGAATCCATGTTTGCGCGCCCCCGACACTAGCAGATCATGGTCATTATTTGTGAGATTCGACATGGATGCGAAAGGGGGGACTCATGGAGCGATCAATGTCCACGGCACGGCACGACACACACCGCACGGCATTTCGTGACACGACACGCAGCGCACGGCAGGCACGACACGGCAGTTTATGAGCAGCGCATTGCGAACGGCATTGCATGGCATTCCACGGCACACGATTGCATTTGAGGTTTTCGGTCGGTTCGGTATGACAAGCATTGCATGGCACGAGCAGCATGGACCGCATGAGGAAGCGGTGTGTCCATATGCTCTGCTGGTGCTCGAAATGGTGGCAGCACTTGGCGTGGTTGCAGCACCGACATAAAAAACTTACACTGCATGGGGAACTGCTCGTCTGTCGCCAGAGGTGTCCCTGGCCCAAGGCGCTCCCAGGGCTTCCAAGGGAGCCCCCAAGGCCTGGCTGATGATATATGCGGTAGGCGTCCTTTGGCCTTGCCGCATGCTCCCCGGGCTTTGCCCGGGGCGCGCTGGGTCCACCTGCTCAGAGGCCGCCGCGGCAGTGCCTGAGCCTCAGCCCGAAGACCCCCAAGGCCTCAGGAGCACACCCCTCACGAGGCCCAGAGGGCCCCGGGGGCTCCCACGCGGCGCGACAAGGCGAGGCCACCCCCCGGGCCGGGGCTGTGTCCCCCGAGCTGGGCTTCCTTCCGGCGCCCTGGGCCGAGACACCCCCCCGAGGCCCAGAAGGCCCCAGCGGCTCCCAAGCGGCGCGACAGGCCGCGGCCGCCCTGGGCCGGGCGGGCACGCCCCGAGCTGGCCCTTCCCTTTGGGGGGGCCGCGCGCGGAGGGCCCGCGCCGCCCGGCGTCTGCACCCGCCGGGTGCCGCCGCCCGCCACGGGCAGGTGGCTTCCGCCTGGGCCCCGACCCGCGGACGCCGGCGTCCCGCGCAGGCGGGGAAGCGTGCGCCGGGGGGCGGAGGGGGGGGACAAAAAGATGCGGATACGTGTTGTCCCCCTTCGTTTTCGGCCTTTCCTGGTCCTCCTGGGGAATCCTCGTTGTCACCGCTGGATTCGCCTCGAAATTCTGGTCAGAACGCACCCCAAGAGAGGTCCGGGGACAACACGTATCCGTATCTTTCCGCCCTCCAACGGAGGGGGCAGCAGGGGCGCCAGAAGGCCCGAGGGCATCGCCTCGACCAGGCAGTCGGCGGATGTGCGGGAGGGAGGGAGGGAGGGAGAGCGGGAAGGGGGATGGGCAGAGTGGCCACCACGAAAGGATGCAGGAAGGCTGAGCAAGGTGAGGAAGCACGATGCTGCACCGAGGATGGGAAGGGCAGCAGGGGTGTATGTCCGCGGCAGGTGCACCGTTTCTGCGAGCCGCGCGGGTAACGTGCGACATCGTGCCTGTTTCTTGGGCATTCCGTCGTATTGACAGTTGTTTGTGGCGTTGCCCCTCGGACATCGCAAGCATCCAGATCGCAAGAAGTATCTCCGTTGGGGTTAGAGAGAAGGCTTGAGGACACGGTAGGGTGAGCATAGGCTGGTTGAGCAGGCGGTAGTAAATGTTGAGCTGCTCATTGTTAGTGAAGCTAAGATGAAGGATGGAGTACTTGAGGGAAGGACGGCAACGGCGGTGGGCGGTAACAGAAGGCGAAGGGCAGGGCGGGGAAACAGAATCCTCGCCAGGACGACCCGACACCAGTGATCATGGGATCGACAGAGGTAGGGAGACAGACAGTGCGAGAGTGCAGCCGACGCACAAGGCATGAGTTGCGATCCCAGCAGGTGCTCGCTGGAAGTGTCTTCGCGTGCAGGCTGATAATGCGACGTTCGCTGCGCATCCAAGCTCAGGCGCCTCGCCCGCACCCTCGGCTGCAGGAAGCGAGCCTCGCGTGGCAACACTGCTGGCCGTGGGAGCTCGAAGCGGGCTCGGCCCGTCAGACCGCTGAACACGCTCGCCTCCGCTGCGCCAAGACAGAGCGAAGCCAAAGGGCGCCCATTCTGATTCGAAGACCTGGCCCGACTCTTCTCGCCGGGTCGTCTCGTGCCCCCGACGCGGGCCGCAGGGTGCCTGCGCTGGAGCAGACCAGCGGTGCCCACCGAGGCCCAGCAGGAGGGCCGCCTCCCAGGCCGGGACGGGCCCAGACGTCCAGCTGCTCCAATGTTTTGGATGCGTGGGCCCCAGAGGTCCGGACCACTTCTCCAGGGCCGGTCTTTCGTCCTGAGCCGTTTTTTGACGCTCCCGAAGCCCGGCGAGGGCCCCGAGAGGCCGAAAACGGTCAAAAACCGCCCGCTCCAATTTTTGTTGCATCGTCGGGTCTCGGGGTCGCCGACTGCGTCCCGCACCTGCCGTCGGCTGGCCGCGTCCGCGGCGGAGTCGCGGCAGGCATCCTGAAGGCCTTGCGGGGCGTTGCTGGCCAGGCGGGTCAGGGCCGGTAGGGTGCTGGTGCGGGCGCCGCCGAAGGCACTGGTCGGAAAGGCTGTGTGGGTTGTACGCAGGCAGCCCGCGAGAGTAGCCCAGGTTGGCCTCAGCAGGCCCCGCCAGAATCGTCCGAGGCGGTCTCAACAGCCCAAGTTGGACGTCTCACCTCCGCGGGCCACCCGCGCGAAGCCCAAGGCCCGACTCCCGTCTCTTTCGGTGACGCCTGCCAAGAAGGACCGACCGAGAAAGTTGCGAGGCGACGTCCTCACGGTCCGCGACGGCGTTGGGCCTGCAAGGTTCAGTTGTGCGGGATTCCTCCCCCGCCGCCGACAGGGCTAGGATCGGGATAAATCGCTCCAGAGCGTTCCGGAACGCTCTGGAGCGGCCGCGGCGCCCAATACATCCTCCAAAGCCGCCGATTCTCAGAGATTTCGAGTTATCCCGATCCGATTGCGCGGAGCGGTGCTGGCGCCTGCCCCTCCTCCTCCCCCTCCTCCTCCTTCTCCTCCTCCTCCTCCTCTTCCTCCTCCTCCTCCTCCTCCTCCTCCTCCTCCTCCTCCTCCTCCTCCTCCTCCTCCTCCTCCTCTGTCCTGCCGGGGGCGCCCGCCGCGCGGTCCGGGGGAGGCGTCGGCGGCAGGCGCACGCCGGACGGCGACCCCTTCGGCAGCGCGTGGAGGCACGGCCAGCCCCGCGACGACGACGACGCCGCCGCCGCCGCCGACGACGACGACGACGCCGACGACGACGACGACGCCGACGACGACGACGACGACGACGACGACGACGCCGACGACGCCGACACCGACACCGACGACGCCGACGACGCCGACGACGCCGACGACGACGGCGTCGGCCACGGCGACGACGGCGACGGCGACGGCGACGGCGACGGCGATTGCGGCGGCGGCGACGTCGGCGACAACGACGACGATGCCGGCGCCGACGCCGACTGCGGCGACGGCACCTGACGGTGTCAGCGACGGCGTTGGAGGGGCGGCCGCGGCGGCGGAGGCCAGGGATGCACCAAAAAGATGCTGCAAGACGCCGTGCTGTCCTCCTCCTCCCTCCCCCCTCCTCCCTCCTCCCTCCTCCCTCCTCTGAACCCATTCTTCAGAAGTCGTTGTTCGCAGTGTGTTTCTCTGCTGCAGGCGCCCCCCTGAAGGGCTGGCGCCCCATAGGGCCGGCCATTTACGCGAGGGTCTTTTGTGTTGACGGACTCGCCTTCCGCTTCACATACCAGGAGCGCCTTGAAAGATCATCAGACAGCCGCTGGCCGCATCCAGTCCGCTTTGAAAAAGAGCCGCCCTCCACGCTTGCGACTGGCGCACAACATTCAGGAGGGAAAAAACATAGACACCGATCATCGTCCATCCCCATGAAAACTATGGGAAAGTACGGGATGCGGGGAGAAGACGAAAGTCCAGAAAATATGATAGAATGTTGGGACTCCTGGGATTTGCGTGTGTGTGTGTGTGCCCCCAGCATTCAAACATTGTTGCTCTGGCAGCTCCATTCGAGCGAATATCAAGCGCAGTCGGTTGCACGATCCTCCAGTCGTTAAGCTTAAGTCGGGCCTGTCCCTCTACAGGGGGAAGATTCAAAAATTGTCAGAAAAATAGTCTGGGGACGACGTTTCCACTATTGCTGACTATTGTTATATATACACACACACATTGTACTCTTTAAATTGTTCCTCCAAGCTCCGCCTG
>CAUYUJ010014246.1:40000-55000 GCA_963575745.1 Prorocentrum cordatum | reverse complement strand
CCCGCAAGGTTATATCACCATGTGATACCAGTTTGAAGGGACATCCAAGCTTTCCTGCCACGTGCTTCGCGCTGGAGGAGGAGGAGGAGGAGGAGGAGGAGGAGGAGGAGGAGGAGGAGGAGGAGGAGGAGGAGGAGGAGGAGGAGGAGGAGGAGGAGGAGGAGGAGGAGGAGGAGGAGGAGGAGGAGAGGCAGAATGTTGGACAACGAGTGCTAGCGCTGGCCCGAGCGCCATTGCACTATGTGGCCCGCGGGCCACCCCGCGGGCCCGCAGGCCCATCCCGCCTCCGGGGCCGCGTCGGGGATCAGATGCTGTGTGAAGACCTCTTGGGGTCTCCTGATGGCCTCTTGAGGGCCTCTTGGGGTCTCCTCGGGGCCCCTTGGGGCCTCCCACAACCCTCGTCACAATTAACCTCAAAAATGTCTGACGTGGTTGAACTGCTTGTCGGAAGATCTGTGGCCGAGTATCGATGAGTGCGGGGTACTTGCATGCGCCGCCCCTCCAATGTCGGTCGACGTCAAACTGTCGAGTCAACTTCGGTCAGACTATCTTTGCCCTCGCCCCGACATTGAAGGGGCGGCGTGTCGACGTTGAGGGGCGCGCCGACATCGACATGACGTGCCGGCAACCGTTGAGGTTCATTTTGACGAGGGTAGCAGGAGCCCACCGGAGGCCTCTTCGGAACCTCCTGAGGGGGTGCTGGTGGTCTCGACGGACATCTTTGGAAGGGCAGTAACTATTGGAGGCGTTTGGGGCCCATCCTGAGGACTTGGGGGCCATCTGTGGGCCTCTCGGGCCGTCTGGTGGGGAACGCCATGGAAACACCTGTGGGGCGCCAGGCAGCGTTCTTGGGCAAGCCCCCAGGGCCTCCAAGATGGCCCAAGAGGCCTTCAGGAGATTCCCAGGACGGCACCTTGGAACCGTCTAAAGGCATGGTGGAAGCGTAGATCCCAGGCCATGCTCCCGGTATCCCCGAAAAAGTAACGCAGGTATCCGATGTATGTTCTGAGGCCCAGGGCACTTACAGCAATTAGTTTTGAGGAGTACGGAGGCGTTCGAGACAAATCACTCATTGTCTACGACACGGTCGGTGGCGGCTTCCGTGGCCCACCACTGCGCGTGACCGAATTGACCATCGCATTCTCACGCAGCAAGGCGGCGTGCTTCTCCGATGTCGTGCAAGCACGTATTTTTACAGGGGTAGTTTGATGTTGATGGACGGCTTTAGTTTTGCCAAGGTGTCAGGTGCCCACATGTTGCGCAAGTTCCCGACGCATTCAAACAAGTCGGTCAATTGGACAACGCCCCCAATCAGAGATTCGGTTTTTTCATATGCAGTTGCGTTTCTTCACGGATGCACGACCGCGCTTCAGAATGCGGGGAGGAGAGGTGGGGATGCAGGGTCGCCCGAGTCAGATGGGCGCCCGAAGGTGAGCGTCGGGATTGTTCTGGTTGCCCGCATCAAGGCAACATGGAAGCCCGTTGGCGAACCACGGGAAACCGTATGGCCCGTGTGAAAGGTGGCACGCCCCAGCTGTTGCGTGGCATGGTGGAAGGGAGGCTCCCAGAGCTCACCTGTCATTACAGAGCGCGGCGGCCGACATTTCACCATGCGCAGAGCCTACGGTCAGATCAACGCTGCCACTGGGGACAAAATTGTGAAGTGTTACTGCCCACATGCACACACACACACACACACACTCGGCCTCCCAGAGGGCATCTTCAGGATGTCTTCGGGCGTCTTGGTAGCTTCAGAGCCTTTAGAAAGTAGTTGAGTCGCATTGGGCATGGATTCGGGCATGTTCTGGCCGTCAGGATCGACATTTCTCCGTGTTGCGACCGTCGTAAGGTCATGGAGATCGTTGTAGAAGAAGACGTAGGGAGGGGGGGGCTGTTGTTTCGAGGGGGTGCGGGTAGGGAGGGAGCATTGGACAGCAACACACTTTTTAATTTGGTCGGCGGGGCGAGAGCGAACCTCTTCCGCCAAAAGAATTGGACAGCAACACACTTCGACAACTAACTAGACAGCAATTAACAGGCATCCTAACATGCCTCAACTTGCGCCGTTGACATGATGACGAGTTGGTGATCAAAGACGCCTCCGACAAACTACCGCCGCCCTCTGCCTGTGGAAACGCATATGTCGCCAAACGTTGGGCTGTAGTCTTGCCAGGCTTCTGGGTGACATGTCCCCCCAGCCGTTATGGAAAGCCTTGCGGAAACAGTCGGAGAAGAAAGAGAGATAGAGAGAGAGAGAGAGCGGGAGAGAGAGAGGAGGAGGAGTGGAGAGCAGAGAATGAGGATGAGGAGAAAGGAGGGGAAGCCTCTTCACGGCTTCTTAGGGGCCCTTTGGGACCTTTTGTCCTCTTGGTGTCTCTGGGGACCTCCAGGGGAACTTTTCGCATTCGGAGGCCGTCCTGGGGGCCCTCACGGGGTGGTCTTGAAGCCCCCTGTGGACTCTTGAGGGCAGTATTGGACGCCTCTGGGGCCGTGTTGGGGCCCCCGAGAGCCCCCAAAGAGGCCCTGGGGGCCCCCAAGACGCCGCCAAGGAGCCCCAAGAGACTTCCAAGAGGTCCCCAAGAGGCCCCCAAGAGGCCCTAGAGGGCTCCAGGGCCGGCGGAATGAGCGAAGCGATTAAATACCACGCCGGTCACTCGCGCGCGCGTCCTCCGCGCGCGCAGGTGGAACTCCCCCCCAAAACCTTCATCGCCGACGCAAGGACACCATCATTGTCATCGGCACGATCAGCATCGGCGCCTGCATTGGTCTTGCTACCGTCACTGCCATCATCGTCGTTAGCATCGCAATCACCATCGTGGTGGTTCAAAATCTTCATCACATGCGACCAAACGGGCTTGTCGTGCGCACGTTGGACTCATTCGAACGCCCATACTTGTCAAAAAAACAAAGTGGGGCACTCGCGCCCGTGGGCCGCGCGCGCATGTCGAAATTCTTTTTCATAATTTTCATCGCCGACACGTGGACACCATCATCGTCATTGGCGTGATCAGCCTCGGTGCCGTCATTGGCTTCACCATCGTCATCGTCGTCGTCACCAGCATCGCTATAATCATCATCGCCTCTGCCGACGTCGGCGTCGCCGTGAAACCGCGCCTGCTCGGGTCACCGACTCGCGCTAAGGTAGGTGCCTGCGCGTCCTTGCGGCCTGCGAGACGCGCTGGGACGTCCCCAACGGTCAGCGCCACCGCGGCCGCGTCGGTCGCGCCAGACTGCCTGGCCGATCTGCGCGTGAGCCTGCGCGCGCTAGCGCGGCCGCAGTGATGCGCGAGCCAGCGCCCAGCAGTCATCGCAGTCGCCGCCGCATGGGTTTTGCAAATCAATTTGCGGGCGGGTGGGGTGATTGCGCGAGCAGTGCAGTTGACAACTTGAAGCTCGGCAGGGTGAGTTCTCCTTTCTGAAGTACTAATAGATTCTACCCCCCCCCCCCCCCCGGACTTATCGGTTACCCCGCGCGTGCTGTAAATCATATATGATTATGACCACATGTCCATCCTAAATATGAACTCATACCATCCCAGCCAAGCCGGGTGCCCCCCCCTGCGGTTCCCTGTCAAATAACACTATGCGGGGACATTTTTCTTTCTAACATTACACTTTTTTCACGAATCCCTTGCAAAAAATTGGACGAAGTGCACACGCGCGCGTCGTCGCGCGCGCATGCCGAAATCCTTCAAAAACCTTCGGTGCCGGAAGGATTTCGCAATCGAGTTTCCGAAAAACATACAAAAACACATGGTTTCGCAACACTGGTTTGCTAAAAAAACTTCCGCGCGAGCTCTTGCGAAATCTTAAGAAAACCATAGGTTTTTTCAAGATTTTCACAAAATGCTACCAAACGGGCTTCGCGCGCGCGCATGTCGAAATCTGTCGAACGCCCTTGCGCGTGTGCCGTCGCGAGAATCCTCTGCAAAAAATGGACGAAGTGCAGACGCGCGCGTCGTCGCGGACGTATGCCGAAAACCTTCGAAACCCATCGGTTTCGGAAGGATTTCAAAATCGTGCGTCCAAAAAACCTACAAGAACCCAAGGTTTCGCAACACGGATTTTCAACAAAAGCGTGCGCGCGCGCTCTTGCGTCGTCGTCGTCGTCGTCGTCGCCGTCCTCCCTCCTCCCGCGTCGTCGTCGTCGTCGCCTACGTCGTCCTCTGTCTTTTCTCCTGTTTGTCGTCGTCGTCCTCTTTGGCGTCGTGGTCGTTTCCATCGTCGTTGTCGCCGTGGTCGTCCTTCCTCCTCCTCCCACGTCGTCGTCGTCGTCCGTCGTCGGCGTCTCATCGTCGTCCCTCCTATGTCGTCGCCGTCGTCGTCGTCGTTGTCGTCGTCGTCTCCCTCCTCCCTCGTCGTTGTCGTCGTCGGCGTCGCCGTCCTTCCTCCTTCGTCGTCGTTCGCGTCGTCACCGTCCTCCCTCCTCCTTCGTCGTTGTCGTCGCTGTCGCCGTCGTCGTCCTTCCTCCTTCCTCGTCGTCGCCTTCGTTGGCGTCGTCGTCGTCGTCTTCGTCGTCGTCGGCGTCGGCGTCGTTGTCGTCGTCGAAGTCGTCGGAGACGGTGTCGTCCTAGTCGTTGTCGTCGGTGTCGTCGTAGTCGGTCTTAACAGGTTTTGCAAACCAAGTTGCGGGTGGGTGGGTGGGATGTTTGCGCGAGCAGTGGAGAAGACAACTTCAAGTTCAGCAAATTAAATGCACCACATATATTGCACCACCCAGACTGCACCACATGGGTTGCACCACGTACATTGGTTCACCCACATCGTCTGCT
Source organism: Prorocentrum cordatum (assembly GCA_963575745.1). Classification (NCBI taxonomy): domain Eukaryota; class Dinophyceae; order Prorocentrales; family Prorocentraceae; genus Prorocentrum; species Prorocentrum cordatum. The sequence goes on along the minus strand of CAUYUJ010014246.1, from coordinate 50,228 downwards.
ACAAAACTTTATTTGGGGCCCATACTGGCTAACATTGGGCCGTCTTGGGGACTTTTTAGCTACCGGGTAAATCACGCGACCACACGTGGGAAGCCGGGGGAGCGCCCAGAAGCGCCAACAAATTCCAGGCTGTGGGCGCCTTCGGGAGCACGACGGCAATCAATACAAAGGATTCCACGGAACCTGGGGAAATTCCAATGCGTGCCTCGAGGCTCCGTGGTGGATCTCATGCACGCCACGCGAGATTGCATGCGTTGGTAGTGCTGGTAGAAGATCAATGGCACATTTACACCTGCGATCCCCATGATGTCCACGCGTAGACAATGCAGCGGCACCCTCACAATTTGAATATATTCCAGCGACCACTAATGCAAACCAAGACTTGCTGAGTGTGAAGCCTTACAGATTGACAGCAAAAATGTGATTGCACTGGCGAAGAACATCGCATGACAAATATGCAACAGTATGAATCTGCATGGGGCACCGCACAGGTCCGTGTTCTGTCAGTTCTTTAACGTTTTAATTGTTTCTAACATGAAAGGGTCATGGTGGTGATCGTCCTGGTCGTGATCGTGGTGGTAGCCAGGGAGAGAAAGATTGGGTTGGCAAGAAAACAAGCACCATCATTGCCATCGGGCTTGGTCAGGAAAAAGTGGAGTCCGAGTTGGCGGAAGCTCAACAAGAGAGTGAACGCCGCATTGTGCTTCGGAGGATGGGCGGGGCAGCGCAAACGAGGAGGTGGGCGAATAATGAGTTGAGCGCTTTGCGAAATTATAGCAGTTGTGTTAGTGTTCGCATCACATGGTATGAGTACAAGTATACACACCTGAATGAGTATTGCATACACAGGCATGGCGATCAGCAGGTAAGGGGTCAGCGCGTAGCCTGAGAAGGATGAGCACGCATTCACGGAGTTGCACGCGCACGTGCTTTTTGACGCGTTTGGTTGCGTCGATTGCCTCACGAAGCCGAACATCCAGTACATGCAGTCCCGGGCGGTGTCCTTTTCCCTGAGAAGAGCTCCGTCTTCCTCTTCCCGACTCCGCCTCCTCCTCCACCATCGTTGCCCGCCCTTTGCAAGCTCGGCGTAGTTTTAGTTGCCCGCTTCCTGGATTCTCCAGGCCCGCAGCGGGTGCCAGCACGGCGCCGGCCAGAGAAGGTGGTTTGACGTTGGGAGGCTCGTCCGCGAGTTGCACCCAGACGTCAATCAAGACCGTCAGGAGGAAGTGATGCCTGCTTTCACGTTCGTGCAGGGTCTTCGCGAACTTGCTGCTGACTCGTAGAGCTGTAGGTTCTGCGAGGACGCAGCTGACAGCACCTCTCCAAACCTCAAGGGCGAGAAAGCCGGGGAGGAGTACAGTCAAAACACTGGAACCAGGAAACCTGGTTCTCGGAAGGAGCTCGGGGTTCGTTGGTCACTTCTTGGGTTTCTCCTCGGGATCTTTTTGCAAACCTAAGCACAACTGAGCCCCTAAAGGGGCTTCGCTCCCAAAGCAACGCTCCTTGCGGCAAGGCTCCGGCTGCAGACGAAGAGCAGGGGGAGAGGACACCGAGGAGAATCGGGACGAGGAGGAGGGTCAGGGCGAGGACGTGGAGGAGCAGCGGGAGGAAGCGCGGGAGGGAGAGGGGGGCTGCAGAGGCAGGAGTGGCAGCGGCAGCACGGGCCTCTCGAGAGTGCGGGCTTCCGTCTCCCGGCTCTGGGGTTTCGGGCGGCGCCGGGACGGGCCTCCGACGCCCGCGGGGGGGGCCCACGGCGAGGGCCCATGGCGCGACGAGCAGCGGGCAGCGCAGGCCCGAGGCCAGGGCCGGGTGTGGAAGCCCACCGTGGCGACGGGGGGGAGGTGTGCAGCCAAGGCCCTGCCGCGGGGAGCCTCACGGGTGGGAGCGGAGCGCCCGCGTGTGGGGACCAGGTGCGTCGGGAGGGCGCGAGGGGCGCCCGAGGGGAAGCCCATGACGTTGGACGTCGGGGAAGGCGGAGATGTTCAGAGGTGTTCCGAGATTCTCGGAGGTTCTCGGAGGTCTCGGCTGGCGTTCCGGAGGTTTTCGGAAGCTTGCGGAGGTTTCTGCAGGTTGCCAGGCGAAGGAGAAGGGAGAAGGATGTGGAGGAGGAGGAGGAGGAGGAGGAGGAGGAGGAGGAGGAGGAACGGCAGACAGAGTGCATTTTCTAATCGCGATCAGACTGGCACGTTCGCACGGTGCGGAAAATGCATTTGCTGCGATGAACCACGAGCAAAAAGATAGGAGGAGGAGGAGGAGGAGGAGGAGCAGCTGAAGGAGAAGGGGATAATGATCCAGAGGAGGGGTGAATGCACCGAAGGAAGAGGACGACGACGGCAACAACGAAGGTGTTGACTCGCCCTTCCATCCCATTGTCCCTCACCCCTTCCATGCCCTCTTGACTCTTCCTCCCCCCCTCCCTCCTTTCTCGCCCTCCATCCCCCTCATCGTTATTCCTGTCCTCTCCGCTTTCCTCTCTCTCTCTCTCTCTCTCTTTCTCCCCCCCTTCCCTTATCATATGTTGTCTCTCTTTCTCTCTCTCTCTCTCTCTGTCTCTCTTCCTCTCATTCTCTCTCTCTCTCTCTCTCTCTCCCTCTCTATTTTCTCGCTCTCTCTCTCTCTCTCTCTGTCGCTCTCTCTCTCTCTCTCTCTCTCTCTCTCTCTCTGATATATATATATATATATATATATATATATATATATATATATATACACTCTTTTGAACAGATTGGCAAACTTTACCCTCCAGACGCACACTCTAGGCTCACGCCTCTAGAGGCAAGCGTCTTCCACTCTAGAGTCGGGCGCGTTCCCTTCTAGAGGCTCTTCCAGAGGCCCCTCGGGAGGCTCTTCTAGATGCCCCTCTAGAGGCCCCTCTAGAGGCCCCTCTCGAGGCCCCTCTAGAGACGCCTCTAGAGCCCCTTAGAGCCTCCAAACCGAGAAGCTATCATCGTACAGCTCAGTGAGGTGTCCACCACCATCCCCGTTTTGGATAGAAAAGAGAGGAGGAGGAAGAATAAGCATAATGATAATAATAACAATCATAACAAGAGGGAAAACAAGAAAACAAAAAAACGCCCACCATCCGTGTAACTGACACACAGGCCTACACGTCTGGTCATGAATTCGGAGGCAGTCTTAAAGTTCTAAACGAGGGCCCACGTTTGAGAAGAAACCGCCCTCCATCCGTGCAGTTGCGCCATAGCTTGGAGCCGCTGGTCTTCAAATGTGAAGAAACTCCATGCGAGGCACCATGTTTGAGAGGAACCGCCCTCCATCCACGCAAACTGCTGCGAAGATTGACAACGAATGTGGCGGCACTGGGCCAAAAGCCCCGTTTTGAGAACCACCTGTCACTTGTGTTCCATCCTTGTAACTGATGCAAACGTTTAAGACGAATGCGCGCGGCGCTAAGGCGAGAGCACCATGTTGGAAATAAATTGCGAGCAATGTTTGTAATGTGTGCGGGCTTCCAGCGCCAATAGCATCAATGATGAGGGAGTCTCAGGCGGAACGCCAGGCCGCCTTGCCCACATGTCTGGGGCGCGGCAGGGAGGAGTTACGCATCTGTACGGGAAAGGGCAGGAGAAGGAGCAGGCGGAGAAGGAGGAGGAGGAGGAGGAGAACAAAGACGAGCAGGAAGAGAAGGAGGAGGAACAGGAGAAGCAGTACAAGCAGGGCAGAGGCAAGAGGCGGGCGCTCCCCTGGACGCGCTCTTCGGGACGGCCCAGGGCCTCCTGGTGCCGTCCCGCCGCCCTCCTCCTGCAGGCCCCGGCCCGCCCTGGCCGAGCGCGGGGGCTCGCAGCACGCTTCGCCCTCTTGCTTGCGAAAAGGCCTCCGTCCGTCGCCTGAAGGAGAGGGGGGGGTGAAGAAGGAGGGTGGGCGGGCGGGCGGGAGGGCGGGCGGGCGGGCGGGCGGGCGGGCGAGAGGAGGAGGAGAGAGGAGGAGGAAGAGGAGGAAGAGAGGAGGAGGAGGAGGAGGAAGTCGAGAAGGGGGAGGCGGAGGAGGAGGAGGAGGAGGACGAGGAGGAGGAGGAGGAGGAGCAGGAGGAGGTTGAAACACGACGTGGGGGATGCGGGAGAGGCAGGCGAATTGCACCCCATGTGTTGCACCACATTGACGGCACATCGAGAGTAGAAGAACCTTGTGCTCCAGGTGGTCGCACCAACAGGCAGTCGGTGCAGCGGCCAGAGGGGGGCAGAGATGTTGAGTACAGTGGAACACCCCGTGGAAGTTGGCGCGGGGGACGGGACGGGGGGGGACGGGGGATGCTGGAACATGGCAAGGGTGGCGGGGCCCGTGGGGCTGGGCGGAGCGCAGCTAAAAAACCAGGGTGCGAAGTCTCCTCCCACGCGCCTCTGGGGTCGGAGGATTTCGCCACCTCAAGTGCACACACCATACACCACACAAACACACACACACACATGTTTTAGTCACCAGCGCAGAGGATCTTCAGGCGCGGGCAGCAGATGGAGGTGCTCATTGCGATCGAGCATTATCGGAGGGACTGTGTACAAAGCGTGCACACTGTCAATGCAGCGATGAGTGGTGTGAAGACGAGGAGCTGCAAATCTAACCGAAACGTGCAGCGGCCAGAAAACCGAGGAGGCGATTCAATCCGAAGTAAGGTAAGCTGAAACGCGAGCAGTCTGGTGCGAATTGGCGGCCACTGAATCACCGACACCACGGTGTTAGGCACCAAAGCGCAAAGAACTTGTAACTGTTGCCAGATCAGCAGACTGGTGGGGTACAGCGCCGTGCTCAGAAGTCCTGCGAAGCAGACTGGTAGGGTGCAGACCTACGGACAAACAACGCAAAAGGACCTGACACAACCCCTAAATAAGTAAAGCAGCATAGATTGGTGAAGTCGACCCACGCGACCCACGTGGAAACATGTACATGCGGGGCTGGAACCAGACCAATGAAGCTATGCCGTAAAATCCTCGGCGGATAGCCGCGCCACCAATAGAGGCCAGTGTCAATGACACGTTCGATTGGGTCCAAAAGGATGCAATAGCGCCGACCGAATTGACCACACACACACGCACACACGCACCCTTGTTGCTTTCCCGCCAGCTGGTCCAGCTCAGCGACAAGCTTAGCGAGCTCGCGAATGAGAATTACCACCAAACGTTGTTGGTGGGCATCGCGTTGTACAGCTCACCTCCGCCTTTTCTCGTGCGCCTACCCACTCTCGGGGCTGTGCGCTCCTGCATGCGCCGCGCACGCAGTTGTCCTGCACTGCAGGCTCGGCCGCCGCCGCCCCCCCCCTACACTCTTTTAAAGGCAGCGGCGCAGAGGGTCCTCCAGCGCAGCCAGCAGATGGAAGTGCTAAGTGCGATCGAAGGTAGTCGAAATCGCAGTGAACGAGACGTCGAACACCAGAATGCAAACGAGGGGTGGTGGACTAGAAGGCCTGTAAGCCCAAGAAGAGAGCGTGCAGCGGTCAGAAAACGGAGGAGAAAGCTCAAATCAAGGTGAACTGACGCGCAAGCAGTCTGGTGCTAATTGGCGGCCACTGAATTATCGGATAAGCGATGTTCGACAGTGAAGCACTAGAAAACCTGCAAGGCTGCCAGGCCAGCCGATTGGTGGGGCAGCGCTGAACATCTATGGCCTGGCGAAACTGATGGGCAAGGTGATACCCTACGAACCAGCGACGCGAGATGCAGTAGCGTGCATGGGACGAGCGACAGAACAAGAAGGCACGGCAGCACCACAACAGCGCGACCCGAACATAAAATGACCGTGACCGAAACCGGACACGACGGGCTCGAACGATCGAACAGAAAGCGCGTGCTTGCGACGCCGCACGCACAGCATTCGACCACAGAGCTGTGCTAACAGCTACACCGAGAAGTGCAGTCTGCCAACACATCTAGACGGGCGCCGTCCCGGCTGTCAAAATCGGGAGTGGGCCAGAAGAAGAGGAGGAAGAAAACGGAGGAGGAGGAGGAGCGAAAATTGTGAGATTCCTGTTGTAGCGCATGTCTTGTACAATGCGACCCGAGCGAAGCATTCGATCCTAGGCCGCAATCTCATACGAGAGGAGGCCGAGGAGCTGGTGCCTGTCGTGGCCTTTGCCGTGGGGCGGTAGGGCGCGGGGCGAGGAGAGACTGTGCGCCTCGGCCACGCGGCAGGAGCGAAAACAGGCGTACCACGCATACAGAGCATACAAAGAGCAAGCAGGGCCAGAGGCAGGAGGGGAGCCCGGAGAGACGACGGCGGGGGACCCCACGACGCGGCCGAGCCCACGACCGACGACGACGAAAACGACCGAGCGAACCCTGCAGCCCACGGGGGGGAAGGGACCGACGAACCACCGCGGAGGGGAGCGCCGCCCTGGGTGGCGGGAACGCTGGGCCACCTCCGAGAGAAAACAGACCGCCACGGGACCCAAGGCCGGGTCCGGCGGAAGCAAGGGCGAGCGAAGCACAGCAAAGTTAAGAGGCAACAGATCGGCGAGCGACCAATCGGTGAGAGACAGGGCAGACCAGGCGACTAATCGGTGTGTGGCCAGAGAAACGCATCGGTGGGGGACAGGGCAAAACAGGCGACTGACCGGAGGGCCTCGGTCCGTGACCGCCGAAAAAGGCGACTGCGGCGCGATGTCCTACTGCCACTTGGCGAGAAAGCCGCGCAGGAAGCTAACGTCATGCCAACACGGGCCCAGCGTGTTGCCGCCGCAACCAGCGCAGTGCGCTCTCCAAGCCTCCATGCCCTGGCCCCCAAGCCGTTCGACATGGGCCACCCGCATCGGCTTGGAGGCGCCCGTCAGGTCAGCCAGGCGCCCAGTAGGGCCGGCGTCGTTGGCAGCTCCGCGCCGACCAGACGGGCCCCCCCAAGCAGGCGAGCCCCGGGTGCCAGGTGCCAGGTGCCGCTCGTGAGCTGGCAGCGAGCGCAGGAGTTCGATCACGACCCACCGCGTGACCTTTTCTGGGCGAGCTCGTCCTTGTGCCGGGGTTCTGTAATCCCACGCGAACTGATCCCAGCGTTCCCGCGTCCACGGATAGACAGCCCACGACTCTTTGACGCGCCGCCAGAGGTCGCCCTGCCCCAGCCCGTCGAGGCAAGGTTTGTCCACGGGCGGCACCTCCACAGCAGGCCGCTGGTCGCAATTGCTTGGGGCTCCATGGAGGGCAAGCGCCTGTCGTGCGCCATTGCCTCCGTCGCCCGTTGCGGCGGCTGGCAGCCTGCCTTCCTTGACATAGTCGACAAGACAGCTGCCGCCGGCGAGGGCCGTGCTGAAGGTCAGCCATGCTTCGAGGCGGTCAGGTCGACGTGGCTCGGCGGGGGCGCCACCCCGGCCGCACCGCCAGCGGCAGACTGGCCAGTGGCACGAGGAGGTGCACCCGGCGCCGACGCCTCCTGGGCCGTGCGCTGCGGTGGGTTGCAGGGCACAGGGTGGGACCCACAGATCCGATGTCGTGATTTTTTCAATTCCCAGGACCTGTTTTTCTTCCTGAATCATTTCTCGACAGTCCCGGGGCCGGGCGAGGGTTTTTTGAGGCCGAAAATTGTAAAATACCAACAAAACACACACACACACACACACACACACACACACACATACACACACACACACACACACACACACACACACACAACAAAAAACAAAACAAACAAACAAACAAAAAAACTTTAAAAAAAATGAGGACCTCTGGGGGCGACGGCGCCTGGGGCGTGCCTGCTTCTCGGGCGGGAGCGCGGCGTCGCCTGCGTCCCCCCACCCGGGGCAGAGCTGGCCGCAGGTCGTCCTCGTGGGGGCCGGTGGGCCGTGTGGGGCGGCAGCCAGCAGGTGCTCCCCCAGGGCGCGCAGGGCGCGCTCCTCCGGGTGGCCCTCCTCCCATTTCTGAGTGAGGAGCGCGGGAAGGGCGTTGGGGTCAGTGGGCCGCCTAGCGCCAGGCGCAAAGCTGGCCAGCCGCACGTTCGGCTCGAGAGACGGCTCCATGGCGGTGCGGGCGTCGGCGAGTTCGTCTGTGGAAAGGTCGACACACAAACACACTTGTTTGGCGACGCGACCACGCGCACAACAAAGCAGCGAAATCAGGCCAACGGCCGAAAGCGGAAGTGGGCGCGCAGGTGGGCCCGGCTCACAGCAGCAGCGTCGCGCTGGGCTCACCCACAGAAACGAGGGGCGGCCGCGAAGGGGGACCGAGAGGGGGCCGAGGGAGGAAGGGGGGCGGGAAGCGATTGGAAGAAGGGAAGCAGAGGGGCTCGGGGCAAGCAGCGCGGTGGTGCTCGAGCACACTGGCTGGGCAGTGGCTGGCCGGCAGAGGGTGGACCAATATGGCGCAGAGGCGCAGTGGAGATGAGACCCAGCGCAGCCAAGGAGGGGGGAAGCGTCGTCGGCGGTGGAGAAGCATCCAGGCAGACGAGCCAAAGGGCGGCTCGAGCGAAAGGGAGCACGAAGGAGTCACACGCACACACACACACACACACCAGCAGACACGCAAGCACACGCACACACATACACACACATACACACACACACACACCAGTTGCTGGTTGGCGCCGCGGGCCCCGCTGGCTGATGCGCAAGAGCAGACATGAAAATCGTTTGGGGTGACAACAAACAGATAGACAAGATAAATGACGACTGAGAGAGGTCAAAGATACATACGAGGGGGTTGCCAAGCAGGGTGATGCGAATTTGGATTGTGCGAATATGTATTAGCGCCGCGGACGAAACAAGCAGCAACAGAAGTGGTGGAGGCAGAGGAAAGCAAGCACAGGGACGAAAAGACCGGGACGCGCGGTGCAACTGGAAAAACATGGTCGCAAGGGCATGTGTCGGACGTGCAGCTCTGCGGGCTTAATCTGTGCTTATTCCGAAATGTGTACCGGATCATACGAAAAGCATGTCCGACACATTCTGAATTGATACCAGAATTCAGGGAGAGCACAGTTCATTGGTTGATGCGTGGACCCGCATGTCGTTCATTGAACGGCGATGTGGGCAGGTTTTGTGTCATGTCGTTGTTGCTCGAAAGTTGTCCACGCGATTCATGCCAGAGGATGCATTGGAGACATCGGCGTCATTTGTGGATTGACTCATTCATTGTGTTTTCCGATCGGCTGCTCACTCTACGCATGACATTGGCAAGTGCAGGCGGTTAGCGTCCCGGCTTACTTTCAGATAAATTGGAAATACGTTCACGCGTTGTTATACACATTGTTCCGTTTCGGATGTCTTAGTGTGGATTAGTGAAAGACTTTTCGGGTGCCTTTTTGGGCTTCTTGCAGGCCTATCTGAGGGTGCCTGGGGTATTCTTGGGCGACTTCTGAGCCGCTTGAGAGCCTCTGAAAACGTCTTGGGAGCCTCTCGGGAGCCTGATCGCATTCTTAGGGATTGGCTTAGAGGCCCCCGAAGTTCTTTCGAATTCCCCTTTGCTGAGGCGTCGTTGGTTTTCTTATGCAGATAGTATGGACTGCTCGGGCCGTCGTGACTGCTCTCAAGACCAGAGAAACAGCAATGTCCAAATCACACTAGGGATATTGTATTTCAAAGTGTTTGGCCTCTTGCGCCAGCCCCGAAGACTCCTAAGGCAACTCTAGAGGCCCCCAAGATACTTCTAGGACGGTCCCACGGCACCAACTTGCGGCATGTTGGAAGCTTGAATGTCGAACGACGTTCCCGTAGTTTTTGAACAACAATAAACACAGCAATACACACATTTCAATGCAACTATTTAGAAGAGAAGTGCTCGAACGATGGTATTCGAGAGGGCCTGGGAGCAGTCCAGTCAGTGCCTGCGGTACGGTGGCGGGACACGCACGGCATCGTCATATAAAATATCCGTATAAGTACATTCACCAGTTGGTTGCAGTAAGTGTGTGTATGCGTGTGTGTTGGAGGAGCGTACCGCGAACGACCGCCACCCCTTGCCTTCTGAAGCTCATATGTTGCCAAAAGTTTGGCCAAAGCACTGCGAAGATATGCTAGACGCTTCGCGTAACCCCACCAGCCCATCCAGAAACGATGCCCAGGCAAGTTGCACTGTTTAGGGATGTGGAGGAACATGCAGTGGAAGGAAGGGCTGGGAAGGCCGCCATATCTCAAGAGGGGAAGGATGGAGGAGGAATAGGAGGAGCAGGGGGAGGAGGAGAAGGAGGAGGAGGAGGAGGCGAGGGAAGGGGAAGGGGGAAGAGAGAAGAGGGATGAAGAAGGAGGAGGAATAGGCGGACGAGGAAGAGGAGGAGGAGGAGGAGCAGGGCGAGCAGAAAGACG
>CAUYUJ010014246.1:22500-35000 GCA_963575745.1 Prorocentrum cordatum | reverse complement strand
AGAGAGAGAGAGAGAGAGAGAGAGAGAGAGCCAGAGTTTGCCTCTGCCCGCCCTCGAAAAATCCCTCGGGTTCGCGGCAGAGGAGGTCGATGACGAGGCGGGGGCAATTGGCGCCCGGGGCGAGATGGACGCGGATGCGAAGGACGCCACAGCTCGGCACAGCTCAGTCCGGAAAAGATGGGCACGCCAGGCGCTCACGGCGATGAGGGGCCCTCTGTTTTGGCACGCCGTGGCTGTCAGTCATCGGGCGAACGCTCCGATGCAGCACTTATTTTGCATTATTTAGAAAGGCGTGGAGTACGATGATACCGAATTTGGGCACGGCATGGTTGTGAAGCTAGCGCTGGGCGGAGTGGGTCACATTATGGATGAAATCCACGAGCAGTACGTGGATCCACTCTATTGGAGACCTACGCTGCCTGCTATCGATGGTGACCAAGGCTGCGCATCTGCAATGAATGCGTACGCTGTCTTGTTTACTCTCAATACTGCTGCGGGCCTGCACCGACGACTCGCGCACCACCTCCGTCACTACCCGAACAAGCTTTTCAAGCTCATCGCCGAGGCTCCCGACTTGCGCTGCGACGCTCGACAGCGCGCGGCGAACAAGCCCCTCGCGAATTTCAGAGACGACGAGCTTGACATCTTCGCCCGCAATTTCCGCCGACTCTTTCACCGCGACCTGGTCTACGCAAAGGAGACAGGCATGTGCGGCGTCCGTTCTCAAGTCGCGCTGCGCATTTTCGGTCGCGCGCTGCAGGCCGGCGCTCAAGAGATGGAAGGTAAAAACGGAGCACTGAAGCGCATAGGTCTCAGGGCGCCGAACACGCCATTTCAATTGCTTTCATCAACAATCATCATCCAGAAAGATATCGGGAAGAGCGGAACTTCTGAGGTGGTCCAACGTCCGACCCCTGGCGCATCGTTGCCCGCTGACTGCCAACGACGGTCACACGCTGGGCAAAGCACACGCCAAAGGCAGCAGCGCGGACCGGCGGGCACCTCCAACACCAGTGAACGAGCCGCTCACCGACTCTGAGACCAAAGCTGCAATGCGGAGAATGAATGTTTCCTGACCGGAGGCCAACGCGCGCGAAGCTGTGGGCAGCGCGTTTCAAGATGTGGGTGCGCGATGTTATTCCTCGAGCTAGTGTCGAGTCAGCCGGCGTTCTATGTGGAGAGCCTGGCGGCATCAACACTGGGGATACGGTTCTACGAGCAGTGAACACAGCATACTCTCTAAAACATATGGCAATCGGGGTGGTCCTGAGGTGCCGCTTTTGCGATGCGTCTCTGTATGCCTCTTGTCATTGCGCACTCGCTCGAGGTCTTCGCACAGCAGTGCGAGATAGCGCGCGACGCTGGCGCGCACGGCGGACCTTCGGCCAATTTTCACAAAGTTGTCCGGAGCAGGAACCGCATGACAGAGGCCGTGTTCTCAAAGGAGGTCGCGGCCAGCATCAATCTTGCACCGATGTCTGCCAGGCAGAAGGCGGCTGCTGACAAGGTGTGACCTTAGAACGAAGGAACCACAATCCACCAGCCCCTCCCCCCTCCGCCCCAGGAGGAGGGGCGGGGGGGGGGGCGGGAGGGAAGGAGAGAAGGAGCAATGAAAAGGCGGAGGGGCCGAGGAAGGGGGGGATGGATATCGAGGGATGAGGAGGGAGCAACGATGAAAGGGGCGATGAGCAGGAGGCGGAGGAGGGGAGATCAAAGGAGGCGGAAGGATGCAAATATATTCCATGGTCATCCAGCGCGCAAGTGCCGCTCGGCCACCGAGACCTCGGTTTGAGCCCGCTCGTGGACAGGGCTGCCCCAGCGCCTCCCACCGGCGACGCTGGAGGCGATGCCACTGACAACGAGGACCCCGCCGAGGTTGACCGCCTCGCCGCGGAGCTCGAGCTGCTTATGGAGAACAACCTCCAGGGAGTCGGCAGACAAGATATTGCTTACGGTGAATTCATTGACGAGCGCAACCGCGACGCCGATGCTGACGCGGCGGCTGCGGCAGAGGAGGAGATCCGCGACGGAGCCCACGCCGCTGACGAGGAGGCGCATGCTCGCGAAGTCGAGCGCTCAGCGGCCTCTGGCGCCGCCCACGGCAGCGCTGGTGACGCCGATGATGGCGCCGAACTCCAGCTCGCTCCGCTAACTTCCCCGGGTGCTGCGGCCGCCGACGCGGACGCGGACGCGCAGAATATCGTGTCAGACGTGGGATCTTCAGACGCCAATTGGAGGATTGTGCATGCACAGCGGGCTGGTAATGCGCAGACAGGTATGCGAGTGTTGGAATGGCTTCCCGACTCTGTGAACGACAAGGCCGTCGGCCATAGGGGCGAGCTGGCCCGAGTGGACGACGGCGCCAGATGGGCATGCGCACATTGGTCGCCGCAAGGCCGCCTTCTGGGCAGAGTGGCGCACGCGGGTCGCGAGACCGGCGCTATCACTTACCCGCGTGCGCCCACGAACCAGCCGCAGCAGTTCCACGTCAACATGATCGCGCATCCAGCCGCTGGCGCCGCCGTGGAAAAAGAAAAAACATGAGGAGTCGGTCCGAAGCGGCCTTGTGCGCCGCTGCAGGCCTTCAAGTTTCGCCAGGTGCGGGAGGTGAAGCACTCTCCCGCGACTACGCGGCCGTGCGTTGTGCGCGGAGGTGGTGCGATGAATGACGCGAGGACGCGCCCACTCTGCCCACTGTCATGGCACGCTGGCTGTTGCCAGGCGGTCGCTCGCGATCTGCACAGGTTCGGGCTACCAGCGCGACCTTGCCAGGACGCGCTGCAGCGCGCGCTGGCGGGCCGCGCGGAGGTCGACGGCCGCGCCGAGGTGGAGGGGCGCGGATAAGAACGCGTCGGATGAATGGCGCAGCGGAGGGGGGGGGAGGAGGAGGAGGAGGAGGAGGAGGAGGAGGAGGAGGAGGAGGAGGAGAAGGGGGGGGGGGGGGAGGAGGAAGGAGGAGGAGGAGGAGGAGGAGAGAGGGCAGAAGAAAGGGGGGAGCCCAGCAGGGGAATTGAGATGAGGGCAATTAAGCCCTCCCCGCAACTCCTCCCCAGGTCTCGTCCTCCTCATCCTCCTCCCCCCTCTCCCCCCTCTTCTTCCCCCCCCTCCTCTTCCTGCCCGACCCCCCCTCCTCTCCCGAACTCTGGTCGACCTCCCCTGTGCACCCGCGCTCCCAGGTGGACCTCTGCGCGACGCGCGCGCTGTAGACGGCGGACGGCCGCGGGGAGGCCGCTGCCCCAGATCCCCCTCCTCCCCCATCATCATCATCAGCATCATCATCGCCAGCAGCATCATCATCAGCATCATCATCAGCACCCCTTGCAAGGCTTGACGCCCTCCAGATCCACCGGCCCCCGAGTGAGAAGGGGGGGGGGGCGGGGAGGAGGGGAAGAAGGAGGAGGTCGGACCAGAGCGAACCTGCGATGCATCAGCGATGCTGCAATACACCCTCTCGCGCCTCGCACCCTTCCCAGATGTCGTTCTCTCTCGGGTACCCTGAGGACTGCCGCGGAGCCCCCCTGGGCCATATTAGAGCTGTCTTGGAGGTCGGTTTCAAGGCCACGCAAGTAGGCGAACTCAGCCGTTCAAAGCCGCTTGAAAGTCAAGAACAAAATGCGCCTGGAAGCGGGCTACAAAGACACGAGCTGCTGTGTAGGAGGCATTTTGGACCATCTTGGAACAGTCAGGGGCTCTTTTGGGGGCTACGGAGCGTCTGGGATTAAGTTCAGGGCCTCACTTCAGGCCTCTCGAGACTCGAGCCCCGAGGAGCCCCAAGCCTCTCGGGACTCGAGCCCCGAAAGGCCCGGTGCAACTCGGGCCTCGAGTCCCGAGAGGCCCGGTGCAGCTTGGCGGTGCAGCTTGGGACTCGAGTGCCGAGATGCATGGGGCAGCTCGGAACTCGAGTCCCGAGCTGCTCCGAGACGCTCGACAGTTCGCCCTGCAGCGATTCCCGAGATGAGCTCCCGCGTGAGATTGCCCGCGCTTTGTGACCTCCAATCGGTCAGTGACCCCTCGCATTCAATGGGGCCAGCTTGTTACGTTGCGCACTTGTCACTCAGTAGCCCGCTTTGGGTTCAGATTTTTCCCGATGTCGGCTCCAGAATGCACATCCGGAGCGCGCCCCACGGCGCGTAGATCGGGTCGAGTGCGGAATGTTGCCGCGCCGAAGCATGCGAATGATATATGACATGCCATCTTTCGGGCCGAAGCCGCTGCGCGTGCCAGGCAGCAGCCTGCTGCTGATCGCTCCAAGAGCCGCGACCGTCGCACTCGACTCATGGCGAAGTCCCCAGGGGGTCGACGCGCCGTTGCTGGCGACCAGGCGGTGGCGAAAGGAGAGGGCCCCATGGGCGCCGAGTCGGCTGCGCAGCCGACGGCGCAGCAGCCAACACCGACGCTGTTGCCAGCGCCAAGTACGGAGTCGCCGACTGAGCAGGACGCACCAGCGCCACCTGCTGCCGCTGCCTCTGAGAAGCAGGCTCCGATGGGGCCCAGTACGGCAGCCACCGCAACCAGAGCCAGCTGCACGGCTGCCAACAGCGCAAAATCGCGCGTCGGCAAGCCGCCGACTGCGCCGTGCGGATCCTGCTGCGCTGCCTGCCGTTTCGTTACTGGGCGACGACGACGACGGCCGCGCCCACCTGGCGGCATCGACTGCGGAGCCCCTCGATGATGCTTTCAAATGGCCACAGTCTGCGATCCAGCAGTTGGCGAATGGGTCCGCCCGCGCGCCAAGCCTCAGCGCTCGAGAATGCCTCGTCGAACTCGCTCCCCAACTAGGACATGCCGGCATGTCTACAGCGCACAGCGGCATCGATTGTCCAGCAATTGCCCGCTCCCTGATTGTCGGCGCCGTGAATAAGGACCGCTTTCGCCGCGGGACCCCACGCGCGCACGACGCCCCCAATTGTGCAGGAATCGAATGGCATGAGGAGGCCCAGCTAGAGCTGCAAGGGCACCCAGCTGGGCCGACCTGCCTCTTCACCGACATTGGCGACTTCTGGCATAGTGCGCCCGAGCTCCGGGAACCCCCCCCCCGACCTCCAGGGCGGCTCGGACGATATCTTTGACAAGCTTTTCCGCGCAGTGCTGACTGGCCGCGCCACCACAGGGCGCGGCGCGCGACAGAACCACAAGAGACTGTGCATTTACCCATCGTGTAAGATTCACACGGCTGGGCGGTCGCGTTCGGACTGGTCGAATCATGGCCAACAGAAGGGGCCTCAGGCGAGACAACGCAATACTTCATAAGCTGGGCATCTGAGCGACGAGTGCACCAAAAACCCGTAGTTCTGGGTGAGAACGCGAAGAAGTTCCCATCGTATCTTTTTGAGAAGCTGCTGGGCGACTTGCACGAGATGGAGGGCGCAGTCTTATGCCCATCCGTATTCGGATGGCCAGTCGTACGCCCGTTCCAAAACCACCTCCTTCCGCATGTCGCTGAATGACTTCACGCGGCAGTTCAAGCGAGATTGCAAGATCTCGTTCAGCGACTTCTTCGTAACACCAGAGACCGAGCAGCGGCGGGAAGTCGAGTGGGCTGCTCAGCGGCCTACGAGCATCTCCGCGGGCAAGACCCCGACTGACCTGTCCACCAAGTTCGACCCGACAAATCCTACCAAGCCGATCGTGTGGGACCACGTCCTAGCTACCTCGGAGGCGGAATATCGAAAGGGGTACCAAGCGAATGCTGGCACGTCAAAGGTCTACATCCTCAACCTGAACCAGAGAAGCACACCGAGGTTTCTTTAGATACGCAGAAGCTACCAGTTGTGATTACTAACTCGTGCATCGTCTACAGTGATCCCGACCATCGCTGCCACACTGACCGCGAGCTTCTGCTGGCCCAGGGCACTCCAGCATATGATCGCTTTGCCGCGGGCGTTCAGTGCACGTCTTTTCAGCGCAATCGCAAGCAGAAGCGATCGCGCGCAGCAATGCTCTCGCAAGCAGGGATGTGCATGCACGTTGGAGTTGTGGGGCTTGTACTTGTGCATGCTTTCTTGTGCGTCTCTAGGCCTGACAATGCTCGCGCGCTGTTGTACAAGCGCACCGGTGGGCCCCATGCCTGCGCCTTGCAGCGGGTGGACCGCGCTCGACTGCTCAGAGCGCTGCGCAGTGCCAAGCGGCGTGTACACGTAGCAGGCACGATGGGCCACGAGGGGTGAAATACGCGGGACATGGGGAGTGAAACAATGTCATGTTCCCCTCGTATGTCCTCTCGTGCTCTGCCTTACCTCAGGGCCTTACCTCCCCCCCTCTTGAAAAGTAAACAAACCAAACAAGTGCAAATATAGCCTCGGTCAGTTACGTCTTTGGCATTACGTCGAACGATGCGAATCCAGCCGCGGCGAAGAGGGTTCTCCACAAAACGAACAGCAAACAAACGTCATTAAACCCAGCCGTAGCCTTGTGTGCTCAATTCGGCCTGTCGCTCAGCACCCAGCCTCATCACGCCGGGCAGCCCAGGAGGACGAAGCTGAGATGGACGCCGCGCTGGTCCCTGCCAAGGAGCCATGCTCTCCTGGCGCGGCGGGCTCTGCTATCGATTGTCTGTTCGGGGCCAGCACAGTCGCCCGTCGCTTCGCTGGCCTCAGCGGACGGGTGCTGCAGAAGAAGCTGTTCGAGGCCTACAGGATCTCGAATATGAGCACCCCCTTCTACCAGGACGTGAATGGCACCATGCAGCAAAACATAGCCAGGCACCCAGAGAACATGAGAGCGCAGACCTCAGTCAAGAACAAGTACAACCAGATCATCAAGACCGGCGGCATCGTCGATGGCGCACGTGGTCAAGTCTTGGGCAGAGGTGCCTGCGAAGGCTGGTGATCCGCACACGTCGATAAGTGTTGGCGCCGTAACCGAGGCTCTCTACGAAGTGTGCGGCGAGGATCCGCGGAAGGAGAACGCGCAGATTCAGGCGTCGGGTTCAGCAGGTCTCAACTCTGTGCTCTTTGACCACCGCATGCCTGTCGACGTGGTGAGGTACCTCCGCGACATCCACGACACCTTCCACTTCGGGTCGGGCATCGGCTTCCAAGAGCTCTAGGCCTTGATCTCACAGGCGGAGTCCGCTTGGGCAGTCTACAGGAAGGCCAACAACATCACGTCGTCGTCCCCTGACTACGAGAGGAAGTACAAGACGCACGCGCTCGAGACGTTCGGCTCGGACTCAGATGCGTCCAGGGGCAACGCCATCAGGATCAAGAATTGGTTCCAGTACGTGAATGCGAAGAATACCACGCATCGCCTCGAGAAGCTGAACACCTGGGAACTGTTCACGGAGTTTACAGGCACTCACTGCAATTATTTAGAGCCACGCCTCGAGGTCGAGCCCACTGTCGCAACCATCGCAGTCAGCACAGTCTTCGTCGAGAGCCACTTCGACAAGACCTGCCCACGCGAGCAGGTAAGGCGGATGGTCTCTAAGCTCATGACGTTCTGCATTTCTCTGGACTCGCCAGTTGGTTCGAACAACAGCCGCTTCGGACGGATGCCAGAGTACATAGTCCAGAGGATTGACCAGGCGAAGCAGCTACTGTCGCTCCTCATCACTTCCATGGAGACAAGCGCTGTCTACAAAAAGGCCTGGAAGGCCTCCGACATCGCGATGAAAGCAGCGTCGACTACCAGCGGTGGGGCCTACATCGACATGGCGAATGACTTGCCTAGGCTTGTTTCCATGGTGGCGAAGACGGAGGCTCCTGCCACTGGCCGCAGCGGCGGCGGCGGCCGCGGTCGTGGTCGCGGCCAGAAGGCTCGCAGAAGCAATGGCGGCGGCACCATCGAAAATGAGGTCATGTGTTGCGCAGTAACACTTCCCTAGCCAAGTGCACAGAGCACGGCGCGCAACAAGTTTTGGCTGGAGGACGTCAGCTGCCCCAAGACGCACTTGGCCGAGGCGTTCCCGAGCGCCCCGGACGAGGCGCTCGACAAACTCAGCGGCCTTATCTACAACATGTCTTACGAGTTCTGTTTTGAGACGAAGATGTCCTTCAGCGGAGCGGAGCACACCAAATGGTCCACCCTACGCGAAGCGTTGAAAATTTACGGCATCATTTTCCCGAAGCAGTCTGGCCAATCGGGATCCGTCGTCCCCGATCTCAATGGCGACGCGTTCGGCGCCGGCGGCGAGCTCGTCGCACTTGGAGAAGCTGCCGGTAGACCTGGCAGCTGCGCTCGAGGCCATCATTGCGCCTGAAGTTCCCCAGCGAGCTAGCGCGCTGAAGTTGGATCAGATGCTCAGTGGACAGCGCGAGGCCGTCGAGGAGCTGAAGACGTTCGCTGGCTATACCAACTTCGACCTGCCTTGCAGCCTGCACCCCCTTCTCTCCAGCATTCAGATGTCCACCTGGCCGTTGCTGACCAATGACAGTATAGCAGGGCAGACGGACATTCTCGCAGTCGTGAAGGTCATGGGCGCGCAGCTGTTCGAGAAGTTCCAGCCTGGCGCGACGTCGGCATCTGCTGCAATCAACGAGATCGTGGTGGACACTGGCAAGGTGCATGCTGCGCTTCACAGCTTCTTCTCTGATGGCCCAAAAGCCCTGCAACTCCTGTCGAACCTCCTGCGAACCTCCTGGCGGTGAGGGCGCGCTACTCTGCGTGCATCTTGGAGAATGCGGCGGCGGTTACGGGGAAGGTGAAGGACGCCCAGGTCCCCAAGGCCTGCGCGGAGTCAGTCCAGACTCCGCTTGCAATGTCTCACCTGAGTGCTCTGGACGGCACGCGCGACAATAAGGAGTCAGGGAGCATCACCATGGCAGAGTTCATCAGGAAGGTGGCAGCTGCTGGTTCGTCGCTCGACGAGAGGGCGAAGGCGCTCGCCGACTGCGCCCCCCAGCGCCCCAAGGAGGAGACCTACGAGCGTGAGGCAGCAGGAGGAATCCAGCGACTCACCAGGAGGCCGGCTTGCGGAGGCTGTTGAGCCGCCGCGGGAGCCAGCGGTTCTTTCGACAGCGAAGTTGGATAAGCTCTACAGTTTCGTCAAGGAGGGCGGCTCCCAGGCCCTGCATCTCTCGGATCACGCGAAGGAGCTCGGGCTGGACACTACTGGGGCCGTCGGAGTAAATATGATATGCCCCCAGTCCTCCAGGGCCAGGCTGGAAGTTCCCATCGACGACCTTTGCTTGCTGCGGAGGAACAAACACGACGGAGTCGAGATTGATATTTCTAGCGAAGGCCCCACGCTGACGGCGACGAGCAGCTGCAAGGCATTGATATTTTACTCCGGCGGTACGGTCTGCACGACGAATGCTGCCCCAATGTTCCAGGTGCGCAGTGATGCCTTCGGTGCGAGCTTCAACATCTGCATGGGTACTCATGGTAGCCCCATCGTCGGACCTCTTCGTCCCTGCGTGGGCCGTTCCCGCGGTGAAGAAGAAGAGTCACACCATGCAGATGTGCTCCGAGACGATCAAGGTCTGGCGTGGCCCAAAGCGAATGACCCGCCGAATTGTCTGTCACTCACCAGTATCGCAGAGCACGGGGCAACGTTTGCCAAGAGCTGCACGTTTGACATTTCTCTCAGTACCTCACGATCAAGCCTCAGTACCACGACGCTGTGGACAGCATGGATGGCGAGCCTTTGAAATTGACCAGAGCCGCCTACTCAGGCGAGGTCACAGCCAAGCCTCCAAAGGGGAGGGGCCACGGTGGCGCCTCGGCCACCATGCAGTTTTGTGGAGGTGCAGCCTTAGCCCAGGCGCTGAAGGATACAAAGGCGCCGCCGCCGACTGGCGAGTGGGCTGAGGAGTCCACGGGCGCGCCAGCAGCTGCAAGACTGCTGGCAACAAGCACCTCTTGAGGCAATTTAGGAGCGGACCCCAACGCAACACTCAGAGAGAGAGAGAGAGTAACACGAAACATCACAGGAAACAAAACATGTTGAGCGGATCGGTGCGTGACGGGTCCAGATCTTTAGTCGAAGCAGTCGTAGTCCACCATTCCATACGGTAAAAATGCATTCAGTGTAGTGTTTTCTCGATTCTAACTTCCGGTTAGCGCGGGGTGGTTGACCGTCATTTGCACGTGTGACTGGTGTCTGCGGTATGAATTTGACGGCTGACGTCAAGTTGAACCCACAAGCGATGGCAGCAGGCAGCATCATCATCACCACCATCGCCGTTATTCTTACATCATCGCGATCATCATGATTGCCACCTTCTCCCTTCATTCCTCCTTTCTTCGCCTTGTCCTCTCCTTAGTTATCCTTTCGTCCTCGTTCAGCTTTATGCTTATGCTATGAGGCACGCGCTTGAGTTTAGCATTCGCTGGGCTCAAATGGCGTTCACACGGCTCGGGCCTGAGAGCGTTTAGTAGCTGAGCGGTGGGTCTCGGGATTCGGGCGCGCGTCCGATTCACGAGCTACTTGCTTCAACACCAGGGGGTTATGGACATTGCCACTACTGTTACAAAGCCGCTCCGAAAGTTTTTTGAGTCTTCTGAGTTGGGCCTGATGGCACTGCGTGCTCGTCTACGTCGCACCCCTCTTGGCAACGGCCCCGACGGGGTTGAGAGGCAGGATGCGTTGAAACCCCCTCCCCTCCTAGAGGCCTAGCAAGACAGCCTTTTCTGTGTGGCCTCGGCGGGGTCCTTGGCGAGTAGTTCCCCGTTTTTACTTCTATAGTCTTAGTCCAGCCAACCATAAATCCCACCCATCAGAAATTGTTGGCGCTTCGCGTATCCCCACCAGCCCATCCAGAAACGATGCCCAGGGGAGTTGAGGTGATCAGGAAAGTCGGGGAGCATGCAGAATAACAAAGGGCGGGGGAAGCTGTCACGTACCCCAAGAGGGGGAGGATGGAGAAGGAATCCTCGTCGGAGGGGGAGGGGGAGGAAGAGGAGGAGGAGGAGGAGGAGGAGGAGGAGGAGGAGGAGGAGGAGAAGAATGAGGAGGAGAATGTGGAGTAGGGAGAGGACGAGGAGGACGAGAAGGAGGAGAAGGAGCAGAGGGATGAGAAGGAGGAGAAGGAGGAGAAGGAGGAGGAGGAAGAGGGGGATGAGAAATTGAAGAGGACGGCGAACCGAAGAGCCAGAAGCGTTTGAAATGCATTTCGGAGATCCTCTTGAGGCTTCTTGGGGGTCTCTTGGGAGCCGCTTGGAGGCCTCTTGGGGCCTCTTGGGGCCGTCTGGGCGCCTCTTGGGGCGCTCTTGGGGGCTGTAGGGGCGCTCTTGGGGCCATCTTGGAGGAGATCGATCAACGAAGGGGGGTTCCCTAATTAGCCTCCCCCCTCAGGAGCTCCAAACATCGCCTCTTGGGGCGCTCTTGGAGCGCTCTTGGGCGCTCTTGGGGCCGTCTTGGGGCTCTCTTGGGCCTCTTGTGGGGCCCTCTTGGGCCATCTTGGAGCCATCTTGAGGCCTTGGATGGCCATTGGAAGCGAAGCGGGGAGAAAGCAAAAAAACATTGATTTTCTTAAGGTTTTGGGACGATTTTAGCCTCTTCGGGGCCTCCTTGGGGAGCTCTTTGGCCACTTGGAGCCGTCTTGGGGCCGTGTTTGGCCCTCTTGGAACATCTCGGGAGCCATCTTAAGCGATCTGGCGCTACCTTGAGCCATCTTGGAGGTTATCTTGGGCTCGCTGAGGCGCTCTTGGAGCCATCTTGGGGCCAAAAGAGCCGTCCGACCGCTCGCGAAACCCTCCGTCCAGGTCCAGGGGAGGGGGTAGGGGGAGGGGTAAACCCCTCCCCAAGGTGGAAGAGGATCTGTTCTAGACCACCTACGCCCAGAGGGCTGGTGGGATTGGGTCCGGATAAATCCCGCAGTGGGACCCAATCCCGCCAATGTATGACGTGTTCGGGTCGTCTTGAGGTCACTTTGGAATCATACCCAGGTCATCTTAAGATCATGGTCTTGTACTCTGGGAGTGCTCCGGCCACCTCCGGGTCGCTCTGGGGCCACCGCGCTTGGTCTGCAGGGCATCGCTCACATCTTGGGCCATTTTAGATTCGCCCCCACGCCATGTCGACGCTGCGTCTGGATCCTGCAAGGGCCACGGGGTCTTCTTGGGGTCGCTCATCTTCAAACCCCGTCTGAGGCCGTCTGGGTCGTCTGGAGGTCTTCCGCCCTTCCAAGGAAAGGTTCGTTACGCCTAACTAGCAGTGGTAGTGGTAGTGCTAGTGCTAGTGCTAGTGCTAGTGCTAGTGCTAGTGCTAGTGCTAGTGCTAGTGCTAGTGCTAGTGCTAGTGCTAGTGGTAGTGGTAGTAGTAGTAGTAGTAGTAGTAGTAGTAGTAGTAGTAGTAGTAGTAGTAGTAGTAGTAGTAGTAGTAGTAGTAGTAGTAGTAGTAGTAGTAGTAGTAGTAGTAGTAGTAGTAGTCGTAGTCGTAGTCGTAGTCGTAGTCGTAGTCGTAGTAGTAGTAGTAGTAGTAGTAGTAGTAGTAGTAGTAGTAGTAGTAGTAGTAGTAGTAGTAGTAGTAGTAGTAGTAGTAGTAGTAGTAGTAGTAGTAGTAGTAGTCGTAACGTCGTAGTCGTAGTGTAGTAGTAGTAGTAGTCGTCGTAGTCGTA
>CAUYUJ010014246.1:0-20000 GCA_963575745.1 Prorocentrum cordatum | reverse complement strand
TGTTGTGGTGGTATATATAAAATAATAGTATGTGCGTGTAGGTATGTATGTATGTATGTATGTATTTGCATGTATATATATATATATATATATATATATATATATAACACTAGAAAATCTTATGCGTTGCCAGTTCGATTTCTTTGTTCGTATATGTTCATGATTCACAACAAAAAAAAAACTATTTAAACGGTCGAACTTAGAAAGCAAACCCACACAGGATACATGTAATTAAATATGATGTACATCTTGGTTATCGAGAAGGCAACAGTTCTTTTGAAATCGGCACAAATGTGTTAGTACTAATTCATTAGTTTATTGCCCAGAAAGCAAATAGTGTTCAGTGATTATTATGTTTGTTTGAGCATGGATTTCTTTTGGTCCAGATGTTTTTTTAGTGGTATTTGAAATCGCATGTCAGCAACGTTCTATTTTTCCAGATAGAATGTATGGAAAAACACATTAAATATTTTGAAACAAGAAATACGTCCTTATTTTGGTTTATATTGCATCCAGAAACAATTATATTATTTCTAGATTTTCTGTTTTATTAATACCGTTATTTCTGATGTGTTGGACCGTATCATCGATTTCGCGGGAATGTTTCGGGAAACACAGATGTGGGAGACGACTTCAAAATCGTAGGCGTTGTGTTGGGCTGTAAGATGCGAATGCACGGATCCATCAGCAGTTGTGCATGCGAGGGTGGGTGGAGGTCGTTGCAGATATTAGCTTGCCGGAACTTTTACTATACGAGAGAATTATTTTTCTGTGCAAGAGCCATGTATTTTCGTATTTGGAGAACCGTGCGCCTGTTGATTCTCTCGCTTTTTTTCCTCCCTTTTCCTCCTCGACGGCGTGCAGCACCGTTTCCTGCAGGCGCTTGGAGTGTCAGAATTGGATGTACTTTTGCATTTTTTTTTGGTTCCTCTCACTGTGCGCCGGGACACCGCTACATTGGGATTTGTTCGCAGGGCGGCGCTGGGCAGGAGCCGAAGCGTGTTTCGACAGTTTTTCGCTCTTGACCCCTCCCGTCCCCTTCGTTTTCGCCCCCTTCGTTCTTTTTCGGCCTCTTCTCGTCGTCGCGCGAGGCGCTGTTTTGACCCAGCAGCAGCCCGCTCTCCAGATTGCGTAACTTGTTTTGCCCTCGGGCCAGCACGCGTGCATAACGCTTGGCATGTCACCCTCCTCTCGCCCACCGGGGTTGGCGGCCTGTTTAAATCGAGTCCTCTACGGTATCACTCCATTTTTAAGCCTCGGTGAGGGCGCGATAAAAATTTACAAACAAAAGAATCTACATGCAACTTTCATAATATA
The DNA here is from genome assembly GCA_963575745.1 of Prorocentrum cordatum. Taxonomy (NCBI): domain Eukaryota; class Dinophyceae; order Prorocentrales; family Prorocentraceae; genus Prorocentrum; species Prorocentrum cordatum. Next base: position 18,683 of record CAUYUJ010014246.1, on the reverse strand, counting down.
TCTACAACAATGTCGTATTTTTTCCATTTTTTTTGTGTGTATGTGGGGGAGTTTTTTTTCTTCCTCCTTGTTATATATATTATATATATTATATTTAAACATATATATAATTCGTTCTGTCTATGTTTTCAGCATTTGATTTGAATACATGCCATACATTGTTTTATTGTTCCAGTAGATTTTGAAGTGAACCTTTTAGTGCGTTAGTTCGAGTTTCATTTTTTGGTATATATCCGACAACGATTCTTTGAGGTGGTTAATGAATGTCACTCTATTTTCGTAGCACAGCGTTTTTCCCTTCCACAGTAAGTGGCGGTTTCATTTTTCTCATTCTACAGTGTCCGTAATGCGTCCAACATATTTGCGTAACGAGTTTTCTTCGAAATAGAGTTGTCGAGCGAAACTAATTTGTATTTATTTTATTTGCGGGGTTATGCCTCACAGCATTCACCGAATTTCTCGGCATCTCGTCAGATGAACTTCCCTGGGTGCCGCTAGCCTCGCGCGCAGCCCTGCTGCTGCTTGGTCAATTTGCTTTGTTCGCTGCCCCGGGCAATTGCTTTCGCCGCGTGCGCTCTTCGCTCGCGGCAGCGACCCAACATATTCTATTTGCAGGTGTCGGTATTGACATTGCTGTGAGTGCAGGGATATTTCTCGTTTAAAGTAATCCCAAGTTCAGAGTATGATTATGATCTAGAGGGTTGTACCACAGCAGGGGGAAAACGCAGAAGCGGGGCAGAAGAGCAGAAGCGAGAGTGAGAGCAGAGGAAGAGGGTCGACAGACGACAGCGACAGCTTACAAGGAAACGAGAGAGGGGAGGGATAGGGCATGACTTGGAGAGATGGAGGAACGTTACGATTATTCTTAGAACTCCTACACTGCCAGTGCAACTACTAGCAGTAGTGGCCGTTGCCGTAATAGTCGTTGTAGTAGTCGTAGTAGTAGCAGTAGTAGTAGTAGTAGTAGTAGTTGTAGTAGAAGTTGTAATAGTTGTAGTAGAAGTAGCAGTAGTAGAGTAGTAGTAGTAGTAGTAGTAGAAGTAATAATAGCAGTAGTCGTAATAGTAGTCGTAGTAGTTGAAGTAGTAGCAGCAGTAGTAGAAGCAGTGGTAGTTGAAGTAGTAGTAGTAGTAGTAGAAGCAGCAGTAGTTGTAGTAATAGAGTAGTCGTAGTAGTTGTAGTAGTAGTAGTAGAAGAGGCAGTAGTAGTGGTGGTGGTGGTGGTGGTGGTGGCAGCAGTAGTAGTAGCAGTCGTAGGAACAGTAGCACTACTACCACGATTAGCACTTCTATTTCTATTATTACATATAATACTATACCATTACCATACAATCATTCTTACCATTACTACTGCCATGATTGTTGTACCAGCTTTACCACTACTACTACTGCAACTACGACTACTACTACTACTAGTACTGCTACTACTACGTTTTCGCGAATTCTTATCGCCCTCCTTTGCTATTCTGAGGTTCTTTTTTCGATGCAATATTCTTAAAGAGCTTGAAGAATGAATTTCTCAAGCTATTGGAGTTTCATAATTGGTGATTTTTACGTTCGTATTCCGTTTTGGTTTCGACATTATAATCGTGGTACGCCAGAGGGCACCGAAACCGCGCGTCTATGTTCGTTCCGTGGTTGAAGAGAGATTGTCCGAGACGGTAGGTGTTAGATGTTCATTTTCATTTCTTTGTACGAGTTGCAGAACAATGCTGACCATTTTTTGATCTCGTTTTTTTCTTCCCTTCGTTTTCTGTATGCGTTTCGTCTCGCATGCGCTGGCAGCTTTATTGTTCGAATTAAGGCGCGTAAGTGCTGACGTAGATGTTGTTGATTGGAATTCTCTTGCTGGTCATCCCGATCGCGGTGCAGAGTTCCTTACTTCAGTAGTTTTTAAGTGCGTGCGCAAGCATGTCCCGCGAGTTCGAATTCCAGTTCTGTGTTATCCCTGGCTATTTGGTGAGTGCATTGATGTCGTTTCTGCAAAAGCGGAGGCAGACACGGCGACGAATTTCCATTTTGTCTTCGGCATTTCAGTGTTGTTTCATTGAATTCGCATTGCGATCATTCGTTGGAAGCTCGGTTGTCTGCCCTGGGGCTCGATAGTTTGGTTGCGATTGTCGGGTGAATTATTTTATGTAAATTGGGGGAAAGTCTTCGGTCGCCCGCCCTTTCGCTGTGTGATGGCGTTTTGGTGATTCCGTGCTGACAAAAGGCTCAGTTTTTTGCTTTTTTCGTTTATTTTAAGGGTCGCTGGCATGTCCCGACACTGCAGGGCAGTCGTTTTTTTTTTTTTTTTTTTTTTTTTTTTCTGCCTGTAGTGCAGCGAGCCCTGTGGAGCAGACTTCTTTCTTCGCCGTGCAGGTTAGGCATGCAAGGTTTGATTTAAATCATGTAAAGAGTGATTCTGCCGGTCCAGACGGCATTCCCGTTCGTATTTTAAAGCCTTGTTCGTGCTCTCTCGCTTTTCCCCTTTGCGCTATTCGTCTGGTCTGTCCTCAGATACGGAGTCTGGCCATCTTGCTGGCGATTGCATCACATTTGTTCCCTATGGAAGAAGAAGGCGATGCATGATTCAAAAAATTACAGAGGAATTCATTTTATTTCACAGTTGTTTGAGTGCAGAACGTATTGTTCTTTTTTTTTGCCTTCCTCGCGTCTCTCGGTCGCGGTTCGGCCCATGTCAAGTCGCGTGCAATCCTGGCCATGACGCCGATATGTGTTTTTCCTTGCCTGGCTTGTTCTTTATTCTCATCTGAAGCGGCTGCCGCGTAGGTTTGCACTGTTCAGATGTTGCCGGCACCTTCGACAGGGTGAAATTTGAACGATTTGTGTCGAAGTTGCGTGCTTTCGGTCCACCGACTCGTTTGTCCGATGTTTTTGCCAGCTGGCTGGAGGCTCGTTCCGCTAGCGTCGCTGTCCCCTTTCCTCTCTCTGCCTCCGATGCTGATGCGTTTGTCGTCGGTGCAGCAGTGTCGGAGCTGCTTGCGTGAATGGGGCCGTGCAAACGCAGTTATTTTCGAGCCTTCTAAAGAAAGTTTGCACATGGTCTCATGGGGCCGGCTGGCAGCAAGCAGCTTCAAAGTTTTTGGTGTTGACTTCGGCTGTACGTTTAGAATAACAGATGCGGTGCAGAGCTGTGTGCGCGAGTGTGGCTGAGGCTGCAGTCAAATGCGCGCGCGGCGTTTTCACATTGTACATATTTTAATAATCATTCATCGAGTACAGAACTTGTGCTTTCACGCATGCTTCTAGCTCCGTCTTGGCCTCTTTGGATCGTGTTGAAAACTCGTTTCTCGGCAGTGTGGGCATTTCTGATTCGGATGTTTTCCACCACTTTAGATTAGCTCGAAGACATAGCTAACCTGGGACTCATTCGCAGGGCATATCTCGGCGCCGGCCCGGCATGTTTTTGAGAATTCTTCCAACTTGATTCGTCTCCTGTTCCCCTCCGCGCTCCTCCCAGGCATTTCTGTCATGTGGTCGATCCCTGCCCTGTTCGGGCTCCAGATTATGTAATGTTCCACGTTGGGTGGCGCTCGCACGGGCAATCTGCTACCCGATAGCATTGTTAGCGCCCCTGACGTGAAAGAGTTCCAACGTCTATTGTCTGAGCTGTTGTGTCACGCCTCAGGTTAGGTTTCGTCTTGGCCTCATCTTTTTTCCGTGGCGTCTGCCGCTCGCTTTCCACGAAGTGCGCCGCTTTCGGAACTGGCGCCCGGTGGCCTGATGGCCTCTGTGTTGTGCCCAGGCGGTTTTTCTTGAGATAGCCGCATTTGTTCTGCGTCTCTTTTTCTTCCTACCTTTCGTCATCGTTCTTCCTCGTTTCGTCTTTGTCTTTTCCCTTGTCTTCCTTCTCGTTTTTCGTTCGTTCTCGTTTCTTGTCCTCGTCTTCGTTTTCTTCCCTTTTTTCTTCGTTTCTTGTGTGGTTCGCTGCCATCTGCTGCCGTCTTTCGTCGTTCTTCTTCTTCCTCCTGCCCCTCCTCTATCCGCTTCCTCTGGCCGCCTGCGTAGAGCGCAGGGTGCGCGCGCTGTGCGTTCGCCGTGCACGTGGGCGTGTGCCTTAGTTATAGCTGGAAGCTTTGAGTAATTCCGGCGCGTCCCAGAGCTAGTTGAGAAAAATCTCGACGGACCTTTTGCTGACTTTTGGTCGGTTGAAAATTTGGTTCTCAAAATTTGACAATTCGTTAGAGCTCTAGTATTTTTTCCCATGATATTCGATCTCATTCCCGCACGCTATCTTGATCTCAGCTCTATCTCCCCTTCTCCCCTCTTCTCCCTCCCTCTCTCTTTCTTCGTGTTGCTTTTCTTTGCTGCCTGATTTTTTTTTTTTTTTTTTTTTTTTTTTTTTTTTTTTTTTTTTTTTTTTTTTTTTTTTTATTTTTTTTTTTTTTTTTTTTTTTTTTTTTTTTTTTTTTTTTTTTTTTTTTTTTTTTTTTTTTTTTTTTTTTTTTTTTTTTTTTTTTTTTTTTGTTTTTTTTTTTTTTTTTTTTTTTTTTTTTTTTTTTTTTTTTTTTTTTTTTTTTTTTTTTTTTTTTTTTCCCCCCCCCCCCCTCCTCTCTCTCTCTCTCTCTCTCTCACTCTCTCTCTCTCTTTTTTTTTTGTTTTGTCTTTCTTGCTCTGCTCTTTTCTTTCTTTTTCTTCCTAGTCCTTCTGGTGCTTCCCCGCCGGGTTGTCGAGCAGGCTTCGGTGGCCCTGTTGGAGACAGGCTTCTTGCCCACCCTGGATGCAACTTTTTATTTCTATGTAACTTGGTGAGGATAACTGCGCTGGAGGGGTCCGATAGAACAAAATGCGGCGTTTCGGTGCTCAAATTACTGGTTGCGGCGTTTCGGTGTTTAAATTTGCTGTTCGCGGCGTTTCGGTGCGCAATTTTGCTGTTTACAGCATTTCGGTGTTCAAATTGTTGTCGCTTCGCGAATCCCCACCAGCCCATCCAGAAACGATGCCCAGAGGAATTGCCTCGATCAGAGAAGTGGGCAGCACACAGAGGAAGCCATTATGAGACATCTTGGGATATCTTGAGCCATCTTGGAGGTCATTTTGGGCTCTCCCAGACGCTCTTGGAGTCATCTTAATCCGTGCCCCCCCCCAAGAGGCCTCCATGTGGCTAAAACCTGTGTAGAATCAATGATTAGGCATTCTCGCCGAGGCCTCTTGGAGCATCTTGGGTGCATCTGGGGGGGCTCTTGGGGCCTCTTGGGGGTCTCTTGGGGGCCTCCGGGGGGCCTCTTGGGGGCCTCTTGGGGCCTTTTTGGGGCCATGTTGGGACCTCTTGGGGCTTCCTGGGCGCTTCTTGGGGCCATCTTGGAGGAGATCGATCAAACAAGAGGGGGGGGTGAATTAGCGCCCCCCCTCGGAAGCCCCTAAAATCGCCTCTTGGACCCCTCTTGGAACGCTCTTGGAGTGCTCTTGGGCGCTCTTGGGGCCGTCTTGGGGCTCTTTTGGGCTCTCTTGGGGCCCTCTTGGGCCATCTTGGAGCCATCTCCAGGCCTCGGATGGCCATCGGAAGCGAAAAGGCGAGAAAGCAAAAATCATTGATTTTCCTTAGGTTTTGGGACGATTTTGGCCTCTTCGGGGCCTCCTTGGGGAGCTGTTTGGCCACTTGGAGTTATCTTGGGGCCGTCTTTGGGCTTCTTGGAACCATCTTAGGAGCCATCGTGAGCGATCTTGCGCTATCTTGAGCCATCTTGGAGCTCATCTTGGGTTCTCTGAGGCGCTCTTGGAGCCGTCTTGGGCCATCTTGGACGCTCTAACTACCCGCGGCCCCCCCCGTCCAGGTCCAGGGGAGGGGGTAGGGGGAGGGGTAAACCCCTCCCCAAGGGGGAAGAGGGAGGGGTGGAAGAGGATCTGCTCTAGACCACCTACGCCCAGAGGGCTGGTGGGATTTGCTGTTTGCGACGTTTCCGTGCTCGAATGTGCCGTTTGCGGCGTTTCGGTGCCCAAATGTGCCATTTGCAGCATTTCGGTGCTGAAATTTGTTTGGGTGTTCACGTTTGCTTTTTGCGGCATTTCGGTGCTCAAATTTGCTGTTTGCGGTGTTTCGGTGCTCAAATGGCTGGCAGAGCTTCCCTGAGAGCGAAGCAGCGAGGTTAGAGAGCAATTCCGGCGCGCCGGGGGGTAGTTGGCAAAACAAATCTGGACGTTTTTTTTTTTTTTTTTTTTTTTTTTTTTTTTTTTTTTTTTTTTTTTTTTTTTTATATATATATATATATATATATTATTATTTTATTAATTTTAATTTTTTTTGTATATATATATATATATATGAGATTGTTTTAAATTGAATTTCTTTAAATTCGAACATTCGTAAGAGCTCCAATATTTTTCCCCCATCGTCGATCTTATTCCCGCTCGCCATCTTAATCTCAGGTCGAGCGGGTACCTACTACTGCCAAAAAGCATGTGGGCGGGATTAGCTGTTCAGTGTCGTTTTGCAGGTGCTGTCGGTTTTCTCAACTTAGCTCGAATTGTAGAAGAGCTATAGAGCTGGCAGGCACGCCCAATTCATTTAGAATTATGAGGCGCGCGTTGGTCTCAAGTATTTAGAAGTCTAAACTCGGTCTGCTACCTGGGTCCGCTGAACTATTCGTACTCTGCTAATTTGTAACTCGGACAGCAGAGCTACGGAGCTGTTTGGCACAGCAATCGACAGATAATCATCAGGCGCGCTAGTCTACGTCTCTAGATGTTCGAACTCAGTTTGCTACTAGAGCTGGGTCCGACAAACTATTTGTATTCTAATAATTCTTTTTAGAGATAATGATGGTTTTTTGAATCTCGAGCTGCAGATGAGTTACAGAGCTGTTTGGCACAGCAATCGGAAGGAATTCAGCATAATCGCTCGTCTCAAGTATCTAGATGCCCGAATTCGGTTTGCTACCAGAGCTGGGTCTGAACAACTATTCGCGCTCTTTCTTTAACAGAAATGAGGGTCTTTGTCTTGAGATCTCGAGATGCTACAGAGTTTGTTCGCACAGCAATCGGAAAGAAATCATCAAACACGCTAGTCTCAAGTATCTAGATGCCCGTAGTGGGTTTGCTTCCAGAGTTGGGGCCCAAAAAACTATTCGTACGCTACAAATTCTTTCAGAGATGACGATGCCTTTCTTGACGTAGCTCGAGCTGTAGATGAAATTAGAGCCGGTCGGCAGAGCAATTGACGACGATCATCAGGAACGCTTCTTGCAGGTATCTAGATGTTTGAAATTGGTCTCCTACCAGAGCTTGAGCAACAATTGCGTAATTCAGCTCCTTCTCGCTCTTCCTTCTTGTTTCTTCGCTCCTCTCCCTCCTCCATCTGCTCATTCACCTCTTCCTCTTTCTCTTCCTTCTTCTTCTGATTTTGCTCACCCCCGCGCGCGCGGCGTTTCGGTGCTCGAATTTGATGTTTACGGCGTTTCCGTCTTCAAGTTTGCTGCTTGCGGCGTTTTGGTGCTCAAATTCCTGTTTGCCGCGTTTCGGTGTTCAGATGCTCAAATTAGCTGTTTGCGGCATTTCGGTGCTCAAATTCGCTGTTTGCGGCGTTGTTTGCGGCGTTTTGGTGCTCAAATTTGCTGCTTGCAGCGTTTTGGTGGTCAAATGTGCTGCTTGCGGCGTTTCGGTGTTCATTTGTTTTTGTTGTTTCCGGCGTCTCGGTGCTGAAGTGTGCCGCTTGCGGCGTTTCCATGCTCAAATTTGCTGTTTGCTGCGTTTCGGTGCTGAAATTTGCTGTTGGCGGCAATTCGGTGCTGAAATTCGCTTTGCGTCAAATTTGCTGTTTGCCGCGTTTCGTCTCAAATTTGCTGTTTCCGGCGTATCGGTGTTCACATTTGCTGTTTTCGGCGTTTGGGTGCTCAAATTTGCTGTTTGCGGCGTTTTGGTGATCAAATGTGCTGTTTGCGGTGTTTCGGTGCTCGAATTTGCTGTTTGCGGCGTTTCGGTGCTCAAATTCGCTGTTTGCGGCGTTTCGGTATTCGAATGTGCCGTTTGCGGCGTTTCCGTGCTCAAATTGCTGTTTGCGGCGTTTTGGTATGTAAAACGCTTCAGGTTTCGGCTCCGGCTCCTATTTGCAGCGTTTCGGTGCTCAAATTTGCCGTCTGCGGCGTTTTGGCGCTCAAAATGCGTCCGGGTTTCAGCGGGATCCGCGCCCTGGCCTGGCTGGCCCGGGCTCCGGCTTTGGGTCTAGGAATCCGCGCCGCATTCCGAGCCTCGGCCCATCGCTGAACAGCCCGGCACGTCTGCGCGCAACCTAGACAGGGGGGAGCGAGGGGGGTTGATCCCTAAATCCTGAAAGCAATGACTCTGGGTGGATGGGGTGGTCCGAGGAGGCGAAAAAACATATTTTTTGGCGAATTCATTTTCGAATCGGTGGGGAATCCGCAGCTAGGGCGAACGGATTTTGTCCGATTCTTCAATATAGTCGAAGAAGCGATTTTTTCTCCTGTCCCGCGCAGCGTGCTGCATGTGTTGAAGCCTGGGGGCATCCATTATTGGGCTAGAGTGCCAGTGCGAATTCTTTTTTCTCCTGCCAATTTTTTGCTCATTTTATCGCTTTTCTAATTCGCTCGATTCTTCGTGAAGGCAAGTGGCCCGCATTATTCACAAGCGCGGGTCGCAGCACGATCCCATCGAATTAGGATTCGCGTGCAATTTCTGACGTGGCCCCTTTGGCCCGTCTTGGGCCCTCTTGGGTCTCTCTTTGGCTGTTTTGGGTCTCCTCAGTGGCGTTTGGGGCACTGAAGACGAAGCAAGCGAGTATGCTGAAAATGTACGTTTTACGAATGGCATGGGCCGATTTTTGCATTGTGAAGGCTCTCTCGGGGCTGTCTTCGGCTATTTTGGGGCGATCTCGGGCCCGCTGGGGCCTCGCTGACACTGTCTTGTGGGCCGCTTGGGCGTCCTGGGAACCCGGAGATCATGTTCCCGGAGAGGCTTCGGGGAATATGATTTCGAACGAGGCCCTCTTGGGCATCCTTGAGGCTATCTTGGGAACCTCCTGGGCCGGCTTCGGAGCTTCTTAGGCCTTCTTGGGGGGATCCGTGAGCCCCAAAACGACCTTTCTTTTGGGCCGTCTTGGGCCTTTTGGGTCTCTCTTGGGCTGTCTTGGGGCTCCTCGGGGGAGTCCGGGGCACTGTGAAAACAAAGTTTAACGAGGGGCATGGGCTGATTTTTGCATCTTAAAAGCCCTCTTGGGGCCCACTTTCGGCCATCTTCAGGCCATCTCAGGCTCTCAGGCTCTCTGGGGCTCTCTTCAAGCCATCTCAGGCTCTCTGGAGCCTCGCTGAAAAAAAATGTTCCCGGAGAGGCTTCCAGAACATGATTTCGAATGAGGCCCTTTTGGGCTCCCTGAGGCCGTTTTTGGGGCCTCCTGGGCCTGATGTGGGGCTTTTTTGGCCGTCTCGGGGGGTTCCGTGAGTCCCACAGGACGACCCTTTTTGGTCGTCTTGGGCTCTCTTGGGTCTCTCTTGGGCCGTGTTGGGACTCCTCGGGGGCGTCGGGGGCACTGAAGACGAAGCAAGCGAGTATGTTGAAAATGTACGTTTTACGGGGGCAATGGGCCTATTTTTGCCTCTTGAAGGCCCCTTGGTGCCCTCGCCCGCCATTTTCTTGGGCTGTCTTGGGGCGCTCTTGGGCGTTTTCGGGGCCTCTTGAGGCATTCTTGACCATCTGTACGGCCCGCGTGGTCCTCGAAGCGGCCTGGGGCAGTCCTGGGGGGTCTGTGACCCCCCCAAGGTCCCGGGGGGCGCCCATGGAGGAGGGTGGTACCGGCGGGCCCCCACCCCTGATATATATATAATATTATATTATATCATATATATAATTATATGTATATATAAATATGTATAATCGTATATATGAATGTGCTGTATACATATATATAGATATATGTTATGTGTGATATGTGTACTGTTATCTAATGTTCATACGTGTTTTATGTAACATATGGTTATATGTCTGTTATGATCATAATGTAATATCTATACTATCTAGCAGCACTATCTATATTATAATATAATAATATATGTATAATATACAGTGTATATATTTATACTTACGCAGGACGAAAGATTTTCCCCTTGAGGTGCAAATGGCCATGAGGAGTTCGCAAGACAACGTCGGCGCCGGAACGGACGGCGACCAGACGAGCTGTTTGCAGCAACCGGGGTGAGAGGGATGTATGTATTCATTTCGAATGGGACCCGCGCGCGCGGGGAGCTGATGGGTGTGCGCGAGACGACGCAACGCCCATCGTGGAGAGTTAATTACCGAACCCCCCATCCCCCGTAGAATCTTAACACGGGCGGTTTGCGGGGTCCGCGGAGCCGATTTCTTCCGGTTCCCTGTTTAAATTTCATAATATAAATTTTAAACAGGGTAGAAATCGGATCCGCCGTGAAAAATATGACCGAAGACGGATCCAGCAAATCCGAAATCGAATCCGCGCGGACAGAAATCGGATCCACCGAAACACACACACACCAAAACCAAAATTGGATCCGCGCGACCTTCATTGGATCCGACGGCGGGTATCTCACACGCGTCTGCTTCAGATTTCAAACCTTCGTTCCGGGCCCAAGAGGAAAAAGCTTTCGTCCTGGGGATGTATGTATATGTATATGTACACGTATATGTACACGTATGTGTATATGTATATGTATATGTATTTGTATTTGTATATGTATATGTATATGTATATGTATATGTATATGTATATGTATGTGTATATATATATATATATATATGTATGTGTATATATTTATACACACGCCGACCTCGATCTTATACCTAGGTCCAACTGTATCACTGCACCGACTTTGCAGAGGTGCTGCAGCAAACTTTTGCCTGGATTTCTGCCAATGCAGAACCCCGAAACGGCGAGTGGTAAACGAAGTGAACATCGCGTGGGTTTTTGTTTAGTCCTCATTCCTGGCCACTTAGAATCCGCACGGAATTCTCCTCGAAATCCGGAACGGAATTCTCCAGGACACTCCAGGCCCATCACATTGTTACCTAACAGCGAAGACTGATAGGTTTCTAGTAGGGTAAAAAGAGCTCACAGATCACTCCACAGGGGGGTCCGGGCAGGTGTTGGGAGTTGCCGGGCGGCAGGGGGCCCCGCTCGTTTTTCACCAACAGTCACACACTTCGTGCTCTTCGAGTTCCCAGAACTCCATTCCCAGGCTCATTCTGGAGGGCCGGATGCAACAGTCACACACTTCGTGCTCTTCGAGATCACAGAACGCCATTCCCGGGCCACATTCTGGAGGGCCGGATGCAACAGTCACACACTTCGTGCTCTTCGAGTTCCCAGAACTCCATTCCCGGGCCACATTCTGGAGGGCCGGATGCAACAGTCACACACTTCGTGCTCTTCGAGTTCCCAGAATTCCATTCCCGGGCCACATTTTGGATGCCCGGAGCCAACTGTAGGCCACTTCGTGCTCTTCGAGTTCCCAGAACTCCATTCCCGGGCCACATTTTGAATGCCCGGAGCCAACTGTAGGCCACTTCGTGCTCTTCGAGTTCCCAGAACTTCATTCCTGGGCCACATTTTGGATGCCCGGAGCCAACTGTAGGCCACTTCGTGTTCTTCGAGTTCCCAGAATTCCATTCCCGGGCGACATTTTGAATGCTGAGACAGGCTGAGGCTGAGGCTGAAGCAGGCTGAGGCTGAGGCAGGCTGAGGCAGGCTGAGGCTGAGGCCGAGGCTGAAGGCAGACTGAGGCTGAGGCTGAAGCAGGCTGAGGCTGAGGCAGAGGCAGGCTGAGTCTGAGGCAGGCTGATGCTGAGGCAGGCTGAGGCTGAGGCTGAGGCTGATGCAGGCTGAGGCTGAGGCAGGCTGAGGCTGAGGCAGGCTGAGGCTGAGGCCAAGGCTGAAGGCAGACTGAGGCTTTGGCTGAAGCAGGCTGAGGCTGAGGCTGAGGCAGGCTGAGGCTGAGGCTGAGGCAGGCTGATGCTGATGCAGGCTGAGGCTGAGGCAGGCTGAGGCTGAGGCTGAGGCTGATGCAGGCTGAGGCTGAGGCAGGCTGAGGCGGAGGCCGAGGCTGAAGGCAGACTGATGCTGAGGCTGAAGCAGGCTGAGGCTGAGGCTGAGGCAGGCTGAGGCTGAGGCAGGCTGAGGCTGAGGCTGAGGCTGAGGCAGGCTGAGGCTGAGGCTGAGGCTGAGGCAGGCTGAGGCTGAGGCAGGCTGAGCTGAGGCCGAGGCTGCAGGCAGACTGAGGCTGAGGCTGAAGCAGGCTGAGGCTGAGGCTGAGGCAGGCTGAGGCTGAGGCTGAGGCTGAGGCTGAGGCAGGCTGATGCTGAGGCAGGCTGAGTCTGAGGCTGAGGCTGATGCAGGCTGAGGCTGAGGCAGGCTGAGGCTGAGGCCGAGGCTGAAGGCAGACTGAGGCTGAGGCTGAAGCAGGCTGAGGCTGAGGCTGAGGCAGGCTGAGGCTGAGGCTGAGGCAGGCTGAGGTTGAGGCTGTGACTGCGACTGCCGTTGCCACTGCGACTTTCATCGCGAATGCGACTGCGACTGCGAGAACAGCAGAATTCTACAACTGGATTCTCATGTGAATCTTAAGGGGAATGCTTCCAAATATGCTCCTACACATCGCTGTTAGTTTCTTTTGCCGGGATAATTTTTTCGAACGGGAATCCGCTTCTGCATGTTGGTTGGCACCATGAACTGCTTCTTGGGCTCCTCCTCCTCTCCTCCTCCTCCCTCCTCCTCCTCCCCCTCCCCCTCCCCCTCCCCTTCCCCCTCCTCCTCCTCCTCCTCCTCTTCCTCCTCCTCCTTCTCCTCCTCCTCCGCCCCCAACCGCAGGTAAATCATTGATGGTTGCTTCAAATGGCCCTCTTAGGAGGCCTGTCGGAGGTCTCCTGGGGCGTCTTGGAGGCTTCATGGGCCGTCTTCGGGCCGTCTCGGGTATCTTCCGCCGATCGTTCTTCGACTCGGGGTCCTCTTGGGCCGTCTTCGGGGCCTCTTGGAGCCCTCTTGGCCCGTCTTGGGCCCTCTTGGCTCCGAACAAATCACGCGATAAGCCGCGAGAAGCCCCAGAGGGCATGCGGCACGCCCAAGGAGATTGGTGAGTTTGGCATCTTGGCTCCTTAAATACTCCTCAGGAGTGCTAAAGGGATTAGGCAAATGACCTGATGACACGCCCGCTCCGTGCCCAGCGACACTTCTGCGGATTAAGCCACACCCGCCACCATGAGAAGGGGAAGGGGGACGAAGGATGAGCGGAGGCAGTGGGAGAGAAGGGGAAAGATGGGTGGAGCCATGGAGTGATGAGAGGAGCAAAGGGGGGAGGGTGAAGGAGGAGGGGGAGGGGAGCAGGGGAGGAGGCGGGAGGAACACGGAGAGCTCGTGATTCCCGAGACCCGTCGGCCGATGGACACGCACCCCCGCAATACCGATCAACCGTCTGGTCTTGTGGTGCCTTCTTGGGCCCGTGCGCGCTGCAGCCAGGGGGGGAGGCGGATCTGTGCTTGGTTTTCCGCCCCACACCCTGTGTAAGAAGCTGCATAACCAGCTCCAGGACCCGAAGCGGCTCGCTCGTCCGCGGCGCCGCCCCGCGCTTTGATCGCGTCAGCCTCGCCGCACTCCTATCAGGTCTGTCATGGCGTACTCGTCATATCGGCCTTACGCCGTTGGCGCTCGCACAACGCGATTCGGTGGGTTTGCTTGTCTCGGCGAGTTCGATCGGTTCGTCTTGGCTGGTGCGGGATGGTGAACAGCACGCCGCTGATCAGTGCCATGTATGAGCGCGCCGCGCCGACTCCGTTCGGAGTGTACTGCAATATGGCTGTACTGTTATCCAGTTGCGTTGCCGCGCATATCCGCCACTGCACGTAAGGGAGCTGCGCAGCCAGGCCGCAGCAATGCGCGGGCGTTGCGTTCTCTATCCTAGATCATTTGGCAATAGCACGCACGAACCCCCAAAAATGCACTGGGAATGGACGACCGAGCGAAGGCAAGTACTTGGAGGCCATGCTGGCCGTCTTGGAGTCCACCCGGTGTGTCATCTTGGCTTCTGGGGTTATGATGCTCCAACCTACTTTAGCCTTGATCGCCAGAAATAATTTCGAGCACCACGAAAGTACCGAAATTTGTGGGTTTTCACGTGTCAGGCCCCGGAAGGCGATGCTTCTTCTGGGTGCTCGGAATGATTTCTGGGGTGTGGTCCCCCAACCCCTGCGCTCTCTCCGACTCCGGCTCCGACGCTCGATCTCGTCTCGGTCCGACCATGTAGGGGGCCACATGCGAACCCTACACCTACCCCCCACGATTTCTGCGGGGGAGGGTGGGGGTTACTTCGTTCGGGACTCCCCTACCCTGGCTGCCCAAAAGTCCCGACTCCGGATTCTGAGCGGCCAACATCGGCGCCCCGGCGCCCACCCGCTGCACCCGCGCAGGTGCCTGCTGCGGGATTGTCTGTCTGTCTGTCTGTCTGTCTGTCTGTCTGTCTGTCTGTCTAGGTGGTCCTTTGGGGGGGAGCCCTCTTGGGATGGGGGAGGCGCGGCGGCCGGGCGTGCACCCGAGGGGGGTGGGTCCATCCATGGGGCATCCAGGGGGGGGGAGGGGAAGGAGGAGGAGGAGGAGGAGGAGGAGGAGGAGGAGGAGGAGGAGGAGGAGGAGGAGGAAGAGGAGGAGGAGGAGGAGGAAACGTAAGAAGAGGAGGAGGAGGAGTAGGAGGAGAGGGAGGCGTCGTGGTTGCCCCCATCGTCGCATCTTGGTTTTTAGACCCACGTTCTGCAGGGAAGGCCAACAGCTCAGGGACATGGAGCAAACAGGTGAATGAGCGTTGGGCTGGGTGCGCCGGGGGGGGCACTAGCTGTTGCTTCGTAAGAAGCGTCAGTTGATAAGAAACGAGGGTCAACACACACACACACGCAAACACACACACACACACACGCGTACACGCACACGCACACACGCACACATGCACACATGCACACATGCACGCACACGCACAGGCACACACGCACACGCACACACGCACACGCACACACGCACACGCACACACGCACACACACACACACACACACGCACGCACACGCACACACGCACGCACACGCACACACACACACACACACACGCACACACACACACACACGTGCGCGCACTCACACTCACGCACACGCACACACGCACACAAAGTTTACACACATTCACACACATTTGTTTGGCGTCGTGACTCTGCGCACAGCCTCAGGGTGGGGAAAGTCGTCGAGCAGCAATCGCGTGCGCGCGACAAGTAGCGCACGAGCCGAGCTCTCAGAGACCGCTGAAGGTTGGTCAACACACACACACACCAACTCCAGCCGCTGGAAGCGCTGTGAAGGGTATTCAAATAGCGCGCCGCAATGATACCGCTCCCGGATAAGATTAAGGACGTGCTTACTCGGGCAAGCGGAGTCTAACAGATGGTTCGCATGGGACCAGATGGTGCCGTCTGTGTCTCGGTCGCCCCGCAGTGGCATGCCTCTCGGAGTTCGTGGAAGCGAGGGCGAGGCAATCCTCCGATACACTTGTCGAACCGTTCTTGGCAAGGCATCCAGGCAGAGCACCCGAGCACATCTCGGGCCCGGCGGCCCCAACTTTGCCCACGCGGGCATGCTGAGCACACGCTCCTGACCCGCCGAGCCGGCCCCCCCGTCCCTGCGCCGGCCGCTTCTCCGCCCAGGCGGAGGAGGAGGAGGCGGAGGAGGAGGCGGAGGAGGACGAGGAGTAGGAGGAGGAGGACGAGGAGGAGGAGGAGGAGGAGGAGGAGGAGGAGGAGGAGGAGGAGGAGGAGGAGGAGGAGGAGGAGGGAGGAGGAGGAGGTGGGGGGCGCCGTGCCGAAGAGCTCTCTGGGCCCGATCGGGGAGGAGGGTCGAAGATCGAGACGGGGAGAGGCGCGAGCGGGAGGACGGAGGACCGAGGGGGGAGGAAAAGCAGGAGGGGGATGGGGAGGAGGTGGAGGAGGAGGGGGAGTATTCCAAATCCCTTATTAGTCGCCCCCCCTTAAAAAACTTGACTCCCCTCCAAATACGACCTAATGTTCCGGACCCCCCTCTTCGACTGGGCGCCTTAATACACTGGACTCCCTAAGCTCGAATCCAGAGAAAGCGCCTTAATAAACCGGACCCCCCCAGTTACAAAACAGGCGCCTTAAAAAACCGGACCCCGGGGACGATTGATACGGAATTTGGAGTAGGAGGAGAGGGGGGAGGAGGGGGACTGGCGTAAATTCCAAGGCGCATCAGCAATGTCGTAAGAAGCCCTCTCTCCAAGTTGCCACTTCAGAGGTCCGCCGCAACATGTAATCTCACTGCTGGAAGTTCCCCCGTTAGATCAACCGTCTGAGAAAATTGAACCGTGCCAGACACAACTCCGTGGATATGCACGCTTCGAATCAACTATACTGTTGCGTCAGGACGATCCTGCAACGTGCCAAAACAACAGCCCGGGGATGTCGTACCGCGAATCAAGACGATGGGTGCGACCTGACAATGCTAAATCGTACCAGAGCACAAGGTCAGGGACCAGCCATAATAATGCGTTGAAGTGTTCTGCATTTTCAAGACGACGGTGCGTGACCCCCAGGCGAGAACCACATTTTGAAAACGCCCCGCCCTCCATCCGAGAAGCTGTTGCAAATCTTTAAGACGAATCGGCGCGGCGCCAAGGCGAGAGCCACATGCTCAAAACCACCCGAATGTAGGAGGAGGAGGAGGAGGAGGAGGAGGAGGAGGAGGGAGGGGAGGAGGAGAGGAGGAGGAGGAGGAGGAGAGGGAGGAGGAGGAGGATGAGGAGGGGAGGAGGAAGAGGAGGGGGAGGAGCGGAGGAGGGAGGGAGCGGGAGAGGGTAGAGGGGGGAGGAGGAGGGGGAGGGGGGAGGAGAGGAGTATGATGAGGAAGGAGGAGGAGAGGGGAGGAGGAGGAGGGAGAGGGAGGAGGAGGAGGAGGAAGCGGGAGGAGGAAGGAGGAGGAGAGGAGGAGAGGAGGGAGGGAGGAGGGAGGAGGAGGAGGAGGGGAGGAGGAGGAGGCAGGAGGAGGAGGAAGGAGAAGGAGGAGGAGGAGGAGAGGAAGGAGGATGAGGGAGGAGGAGGAGAGGGAGGAGGAGGAGGAGGGAGGAGGAGATGAGGAGGGAGGAAGGAGGAGGAGGAGGGGAGGAGGAGGAGGGAGGAGGATGAGTGGAGGAAGGAAGGAGGAGGAGGAGGGAGGAGGAGTGAGTAGAGGAGGGAGGGAGGAGGATAGGAGGAGGAGGGGAGGAGGAGGAGGAGGGAGGAGGAGGAGGAGGAGGAGGAGGATGAGGAGGGTGAGGAGGAGGAGGAGGGGAGGAGGAGGAGGATGAGGAGGAGGAGGAGAGGAGAGGAGGAGGAGGGAGGGAGGGGAGGAGGAGGAGGAGGGAGGAGGAGGAGGAGGGTAGGAGGAGGAGGAGAGGAGGAGGAGGAGGAGGAGGAGGAGGAGGAGGATGAGGAGGAGGAGGAGATGAGGAAGGAGGAGGAGTGAGTGGGAAAAAATACAAAAGAAGGAGGAGGAGAGGAGGATGAGGAGGAATGGAGGGAGAGGAGGAGAGGGAGGGAGGAGGAGGAGGAGGCGGAGGAGGAGGAGGATGATGATGAGGAGGAGGAGGAGGAGGAGGGAGGAGGGAGGACAAGGAGGGAGGAGGAGGGGGAGAAGGAGGAGGAGGAGGTGGAGGAGGAGGAGGAGGAGAATGAGGAGGAGGAGGAGGAGGGGGGATGAGGAGGGAGGAAAAGGAGAGAGGAGGGTTGGCTTGAGGGCTCAAGGGCCCCAGCCCTGCATGTTGGGGTAGAGGGCGTCGCCCAGCGAGGTCCCCCCCGGCTCCCCTTCGCAATGGGCGGCGCGTGGCCCTGGACCGGCGGCGCCGCCCAGCTGCCCGCGCCCGCCAGCGTCCCGCTGCCGCTCATGCTGCTCCTCGCGCCGGCCAGGGCGGACCAACGGCGGCTCCCGGCCCCAGCCCAGCTCCCGAGCTGGGCGGCGGACTCGGAGGGCTACGAGGTCCAGGCGCCGCCCGCGGTGGCCGCTGCCGAGGTGGGCGAGTCTCGCCTGCGTGAGCGAGACCAGCTGTATGGGCATGTTGTCAAAGTTTCTCAATCGAAGTTGCGCCGCCTGCGGGCGAAACGTATCAGGTATCGTTTGTGGTCCACGGCTCGGGGGCCAGATTTGTCGTGCCTTGTTCGCGCGGGTATTTGCGCGCCCAGATATTATCGGAATTTCTGCTCGGACGATTCTGAGGAAGAGGAATGGGTTCGATCTACAGCCGATCGTGCTTCTGCTGACTACTATCAGACAGCTACGCTGTGTAGAAAAGCAACTTGTGGAACACAGACTGATATGGATGCTGTTGAATTGGCTGGCAACTCTTTGTGCTCGCATTGTTCCGATTGTGGGACTCAGACAGATCCCTGTGTTCACATTGCGTGTGGGACTCAGACTGATCGTTGTGTTCTCTTTGTTGGTGAGGAGGAGAAGGAGGAGTGTCATCGAGTGCGCGCTGATCGGGGTGATGCTTCTCTCAGAATGAAGAGATATTGTTTCAAGCGAGTGGAGGCTATCGAGAGTTCAAAGTTGCGCACTTCAGAATTGCATGCGACCAACGGGAGTGCGGAGAGTACCGCAGTTTGGAGTTCAGCTGATGCAGTTGGGAGTTCCAGTGCAGTCGGGAGTTCAACAGGTCGGAGTGCAGTAGGAAGTTCCACAGTTCGGAGTTCC
>CAUYUJ010014245.1:411818-424037 GCA_963575745.1 Prorocentrum cordatum | reverse complement strand
AGGAGGAGGAGGAGGAGGAGGACGAGGATACAAGGGCGAGAATGGCAGTGGCCGCCCCTGGGTGCCCACATGGGGGTTTCAAGGTTTCTGCGGACTGAGAGCGGAGATCTGCCCATGACGGCTGGCGCACAGAACTCGGGAGGGAGGGGGAGAATATCACTGAGGCACCATGAGATAGGAAAGGTGCTTTTTCGCTAGCCTCGCTCGACGGTGGGACCGCTCAGAGGTGCAAGAGCGTCCGTGCACACGCCTGAGCCTCGAGCATGAGAGGCTACGGAACAGAGAGCGGCACCATCCAGCCTCGGGAACCATCCAACCTCGGGGGAGGCAACGCCTGGGAGGTCTCCGTGTCGACGGTTCGCGGCTACTGCGCCCGACGAATGGGCCACCAAGCTGGATGAGCCCAGATAAAGCCCTGGACTAAGCTGGACTGAGCGGATGAGCCGGAATACATAGGAGATGTGTCAACTCAGCCTGGTTTTCGACCACGCGTATAACAGCGTCGATACGGAACCTAACCTCCCAGGACTTGCATCCTGGGAGGGGGTCGACTCGCCCGAAGGGGGAGGGACGGAGGCGGGCCAGCTGGCCCGAGCAGGGGGAGAGAGAAGGACGTCACGCCCACCACCAGGTCATCACATGCTACACGGATACAGGCACATAGCATTAGGTCGGGCATGTCCCCCTACAGGCAGATTTTGAAGAAAGAACTTACAAATAGTCAAACATAATCAAGAATGAATCGGGAAATCGTCCCCAGACTACTCTTGGACTACTTTGGAATATTCCTTTTGTTGTGGGACAGGCCCGACCGGATGCTACACGGATGCAGGGCACATGGCACACTCAAGCGAAAAACCCCTGTCTGGGCGTGCCGGCCCATCCTGGGTGGACGCCGGCGTGCCGCGTGTGCTGCCTCACGGCAGGTCCGTGTCGTGCCGACTTCGGCGTTGGTTTCTGACGCCGCGGGGATCGCTCCGCCTGTGGAACGGTCGGCCGTTTCCGAAACGTCCAAATCGTTCCACATCGACCGATTCTGGGTCGCCCGCGGCGTTCAAGGTTGAACGCCGCTGGCGGGGTCGCCGCCGGTCGACTCGACACGAACCTGCCTTACCTGGTTAGCCAGGCCTGCTGTGTCGGATGCGCTCTGGCCCTCCCCGGCCCGAGCGGTGGCGCTCGCCCGGGGCAGTGCATCGCCGAGAGGGCGGGCGAGGAGGACGACGAGGGGCACGAGGACCAGGAGGGATGATCGGAAGCTGGGCGAGGGCTGGCAGTTCCGTGGCTGCTAGAGCGGTCTTCCCGGAATTACGCTAGCGAGGAACCCCACATACTTACCTTAACATCCCATGCGTTCACGTACCGTTGTCGCGTCGTCGTCGTCGTCGTCGTCGTCGTCGTCGTCGTCATCGTTGTCGTCGTCGGCGGCGTCGTCGTTGTCGTATTCGTCGTCGTCGCCGTCGTCTTCGTCCTCGTCGTACTCGTTGTGCTCGTCCTTATCGTCGTACTCGTCCTCGTACTCGTCTTCGAACTCGTCTTCGAACTCGTACGCGGTGAGAGACCACCCCCTGCGCGCCCCCTATGGTGTCGAGAATATGCCATGCCTGATGTGCTCAGAGACCAACCCCTGCGCACACCCTATGGTGTCGAGAAAATCCCATGCCTGCTGTGCCCTGGACGACCGTCACGGATAGCGGCCGCGGTGAGAGATCACCCCCTGCGCACTGCTGTGCCCTGGACGACCGTCGCGGATAGCGGCCGCGGTGAGAGACCACCACGTACGCACCCCCTCTGGTGTCGAGAATCTACCATGCCTGCTGTGCCCTGGACGACCAGTCCGGATAGCGGCCGCGGTGAGAGACCCCCCCTTGCGCACCTCCTATGGTGTCGAGAACATGCCATGCTTGCTAAGCCCAGGACGACCGTCACGGATAGCGGCCGCGGTGAGAGGCCACCCCCTACGGTGTCGAGAATCTGCCATGCCTGCTGTGACCTGGACGACCGTCACGGGTAGCGGCCGCGGTGAGATACCACCCCCTGCGCACCCCCTATGGTGTCGAGAATATGCCATGCCTGCTGTGCCCTGGACGACCGTCACAGATGGCGGCCGCGGTGAGAGACCACCCCCTGCGCATCTCCCATGGTGTCGAGAATCTACCATGCCTGCTGTGCCCTGGACGACCGTCACGGATAGCTGCCGCGGTGAGGGACCACCCCCTGCGCACCCCCTATGGTGTCGAGAATCTGCCATGCCTGCTGTGCCCTGGACGACCGTCGCGGATAGCGGCCGCGGTGAGAGACCACCCCCTGCGCACCCCTTATGGTGTCGAGAATCTGCCATGCCTGCGCCTTGCACGACCGCCGCGGATAGCGGCCGCGGTGAGATACCACCCCCTGCGCACCCCCTATGGTGTCAAGAATATGCCACGCCTGCTGTTGAACACGCCAGGCGTGCACTAGCGTTGCATGGTGTATGTTGTGTGTGTGTGAGAGTGTTTGCATGCGTGCGGCTGCATGTAGACGCGTGTCTGATGCACGTGCCGTGCATGTGTTGCGCGTGAGTGAAGGGAGGAAGGAAGTGAAGGAGAGGAGGAAGGAGGAGGGATGGTGTGTCTGTGTGTGTGTGTGTGTGCGGGAGACGCGGGTGCGACGCGGCAGAGAAGCAAACCAGAACCCCACGAAACATGTGGGGAATAAGCAAGCCACTTCCCAGAATAAAACTCGGCGTGCCAAAAATAGTAGACGGGCTGCTTCCCGGGAGAGAAAAAAAAAAACAACTTCCCGGAGCTCCGTCTTAGCAGCCACGGGCTTGCTGGCCCCTGCCTGGTTTATGAGATGAGGACGAGAGCCGGCCCCCCCGCTGGCGGCGCCGACCTCTGCCCCACGCGCGAGGGCACGAGGCCAGGGAGGCGAGCCAGGGCCGGCGCGATCCGGGGCAGGGGAGGGCTGGGGGGCCAGGGGCGGGGGGGAGGGCACAGCACAAGACGAAAGCAGGTTGCAACGGGAAGCAGATGCTGGGCTCAGCGAGCGAGCGCAAGCTGAGTGCAGCGAGTCTGGCGGAGCGCTCAAACAGGCGAAGGCATAGGGACCTCCCACCCTGAGAAACCAGAGGAGGAGGAGGAGGATGCAACGCATAGTGGAGGAAGACGAGGAGGGCAGATGAGGAGGAGAAGGAGGGATGAGGAGGAAAGGGAAGAGGAGGTTCAAGAGGATGATGAGGAGGACGACGAAGACAAGGAGGGAGAAAACGGAGGACGACGAAGATGACGATGATAACAGTAATGCTGATGATGCTAGTGATGATGATGATGATGATGATGATGATGATGATGATGATGATGATGATGATGATGATGATTATGATGCTGATGATGATGATGCAAATGGTGATGGCTTTCATGATGATGCTGATGGAAATGATGCTAGTGATGATGAGGATGCTGATAAAGCTGCTGATGGTGATGCTGGAGCTGATGATGCTGCTGATGATGATGATCATGAGAAGGATGATGACGATAATGATGTTGATGCTGATCATGGTGGTGATGCTGCTGATGATGATGACGATGGTGATGATGATGATGCTGATGCTGCTGATTGTGATGATGATGCTGCTGCTGATGATCATCATCATGCTACTGATGATGATGATGATGACGATGATGCTAATGATGATGCTGATGATGCTGATGGTGATGCTGATGATGGTGGTAGTGATGATGATGCTGATTATGATTATGATGATGACGATGATGACGATGATGATGATGATGATGATGATGATGATGATGATAATAATAATGATGATGATGCAGCTGCTGCTGCTGCTGATGATGATGACGATGATGATGATGATGACGCTGATGCTGCTGATGATGATGATGATGTTGATGGTGATGCTGACGCTGATGATGATGATGGTGGTGGTGGTGATGATGATGATGATGTTGATGATGATGCTGATGATGATGATGATGATGATGATGATGATGATGATGATGATGATGATGCTGATGCTGATGCTGCGCTGATGCTGATGCTGATGATTGATGATGATGATGATGATGATGATGATGATGATGATGATGAACACTCAGAGGAGAGGAGGAGAGGAGGAGGAGGAGGAGGGAGGAGGAGGAGGAGGAGGAGGAGGGGGAGGAGGAGGAGGAGGAGGAGGAGGAGGAGGAGGAGGAGGAGGAAGAAGACGGAGAGGATGAGCAAGACAAACCGTCGAATGGGGAAGGTGACGGGAGGGACGCTTGGGCAGTCTGAGACCGTCATCGGATATCAGAGAGAGCGACTTCCACGGCCACTGGCATGGAACATATACCTTAGGCGGGTCCCAGACACCGCCCCCCAACAAAAACATAAAACACATAAGACATCTCCTGAGCCCCCTCCCCCTCCCCCTGGGAGCACAAGGAGCCGAACCCCCCCTTCCGCCCTTCTCGAGCAACCCCCCACGTTCCAGGGGCGCCCCTCTCGAGCAAGAGGGGGGAAGCGGGGGGGGGGGGGGGCCCGCGTTCCAAGGGGGGGAGAGGGGGGCTCCCCCACGTTCCAAGGGGGGGACCCCCCCACGTTCCAGCGGGGGACCCTCCACGTTCCAAGGGGACCCCTCTCGAGCAAGAGGGGAGGGGGGGGAACCCTCCGCGTTCCCTGGGGGGAGGGGGGGGGAGGAGCAGGAGCAGGAGCAGGAGGAGGAGGAGGAGGAGGAGGAGGAGGAGGAGGAGGAGGAGGAGGAGGAGGAGGAGGCGGAGAGGGGGAGGGGGGGAAGGCCACCCCCCCGCCCCACGCGCGGCGCGCGAGAGCGGCTGCGGCCTCGGCGAGCCGGGCGCGCGCTCGGCCGCCTCCTCCTCCAGCTGGTAGATCCTCTTGCGGGGGGGGAGGAGAAGGAGAGGAGGAGGAGGGAGGAGGAGGAGGGAGGAGGAGGAGGGAGAGGAGGAGGAGGAGGTGGAGGAGGAGGAGGAGGAGGAGGAGGAGGAGGAGAGGAGGAGGGGAGGAGGAGGAGGGAGGAGGAGGAGGAGAGGAGGAGAGGTTGAGGATGAGGAGGAGGAGGAGGAGGAGGAGGAGGAGAGGGGAGGAGGAGGAGGAGGAGGAGGAGGAGGAGGAAGAGGGGGAGAGGAGGAGGAGAAGGGAGAGGAGGAGGAGGAGGAGGAGGAGGAGGAGATTGAGGAGGAGGAGGAGAGTGAGGGGAGGGGGAGGGGGAGGGGGAGGAGGGAGGAGGAGGAGAGGGGAGGTGGAGGAGGAGGAGGAGGAGAAGGAGGAGGAGGAGGAGGAGGAGGGGGGAGGAGGAGGAGGAGGAGGGAGAGGAGGAGGCGGAGGAGGAGGAGGAGGAGGAGGAGGAGAGGAGGAGGAGCGAGAGGAGGGGGGGGGAAGGGGAGGAATCGGAGCGGATCGACTCGGCGCGAGGAAGCGTCCTGCTCCGCAGCGCCGTTCGGGGCCCTCTGGGCCACAAATAGTGTTGAGCTTCGAGCTCGACAACCGTCGTAGCAATCCCTACGTCCCGCCCGGCCGGGTGGTCGAGACACAACACCGCGGCCCCAATCATCCAACCTGGGGGCGGGGGGGGAGGGAGGAGTGAGGATTCCAGGGAGGGGAGTGGCGGGAGGGCAGGGTGAGGAGGAGGGGGGAGAGGAGGAGAGGGGGGCGAGGAGGATGGGAGGCGGGGACAAGAAGGAGAAGGATGAGGAGGAGGAGGAGGAGGAAGGAGCATAGGTAAGTCAGGGGAGATGATGCATCCCTGGCCAGAGTACCAGCGCTGCCCCCACCCCCTGGTATCTCAAGAGCCCCCCTGGAGAAGCCTCTTCCCGTCACTCCTCGGAGGCTGGAGATGGCACCAAGCTCAGGGAATGGGAGCAGGAGGACCAAGAGAGGAGGACGAGGCCGACGACGAACCGGATTAGAGTGAGGTCGGGCATGTCCCCCTACAGGCGGATTTCGGGCAAAAATGATGCATAATCGAAACATACTCAATCATAGTCAGGAAAATCAAGAAATCGTCCCCGGACTGGTTTTTCAACATTTTTGAATTTTCCTCTTGTAGAGGGGCACGCCCGACTTCCGAGGAGAGTCCTTGTTCCAGCGAGGGGGATGGCCTGACTGCGGGCGAGCCGCGCCGCTCGTCGCCGCTGCCCGTGCTCCTTCCTCCCACGGGCTCTGAAAAAAACATCGAGGGGCCCGGCACCGCCGACGGGGGCCAGGCGCGCGGAGCCGCCTCACAGTTTGCCCACGGTGAGCATGCGGGCGAGGCCCGCGACGAAGAAGAAGACGAAGAAGACCGAGAAGAACAAGCCAGCCTTGCTCCGGGGTCGTCTTCGGGGCTGTTCGGACCCGGGTCCATCCAGACCCGGGGCAGCCAGGCCTCGCAGAACCATGCGGGATCCTGCACCCAACCCCGGGCCAACGCGAAGGATCCTGCAGGATCCTGCACCCAAGCCCGGGTCAATGCGAAGGATCCTGCGGGATCCTGCACCCAAGCCCGGGCCAATGCGACCCTGGCCCTGCAGGATCCTGCAGGATCCGGCGCTCTGGCCGACCCCCGCCTGCATCGACCCCCGTCTCTCGAGCCCCGACGTGTGGCCACCCACGGGCCCTGGTGATCGGGCGTTGCTCGGTGCGGGGGGGGGGGCAGCAAACGGGGGGTGAGGGAAGGCCCATCTCTCATGCACATTCGAGGCCCCAGTGGGCCCCGAGGGGCTCCCACGGGCCCTGGTGATCGGTCGTTGCTCGGTGCCGGGGGGGGGGGCGCGCCAGCAACCGGGGGGTGAGGGAAGGCCCATCTCTCATGCACATTCGAGGCCCCAGTGGGCCCCGAGGGGCTCCCTTTCCTGAAGCCCTCGATCCCCCCGCGTATGCGCCCCCCCCCCTCCCCCTACGCAACGCCCGAGGTAACGACCGACCGGACCCTCCAGGGCAACGTGGCACTAGGAATCGCTGGGACCATGCCGGTCTTATTTGTGCGTGGGCAACTGTCTCAAAAGCTCCGGATCTAAAGACAGACGGCGGGTTCCAGAAACCCTGGACCCAAACACGTTGCCATCTCTTGGCGGCACTTCTTTTACACCCGCCAGCTTCCGCTGGCCTTCCGCCAAGGAAGAGATATCATATTCTCGATTCCTCGCAGACGAGCGATCCTTGTGGAACGCCTCAACGTCTCTTCTTCGGCAGGGGAGAGGGAAACTCTCACTTCCGCCGACCTTCTGCTGGCGGAGTCGCCCCCGCTCCACCTCCGCTGGCCGGCCCTCCGCCAGGGACGTCTAGATGCTCGTTCCGGGGACCTTCCTGGAGCCACTCGCTCCACTCCTGCACCGGTCTGGAGGCGGCAGGACCAAGCAGGAGAGGACGGTGGCCGGCAATCAGTGCCACTCTGGAGAGGGCGGCCCAGAGGGGGACAGGGAACGAAACCTGTGAACAATGGTGCCTCTCCCCCTCTCGGCCGGCTGGAACCCGTGATGGCCCACACCGGCCCGCCAAGTGGCTCCCCAGGCATCGATGCTGCCGCGGAGGTCCCTCAAACTGTAGTCGAACTTGGCACAAACTGGGATCGAACAGATCCGCCAGGTGGGCCTCAGGAAGGCCCCCGAGGTGGGCCTCAGGAAGGCCCCCGAGACGAGCATCCACGGGAGTGATGTCAGCCCTTCGGCTTCTCGAGGGCGAGACCCTCTCTGGGGCGGCCTTCTCAGAGGAACCGACCAACGCATAAACATAATTCCTATGAGGTCCGCGCGGGTTTCTTGGATCGGCGCTGGCCCCTCCCCCCTGGCGCGCGGAGCGCGCCAGGTGCGGCGCTGGAGGCGCCGCTAGGGGAGTGCCCGACGCCGATCCAAGAAACCCGCGCGGAGCTCCGAAAGGTTACTTTTATGCGATTTCTGCTTGTTCTTCGACTTCTGTAGGGTGGCCAGATCGACCGCCCGCCTTTCTGGAAGCACCGATACTGCTACTCCCCAGACCCCAGACCTCTCCTGGGGTGCGTCCCGACCTGGATCTCGAGGCAAGGCCAGCCGTGGCGTAGGGGGCCTCCCACAGGGCCCACAAGGGCGAAAACGAGGCAAGGGCAGCGGCGGTAGGTACCTGAGCGTTGTCTTACTCAGCGTTTCGACACTGGGCGGCAGGGGGCGGGGGAGGGGGGGGGGGTCTGGCTCCGGAACTCTGCTCACTGCGACTGTTTGCAGCAGTGCGTCCTAGGGGGGAAGCCCCACCTGCTCGAGACGGGCGCCAGAAACAGCCAAGATCTGCTCCATGGATGGAAGGGGGAGGGGGGGGTGCGAGAGCCCGCGCCGATCGGCAAAACAAGGGATAAGAGAACGATCGCTACCCGATTCCACCTCTGAGCCTTGTTCAGCTCCTGCTCGCTCCAGGCCGCCGCCGGCTCTGGCACGGCCGCCGCCAGCGCCCCGTAGGCGGCGGCCGCGGCGGGCGCAGCGCCGCGCAGGGTGGGCGCGCCCGCGGGCTGGCCCGCGGAGGGCACGAAGGCGTAGCCGTGCAGGAGCGCCTGGGCATCGCTTCAACCGATCCCCAGGCCCACGGGAGTGGCCAGAGAGGGGGGCGTCACAGAGGCGGGGGCGCAGATCATGGCCGGCGGCACGTGCGCGGCCCAGGGGGGCGACCCAGGGACGGAAAGAAAGAAGATGAGGCGCCATGAAACCCGGGGAGATATCATGGCCCACGCCATGGTATCCACCTCCCCTTAGTCATCAACCCCCTCGTGGCCGCCCACGACCATGGCCTCGGGGGTGGCCTTGGTCCCGCCGGTTGGGTTCCCCCCCCCCCAGATGGGGATGCGTGCTGTGCACTTCGGCTTTCACAGGGCGTATCCCAAGCTGGGGGGTGGGACGGTGGGGCCAAGATACAATAGGGGCCAGTCCACAAGAAACCTTCCACAAGAAACCAAACCCTGAGACCCCAAGACGCCCATTGGCCCTTTCGCTTTTGGCGTGGGAACGTCATGCCTTCCGTCGCAAAGCCATCGAAGCCCAAGAAACCCAGGGCACCCTGGAGGCAAGCAGGGTGTTCCTTGGCATGGACTTCCACTGCAACATGGCCCCATGGGGGTCGGGATCGTTCCAGCGGTGCCGAGCGCCAGGGCCAGGGCACCGAGGATCAGGGAGGCGAGTGCGGACGAGCGCGCCATGGTGGCGTTGGGAGGCAACTTCTGGGAGGTCTTTTTTTATAATGAGGAAGGGCTGCGAAACTGGATTGAGCCGAAGCACGAAGGCGGACTCAGCGGGATTAGATCGGCTGCAACGGGGTTCAGCCAGCTTCAGCGGAAATCAGCCAGATTCATCGGGATTCGGCTAGATGAGGCCAGTCTTCGACCAGGGACACTCGGCGGTGGACAAACCTCCATCAAGTAAACCACCGTTTAGTGAAAACGACCCAGGACCGAAACCGACTGACCTGGACCCGCAAAAACGACGGCCGCAACGCCCTCTCGCGAACCGAAATCGGCCAATTCGCTGATCGACGCGTCAGGGTAAAAGGTCTATCAACCTCCGAGATATACTGCACCAGCGCCGAATCTGAATAAAACCGCACAGGAGTTGCATCCGAAATGGCGGGTGGTGCGCTGCTGGGTGCCCGGGCAGGCAAGGCGCGCGGCGCTGCAGGGCTGCCTTCTCGCTTCTGAGCCAAGACGAGGCTGCAGCCGCAGAGTTGCAGCGAGGAGCCCGGCACACGGTCGACACGTGCGGGGAGAGATCGTGGGGCACAGCAGGTATATACGATAAGAAGTCTTGAGATAGATCTTGGGGCACGCCCTTCGTCGATCTTTGAGGGGCCTAAGGCGTCCCCGAGGTTCTGTGGGTCAACGACGGAACTCGAGGGAAACACATTACCTTTTGCTGAGAAAACCACTGGTCCAGCATGCTGCCGAAGACTGGCGCGCAACTGGCGAGCATCTCTTGCACACGCTCTCCGTAACCTGTGATTCGCAACGCTTCAACATACCAATAAACCAATCGGTTTGTCCTCCGTGCCCTCCTCCTCGCCCTCCTCCTCGCCCTCCCCTCAGTCGCGGCGTCGCGGAACAGAAAAACATCAAGAGCTATCGACCTCGCAACTGTACGTACTCTCCTGGGCTGGATCGATATGGCGGGTTCAAAGAAGCTTGAGCTATAAAGCCTGGCCATCTCTTGGGCAGCCGAATTTTCATTCCGCCGAGCTTCCGCAGGTGGAGGCGGCCTCGTTTTACTTCCGACGCCTTCCGCCGAGGAAGAGATGACAACCCCCTGGGTCCTCGAAGACGAGGCCCTTCTTAAGTAGTGCTGGGGTTCACCCCAAAAGGACGTCAAGTGTCGCAACCAACCTGTTCGGTCAAGCTGAGATTTATGCAACACATCTGGCGTCAAGCCAAAACTTTGGACACAATCTAACGGTTGGAATTTGCACATTGTCGTCGGCTCAACCGGCGAGGCGTTGGACCACCTTGACGTCCCTTTTTTGGGGGGGCCTGCAGGGGAAGGCGCTCTCTCACCCTCGGCCCTGCTCGAGGCCCTTCCTTGAATGCCTCATTCGAGGGCCCAGAGCCGGCAGTGGTGCAGAGGCCCGCCGAGAATCCTGTGGGTCATCGTGCTGCGCTTCGCGCCGCACAAGGCGCGACCGCCTCCGCGCTCCCGCACCGCCCCAGCGACGCTTCACGACGCCTGGAGGGCGAGAGCAACGCCCGCCTCCCCCTTGGACGCCCCCGCAGCCGTGATGCTTGCGGCGACGTGGCTCCCCCGAGATCTTTGGAGGATAGGACGAAGCCAGGACAAGGACTACATCGGGAGAGGATCCGCCGAGACTCCCTGAGATCCGGCCGCTCTGGAGGATGTCTCGGGCGCCGCGGCCTTCTCGGAACGTTGCTGCTCGCCCTCCCGGGGGGGAAACTTCCGGAAGGGGGGATTGCGGCTGGCTCGGGGCGGCGGGCAGCGACCCAAGGACACAAGTAACTAGAGACAAATCACAGGATCCCCAATACTGTCCATATTTTCTAAAATGTCGTCTTCCCCCCCACTTTCCACCTTTTCTAATATTTCCCGGGGAGTCGACGATTCTCTTTGTGTTTGTATGTTTTCCCCTCCTGAAGTTAGGCCCTCGATGGCGAGCCTGCGTGTTCCTGGGCGGGGTAGGCTGTCGGGCCTCAATCGGCGATGCCTTGGCGATTAGGGTTCGCCGCGCCCCGCCCTGAGCTGGTCAACCCTAGCGTCGCCCCCGACGGTGTGGGCGGGCCCATGCGCAAATGCTCGTGGTCCGGTGGCGTTGCGCGGGTGTCCTGGGGCGCTGGCGCAGCGCGGTGCGCACGGAAATAGTGCGGGGCAGCAGCCGGGATGAGACCATTTTTTAACTTCTGGGGGATAGCGCACGTTACCCGGGGGAGGGGGTAGAGGGTAACTGGGACCGCGGCGCGCACCCCCTGAGGCGCGCCGCCTACGTCGTCGTCGGCGTCGTCGACGTCGCCGCCCAAGCCCACAGCGCCCGTGTACACAGCGCGGGCTCTGTACACTGCCTTTGTGCGCCAAGGCTGCTACAGAAATCGTATGTGTGTGCACCACGGCGACTGCGTACACCATAACAACCGCGTGCACCACGACGCCTGTGTACTTCGCGCGATCTGTGCACACCACGGCGCCTGCGTGCACCACAGCCGCTGTTTCAACACCCCCTCAGCACCACAGCGCCTGCGCACACCGCAAAATTCGTGTACGCCTGAAAGCAATACCGACGGGGCCAAGCTCCGGAAAATCGTCGATGGCCCGAACGTATCAAATTCAAGATCTGAATTGATTGTGGTTATTGGTTTTTGTGGCCCCAGGAACGCTGGAATATGTTGGGCCCACAACGCCTACGTACGCCATAGCGACTGCGCGCGTCATGGCAACTGCGCGCACCACAACGCACGCTTACATCGTAGCGGGCTTGCGCGCTACAGCGATTGTGCACACCACGGCGCCTGGAGCCCGTTCGTTTATTCGGGCCGGTCACGCGCGTGACTGGGGGGGGGGTTCGTCGCGCTGGTAACGCCACGGCGGGGGTGCGCCTGTGGTGCTGCAACATGCCCGTAAGCACCGCAGTGCGCCTGCGAAAACAATCGCCTGCGACCCGACAGTCACGACGTGCCTGTGACGAGCGCCACACAAGCTTGCGATCCGATCAACGCGACGTGTCTGTGAACACCACAGTGCTTTTGAAGAGCACAGCGTCCGTGAACACCACAGCGCCTGTGAACATCAAAGCGCCTGTGAA
>CAUYUJ010014245.1:404318-406818 GCA_963575745.1 Prorocentrum cordatum | reverse complement strand
GTGCACCATAATGCGCACCCGCGTGCACAATAAACCCTAGGCTGCCTGGGATCGCGCGCTGGATCGGGGCCGGGGCGTTACCGTTACGGGGGGGGGGGAGGGGGGGTAACATGCGTTATCCCTTGGGTGGATAACATATGGTCTCGATGTGGACAGTGACGTGCACAGGCAAACACATGGGAACCATAACCCTTGCAGGTCAGAAAACAGGCAGCTATGCAGAACGTGAGGGATGGCTACAGCCAAGTTGACGACCCCCCAGCGGAAGCGTCCGACACGTAGGGGTAGGGCTCGCAAGTGGTCGGAGAGCCCATGGAGCGAGGGGGCGCGGAAGCATCCCCCGCGGAGCCATCCACCCCCTGAGCTTTACCCACGCTGCTGCTGCTCGCCCCTCCTGTCGCCGCTGCCGCGCAGGGCTCCTGTCGAGCGCTATCTCGGACATCGCCAGCGCGACCGCGGACGCCTCGTGAGCCTGGGCGCGCGCAGGCGGGGCGGCGGCGAGAACACGAAGGAGCCCGGCCGGACCAAGAGCGGGGGGGGCAGCCAACACATCCAGGTCTCCGGCGATATGCTTCAAGCCACGAGTTCTTCCTCGATTTCGGTGTCGGGAGCCCGTCGTAAGGCCCGGGGTCATCAAGCCTGGGACGGGCAGGTGCCCGACTTCACTGTAGGCCCCCGATAATGAATCGCACGCTTCTTGGCGGGGAGGGCTGACGGGCTAACGGGTCCTCCTGGGTGATGAATTGGCGAGTGCGGGTCGATACCTTCCCACTGAGCCAGTGGCCCTCGTCTTCTGGTCTACGGCTCTCCAGCGCCGCTCGGGAAAAATTCTGGGCACCCCTGGCACGCTCACGGCGAGACGTAGCTGTCAGAACGCGCCCCGGGGCTGGAAACCACCGAGGGCCGACGAAAACTGCCGAAAACCTCCAACGTCGAAGCCCAAAAACCTCGACCCCATATCGTTGCCCGCGTCGACCCCTGAGCCTACTCCCCCTTCGTCGTCGATCGATTCCTTCTCCTTATGCATAACTCCTCCGTGTCCCACCCCGAGGCTGGTCAAAAGGGCGGGCCGGGCGTTCCGCCGGAGACTTCCTCACCATCGATGACCCTCTTAAAATGTGTCAACAGTTTCACAAGTGGAGGGCGGATCCTTTTTTAACATGCGGCTTTCGCCTTAGCGCCGCGCACATGTGTTTTACGAGTTTGCAAGAGTTTCACGGATTGAAGGCGGGTGGTTTTCAGAATGTGGCTCTCGCCTGAGCGCCGCGCACATTCGTTCAAAACATTTGCCAGAGCTTCACGGATTCAGGGCGAGTGGCTTTCAAAATATGTAGCTCTCGTCCTAGCGCCGCGCATATTCGTTTGAACAAGTTACCAGTAAGTCAAGCATTGAGGGCGGGTCTTTTCAAACTGTGACTTTCGCCTGAGCGCGGCGCACTGGTGATTCAAAACTTAAGAGCTTAGCGAATTGAGGGCGGGCCGTTATCAACATGTTGCTCTCGCCTTAGCAGCGCGCACGTTCGTCCTAGAACCCTGCTAGAAGTTCACGGGTTGAGGGCGGCTCATATTCAAAATGTGGCTCCCGTCTAAGCGCCGCGCACATTCGTCTTAAACATATGCAAGAATCTCACGAACTCCCATGGTCAGCGCGCCAAATTATGTTTTGGAAGGGCTCGCAACAGTTACTGTGATTCGTGGCGTTAAAATGCCAGGAACGGCGTTCTGGCACGATTCAGGATCGTTAAGACGCTACAATCATGTTGATTCGTGGCGTTGGAGTCTCGAGACTGCTGTTTTGGCACGCTTATGGGTCCTCAAACGGATGCCTCCCAACGAGGCAGATCCCTCAGTGGATTGATTATGAAGAGGGAGCTTGGAGGAAGGGCTTACTCCAACATCGTTGATGAATATTTGGTTTGCACTGGTCTTCCTCCTCCTCCTCCTCCTCCTCCTCATCCTCATCCTCCTCTTCGTCCTTCTCCTCTTCGTCCTTCTCCTCCTCCTCCTCCTCCTCCTCCTCCTGCTTCCCCTCCTCCTCCCCCTCCTTATCGTGGTCGTCGTTGTCGTGGCCCTCGCCGGTCCTCCTCCTCCTTCTCCTCCTCCTCCTCCTCCTCCTTCTGCTCTTCCTCCTCCTCCTGCTCTTCCTCCTCCACTCTCCCTCCTCTCCTCCTCTCCTCCTCTCTCCTCCACCTCCCCTCCTCCCCTCCTTCTCTCCTCCTCTCCTCCTCCTCCTCCTCCTCCTCCTCTCCTCCTTCTCCCCTCCTCCTCCTCCCCCTCCTCCTCATCGTCGTTGTCGTCGTCGTCGTCGGCGGGCGCTGCCCCGCGCAGCTCCGCCTCGCCGAGCCGGCGACGCTCCTCGCCCAGCGCGTCGAGCGCCGATGCCCGGGGGCCGCTCGCAGGCCGCTCGCGCAGGGGCGCGGGCTCCGCCTCGGTGGACCAGGGGGGAGGAGGAGGAGGAGGAGGAGGAGGAGGAGGAGGAGGAGGAGGAGGAGGAGGAGGA
>CAUYUJ010014245.1:383172-404218 GCA_963575745.1 Prorocentrum cordatum | reverse complement strand
GAGGGAGGAAATGGAGGGAGGGAGGCATGGAAGGATGAGGATGAGGATGGGGATGAGGATGAGGATGAGGATGATGATGATGATGAGGCGGAGGAGGAGGATGAGGAGGAGGAGGAGGAGGAGGAGGAGGGAGGAGGAGGAGGAGGAGGAGGAGGAGGAGGAGGAGGGATGGAGGGAGGAAATGGAGGGAGGGAGGGATGGAAGGAGGAGGATGAGGATGAGGATGAGGATGAGGATGAGGATGAGGAGCCCAGCGTACCATGTCTGTCTGGCAGAGAGGCGGCCGCTAGGGCGCCTCGGGAGGCGGCGAGGGCGCGCCTCGAGTGTTGAAGCAGATGTGCTGCGCTCCCAGCGACGCGACGTTGGTCGGCGGAGCCGCTTTATAATTCGGGAGGGCAGAGCAGTGCCTCGGAACGAAAGGCATGATGCGATGACGGTGCGAGAGAGGAGCAGGGGAGGCGCAAGCAGCAGCATGGGCAGAGCTCAGGAGCGAAGGACAGGAGGGGGGAGGGCCGAGGAAAACGGCGCCAGGAGAGGCGACGGGCGAAGCTGGAGCCTGGGTGCAGGGCTCGGGGCTGCAAGAGAGCGACGGGGTGGGGTCGGGAGACAGCGATGGCACAAAGAGAGGGGGAGCAGGCGGGGGGCAGGCAGTGGCAGGGCCAGAGCTCAACGGAGCGAAGGACGAGGTGAGGGAGGAAACGCAGGAAAACCCCGATACAGCTTGGGCGGGATGCGGGAGGCGAAGCGCCTCTGAAGGAGCACAGACAGGCGCAGGATCAGCGCGGGAGGCGATCGTCATCGTGAGCAGCGGAGCAATGATGGGCAAATGCGAGGACACAACCGCGGGAGGAGGGGGAGCAGGCGAGGGGCAAGCAGCGGCAGGAGCAGAGCTCATCAACGAAGCGAAGGACGGGGGAAGGGGGGGCGACGGTGACAGATCTTTTCCTGTCTGCCATTCACGTGGGGAGGTGCCTGCCGTCGGTGAGGCCGTCGAAGAGAGTGTCGCCCTCTGTGATCCCGACGTCGCCGAAGACGGCCACGAGGGAGCAATACGCGGGGGCAACGCCACTGGAGTCGGCGGAGCCGCTCTAATGGTCCCCGTAGAGCATGATGCCGGTCCAGACAAGGAAATTGAAGCACAGGACGGCCACGGAGCAGAAGCACGCATCGGAGTCGTCGCCAGAATACACCCCAGACGAGAGCGTCGCGCGACCAGGGACGCCACTGGGCCAGAGACCTTCCCCTCGCAATTTACTCGAGCCTGCAGCAAAGGGTTCGAGGAGCACCCAAGCACAGGACTTTGCGATCTGACGGTCGTCCTCCAGAGAAGTGCAAGGTGGTGAGCACTGCGCGCCATGTGAGACCCCTCCTCGCAATTCACTCCAGATGCCTGAAGCGACGGGCTCGAGGAGCACCCGCCGTCAGGACTTAGCGTTCTGACCTCCCGTGTCGTAGCACCAGGTGACAGCTGCAGCAAATCCTCGCAATTTACTCTAGACGCCTGGACACCTGGGTTCGAGGAGCACCCATTGCCAGGACTTAGCGTTCTGACATTGTCAACACTCCACCAACGAGGTGACGACTGAGCCTGCTCGAGGAGCACAGGACTTTGCATTCTGCCAGATTCGAGGCCGTCGAGGTCGTCGATGTGTCCGACTCTGGAAGGCGTCGCAATCAGAGTCGTTGGGGTTCCAGGCATGGAGGGAGTAGTGACACTGCCGTCATCACTGTGAATCGTGGGTACGAGCCGTGGGGTAAGACACGGTGAATGACCAACATCCCTGCCCACGCCAGGTCCAGAGCAGCGTTCCTCATCAGTGTCGACGCAGGGCTCACTGTCCAATGTCTGGCTCAACAAGACATGCTCATGTCTACCAGCGGCCTCACCGTCACCGTCATCGGGATCTCCAGGTTGATCGGGATGCAGCCCTTCATCTTCATCATCGCTAGATGAGGTTGAAGAGGTCGTCGTGGGTTGCGGCATGCGGTGGAGGATCAGTGCATCAGGAGGCTGCCATTTCTTTTGCAGTTGCGCGTCAGGTTTGGCCAATCTCAGTTTTCTGACTGCAGCACGCGCACTAGATCGAAGGTCATTAGCAGTGACGTATAAACGAAAGCGCATATTATGGTAAATGTTGAAAGCCACCGCCAGGGTTTCAACATGCATGAGCCCAGGGACCCGTAGCCCCAGGCGATCAGGAAGAAGCGGATGCATCTCATATCCCAATGCTTGGTACACAGCAGTCCACAACGGACGGCATCGCATGTAATGGTACTGACGATCGGCATGCGCACGGCAACCAAAGATACACGAGCGGGAGCCTCCAGCATACTTTATGCGCGAAGAAGTAAGCCAACCAGAGCAGTAAGTTTTAATGACAGGCATGGCCCAGCTCATGGGAACCAGCGAGAGAAGTCCACCAATCTCTGTCCACGCCACGCGATCAAGAAACGGCTCCCATTCATGTACATATTTCTGAAGACGTTGCTGCACCAAAGAAGCAAGCGGGAAAGGCGTCACCAGCATCTCCCGAAGAGCACGTGTGGCTGCGCGTTGGGGCTTGGGCTTCCTGTCGGTGACCTGGAGCTCCTGGGTGATAGCTTGCACGCACCTGTCAGTGATCTCAGCAGGGTAAGCCACCTCCTTGTATGGCTGGAGAACCGAGGCATATCCCAGCAAGAACGACGGGGACTGCCAGTGCGTACCAACATGGTCAAGGGCATCTTCACGAGCTCGAATCGCCGCCAGAGGCGCATCATCGTATCGGCCCTCCATAAGCGAAGATCTCCATTCCGACTCAAGTTGTCGGAAGCGATCAAGAATAGTAGTGTGGTTAGAGAACGTGACTAAGGCGGCTCGAGCATAGGCAGCAGCGCACGAGTGATGCAGCAGGGGGACATGAGGGCCACCCCATGCGCCAAGTTGGGCCCAGCCAGCCGTAGTGAGCATACCAATAGGGGCTCTGGAGACCTGCGCGAGAATCCCCAGTTCCAGGGCAGCGTGTCGTTGAGGGAGTGGAACAAATTGGGCCACATAGGAGACCACTGAGAGCACCCTAGACGAATACAGTACACCGTTGATACTGGCGGGAGCAGCACCAGACCCAAGCAGTCGGGCCCGAAATTTGAGCTTCTGCAGCGGTGCGTGCCACTGCATGTCCACTGTGACGGCAGGGCCCAGCAGGAGGCCCAGGTAGAGGACGTGTGAGGCCACTTCGAAGGCGCGCCAGGCAGGGGCGAGGCGCTCCACGAGGGACATAGTGTGGAGCTGGAGGGACGCGGTAAACACCCCCTTGAGCGGGACGATTTTGCACTTCGGGGGCTTAAGCTTCAGCCCTGTGAGACACTCCGTGACCACCATCACATCATACAGAACATTGAGGCGCCTTGCTTCATACACAACCGCTCCTATATCATCAGCACATGCACGAGCAATACCATATCCAGGAGTCTCCAGGGTATCCTCCAGCGCACAGAGGAAGGGGGCCGTGCCGAGGGCGTAGAGGCTCCCTGAGAGCCCGCATCCTTGGATAATCCCAGACCGCAACCAGTATATCGGGATAAGCTGGCCAGCATGGGCCACAACTCCTTGTATTGCTAAGTACAGCCACGAGAGGAACCACATGAGGGGCCCAGGGAGCCCGATCTTATTCATCAACATCAGCAGATACTCTTGTGAAAGACTGGGGAACGCCTGACCATAATCAAACGAGATCAGGAGGGGGTCGCACAGGTCGGAGCGAGGGTGAGCAGCAGCAAGCCTTCCTATGCCGTCGAGTTCGATCACGTTATATCCGAAGTTTCGGCCGACCACAAACCCCCTCGCCGAGCAAGGTACCACCTCCTCCACCACCTTACGGAGCGAGCGGTTGACGACAGATGTCATGATTTTCAGGTCGGTATTTCGCAGCCCGAACACTCGAATTTTGTCAGCTGATCGTGTGCAGCCTCCAGAGGCCTCGTCCTCCTCCTCGGAACCCTTGGGCAAGAAGGCCTGCAACGTGACACTCGCGGCATCGAAGAGGGTCCCTCCACCGAGCACCCAGTCGAGGGTGTTGCACAAGACGTCGACGCAGCAATCAGAAGCATTCCAAGCGGCATAGGGGATGCCGTCCACACCTGGGGCAGAGTGCCGCACAGCTCGACGGACAGCAGCTTTAGTGGGTGGCGGGACTTCGCATTGGATGGGGGCCTTCAGGTGGTCCTGGAGGTAGGCCTCTATGCGGGGGCCTGGGACGGAGCCTCGGGAGAATACAGGGCGCCAGTAGGTACTCAAAGCTTGAAACCGATCTTCAGGCGAGTGGGACAAGACGGGCCCGGACCGAACAGCCTGCAAGATGAGCCGGCGAGAGAAGGGGGCCCAGGTGGCCGCCTTCCGCTCCAATAGCTGCTGACGACGGCAGGCAGAGGGGGGGCGGTGAGAGGCAGAGAGACCAGCGGCATGATCAGCATTGGCTTGCAGTTCTTTTTCCAGAAGCCGCATGTGGACTCCATCCGACCAAGAATGAAATGATTCAGCATGCCGAAGACGAACTTGTGAGCCTTCAATTTGCAGTGAGTCTGAGGCCCACTGCGATGTCGAAATAAGTCGCCGAGCCAGTGGCACGTCTTGACGCCAGACGGCACGGGCGCAGCTGCGGGCCACGATGAGCGCCGTCTCATCACTCTCCGCCTTCAGCGTGAAGAGCGTGTCGCGCACCTCCCGCGCAGCCTCCTTGAGCATCTCTTTGAAATGCTCCTGATAAACAGAGCCAGCATGTGCAGTAATAGCGTTCTGGCCATCAGCAACCATCCCCTCGATGCGCTTCTTGAAGAGCGGGTCATAGAAGATGTGCCGCGGAATAGCTTGTTCTCCCCGAGGCTTGAGATGTCGCTGGCGCAACGTGGTCACCAGCGCGGCGTGGTCTGATATTTGAGCACGGGACAACGCCTCTGGCTCACCGATCGTGGTGGATTCAGCATGTACCTGACACAGCATCCATCCTGGTAGCGAACAAAAGAACCTGTCAATGCAACTAACCGAGTTGGTATGCTTCGTATAGTGAGTAGCCGCCGACGATGATACTTCAAGGAGCGCCCCAAGAGAGCGAAGCCAACGAGCAGCTTGGGCACGATGATTCCGAGGATCAGAAGCACGCGCAGGCAGCGGGCGATGAAGCACGAGAGCTTCGTCGGGGCCAAAATTGAGGTCGCCTTGCACAATGGCCAGGTGGTGGGTAGGGTCAGACGCTGCCGCAACCCGATACCGATCGATCTGCTCACAGACCATGTCCACCTGGGTGCTTGTGAGGCCGTGGTTGTGTATATTGAAATGCGTCAACTGAAAACCACGTCTGTGCGCATCAACTTGCAGGACCCGTCCTGGGATGAGCGGCGTGGCACAGCTAGACGATGCTCCGTCAAGAGCAAGTCGAGGAAGAATGGTAGCGACACCTCCCGCACCCGATCCCCCGTGATCAGCTGCACAAAATGAGGCGTGTACTACTGCGCGGGTATGAGCTTGGAGCACAAACTGCTCAAGCTGGACTCGATCGGCGTGAACTTCCTGCATCGCCAGCAACGTGGACGGCAGGTGGATCTGCTGTAGATATCGTAATTTGGGAATAGCCTTCGCCCCTTTGTACTGAAGGAGCGCCCTCGCGTTCCAGGTAGCACATCTCAAAGCGGTGCCTCCACCTCTGGATTGAGGAAGGGTGAACATCTGCATCATCTCGTTAAAGGCACCACTGCGGCGGCGGTGGCGGCGCAATGGTGGACTGAACCAATTCGCGTACCTCGTGCTTGGCAATGCCGACTTCGCGGAGGCCCTCGTCGTTGTAGAAGATATCAAAGGGCTGGTCGTCAGGCTGGGCCGAGAGCTTGAGGATGTGCGTCCACCCGCAGCGGAGGACCCCACGCTCCCTGTCCACAGCCCATCGTCCATCGTACTTGCCAGCCAGGGCCGTGCGAAGCTTCCTGAGCGCCATTTCCGTTTTAATTTGCTTTGGATTTTTATCAGGTCCGAGGTGGAGACGAGCGGGTGTAGATCCTGACGCGTCGGCCTCGAAGATACGCCAGTCATCGTTCTGCCTGAGATTGGACAAGACCTTGTTGACATACTTGGACGCGAGCCCGACACTGCCGTTGAATGAGATGAGGTACCTTCTGCTTGGCATCGGGCCCGTGGACTTGATAGTGTAAGACGATGCGTCCAAGCCAAGCTCAGCCAAGAATGGGGACAGTGAAGCACGCACGGACTCGATCCCAACCATTTTCGTGGCCATGGCGACGACAACAGATGGGTCTTCCACGCGATCGAAGGAGGGTGGCGGTATTGGTGCCTTCTCCGTGCGTTTGGCGACCATGAGTTCGCCGCGGAGCTCCTCCATCTGCTTGCGTAAGTTGGCGATGTCTGAGGTGTGCTTCTCAACGTCGATCGAGAGCGTGTTGACATGGGCCCCGAAGGAGTCGATCTTGGATTGCAAGCCGCGGTGAATGGAGTCGATGTGGGGGCGAACGGTGGCCATGATCTGCTGGTCAACCTCTTTCGGCTGAGCCGTAATCTGGATGCGCAGGGACTCCAGTGTGTCGAGAATAGATTTGTTAGAAGATTGCACTGTCGCGCCGACGGTAGATCCAACCAGAGACTCCAATTCGGACCGTAGCTCTCCAAATTGTTCTGCCACTGCGCTGGCCGCGACGTGCCTGATATAGTCATCATCATACTGAGGCTGCTGATGTGGGGGCTGGGAAGGGTCACGAGGAACACCAGCAGGAGAAGAACCAGGAGTACACTGTGAATCGCCACGACCGCCGAAGAGCGCCGAGCCGACCGCCCCAGCAGCGCGGGCAGCCATGCCAGCGACCCCCTTGCCACTGGCGTTGCCACCTTTGCCTTCGTCACCAGTCTTCGACCACTTCGCTTCAGGATAACCAGGTCCGCTATGATGCTGACCAGGCTGGGCGCCCACCGCAGGTGGGCCTCTCTCGTCATCAGGGAAGGTGGGCATGTCGTCAAGCTCGGCGGCGAGGCGAGATTTGTCTTCATCAGTAGGCAAGCCCATCGGAGAAGCTCCGAGCGGAGCGAGAGCGTCGACAGCCGCGCACACCAGGCGCACAACGTGGGCGTCCCACAGTATGCGGAGGGTGTAGCAGTGGGTGCAGAAAGAGAAAGGCTGCCCCACCAGGTCGGGCGACCACCTGTGGTGGGGAGCAGGCTGACCTGGCCAGCTGCCTCGGGAGATGTTTTACTTGAGCCAAAATGGCTTGAGCCAAAATGGCTACGGAGGATGAGGATGAGGAGGAGGAGGAGGAGGAGAAGGAGTGAGGAGAGAAGAGGTATGGGTGGAGGGGGAGGGAGGAGGGAGGAGGGAGGGCCGACCAGACACAGCTCCGAGGGGGGACGAGTCTGGAAAGTCCAAGGGCCTCGTAGCCTGAGCTTACGTTCTTACGATTTCGACCGCACTGCCGATCCAAAATCCATGGTAAGGACGCGGTCAAAATCCATGGTACCTCGGGGGCCTGCAGTCAAAATCCATGGTAACGTCGCGGTGCTACCACAAGGGCACCCTTGCGTCCGTGCCTCCTCCGCCCATCCTTGCCAGTTTCGGCGGCCGAGGGCCAAGGGCGGCCAATCTGGAGAGTACAAGGGCCTCGAAGCCTGCCCTTGAGTATCGGCGATCTACTGGCGATGCATCGCCGATGCCAGCTCGAGGTCCCCCACCCCCGGACCTGCCCCCCCGCTGTCGTTCCCCCTCGGCCCAGGGGCCGGGCCGCAGCCCCGGCGGCAGCCTCCGAGGACAGCCCAGGGGCCTCCCGCACCCAGAGAACGACCCGGCGGCTCGGAGGAATCGAGATCCGCGGGGGGGCGAAGGGGGGATGAAGGATCGAGGGGGATCGAGGAGCCAGGACCGTGGAGGACCGAGGGGAGCATCGAGGACCGAGGGAGAAGGAGCGAGAGTCGAGGCCTTGGGCGCCTGCTCCCCCGAGATCCGGGCGCTGCAGGTCTTTCGCACGCGGCGTCTTCGCCCAGAGTGGGACCCCAGGACCCTCGCACATCGATCCGGCTCGGGAAGTGCAGGGGCCTGGGGCTCCCGCTGTGATGGCGCCCGCCGCAGTCCTCTTGGTCGCGACGTCGCACCTCAGGGGCTGAAGCCGACCAGCCACAGCTCAGAGGGGGCACGAAACTCAGACATGCCCGCGCCGTGACAAAAAAAAACACCACGCGAGGCTCCTCGCCGTGTTCGGCCTCCAGGCGCCCCCGCCGGGCTCCGAGGACGTGACCCAGACCTCTGGGGGCAAGGACCGGGACGTCTTTGGGGGTCCCAAAACCGTGTGGTGACTGACCGTGCGGTGGCCTCGGAGCCCCAAGAGACCTCACCGCACGGTGCGTCACCACACGGTCTCGGGGCCCCGGAGGCCCCTGTCGCCCGAGACGTCCTCGGAGAGGGACTCGAGCCCCAAAACCGTGCGGTGACCCCGAATCCCCACCGACTCACCACACGGTGCGGTCACCACACCGTTTGGGGGCGCCCGACGCACGGGGACCGCGTGCCGAGCAGAGCAGGACGGCGGAT
The DNA here is from genome assembly GCA_963575745.1 of Prorocentrum cordatum. Classification (NCBI taxonomy): domain Eukaryota; class Dinophyceae; order Prorocentrales; family Prorocentraceae; genus Prorocentrum; species Prorocentrum cordatum. The sequence continues at coordinate 395,663 of CAUYUJ010014245.1, read as the reverse complement.
GTCTGGGAAGCGGCCTCCGTGGGCCCAGCGTGGCGAAACACCTGGCGCCTCGCCTTGCTCGTCCGAGCTGGCGGGTGTCTGTGTCCTCCTCCTCCTCCTCCTTCTCCTCCTCCTCCTCCTCCTCATCATCATCATCATCATCATCATCATCTTCATCATCATCATCATCATCATCATCATCATCATCATCATCATCATCATCATCATCATCATCATCATCATCATCATCATCATCATCATCATCATCATCCCACCCTCCTCCTCTTCCTCCTCCTCCTGCTCCTCCCCCACCCTCCTCCTCCTTCTCGTCCTCCTCCTCCTCCTCCTCCTCATCCCACCCTCCTCCTCCTCCTCCTTCCTCCTCCTCCTCGTCCTCATCCTGCCCCTCCTCCTCCTCCTCTCCTCCCCCTCATCCTGCCTCTCCTCCTCGTCCTCCCCCTGCCTTTCCTCCTCCTCCTCCTCCTCCTCCTCCTCCCCTTCCTCCTCCTCCTCTTCCTCTGCGGGGCAACGATGCGGGGGGGGGGGGGCGGCTCAGGGGGGGAAGCGTCGAGCTGAAACCGGCGATACGTCGTGGACAGGTCAGTAGCGTGCCGCTGATAGCAGATCCGCACTTTCTTGGGCGGGGACGGTTATCATTGAGGAAAGAAAAACGCCCACCCTGGGTTACAAGTTCGGGGGCGCGCCAACATGGATTAGCGATCCATGGATTTGGCGCGCAGTCGCTAAATCCATGGATCGGGGGAGGTGCCCTCCCCAAAATGTGGCTGGTGCCGCCTCGTTCGGCGGCGGAAATCTGCGATTCCCCATGGAAGCGGGACCGGCGGTCGCCAATCCACGCCCCCTTAATCCATGTTTTGTGATCGCCTGACACGTGCGTGGTCTGTAACCCTGCTGGGAGCTCCCAGGGGCAAGAGAGCCGCCAGGACGCCGCGCGGTACGCAGGGCTTTAGCCCCGCCAGCCCACACGGGGTTCAGCGCACCCGGCCTCGTAAACCAGGGTATGGGCGTTTTTGACGCGCCCTCGACAGCGGGGCCCCCACCGGCGACGAAAGGGCTCCCCTCCCCCATCGGGGGGGGGAGATGCGTTCCCCCTGAGCCTGTGGCCGCCCCCCCGACGCTGCCCCCTGAAACTCAAGGACCCGCGGCCTTCCCAAAGATCCGGCGACTCGAAAGAATCCAGGCGGCTGGGTTCGGTTGACGAGCAACATCTGCTTTTTTCCACGACAGCAGTTCCATCAGCATGGTGTTATCTCACACGCGAGCCGTCCGCATCAAGAGCAGAGCGAGACGAGATCGCGATGCAGATCCGCAGCCCCAATTGAAGGGGGTGAAGGCTGATGCAGCGCATGAGGAATCAACCTGAAGCCAGAAGACAGAAAGCACCAGCCACGAGGGGGGGAACGAGGAGGAGAACGGAAGAGCGAGAGCTGAACGGATGGATGCATTTAACCGTTGATGAACAAGATCCTGCTCCTGTTTTGCTGGTGTTTGTGAAACCCCTCCCGCGTCCCTCATGTAATTTTGGCAGTCTGCCACGCTATGTGTCAATCTGTCGACTAGCCGAAATCCTGCACCCCGCTGGCGATGCCAACCAACATTGAATCGGGAGCAGGGGGTGCATGTTGAAGTTCGCGCCGGCACGCCGGTCACGCGGGCGGTGCAGGATTTTGTCCATCAGTCGTTCCCTTCAAAATCTTAAGCATCCAGAAGCTGGTTTAGGGCCCCGGGGGATCCCAAGAGATCCTCATATTCATCCAGGAGGCTCTGGGCCCACAGCCCAGGCACGATGGCGGGTTAGGCCAAAGGCCACTAGGTAAGTTCCACGATCGTCGCATGCTCTGACTTATTCTGGGGGTCGGAGGAATGGGGTCAACCGCCACCCCGGGACAAGAAGATCCCCCCCCCTTCCCACCTCAGAGTTTATTATCTCCGGCCAATGCAGATTTGGTCGGGAGAGATGGGCGACAAGGCCGAATTGTATTATCGCGGGGGAAAGTGACACATCGAAATTGCCATCTTCTTATGTTGGCTAGCATCATCATTATAAACGCGTGGCAGGGCAATAGAGGTCTCACCAAGTCAGCTTTCCCAGAAGAAGCTCATTTCTGCCGCTTCTCCTCTCTCCTCTTTTTCCTTCCCTCACTTCTCACTTCTCTTGTCACTTTTCCTCGCTCCTCCCTCCTCACTTTCTCACTTCTCTCTTTTCCTCTCTTTACTTCTCACTTCCTCTCTCTTTCTCTCCTCGCTACTCCTGGAAAGGATTCTGTCTCCTGCTTCTCCTCTCTCCTCTTTTTGTTCCTGGCCCCCAGGGATTCTTATCACCGGAAGCGGGCCACCATGAACTGCTATACAAATGACGTTGAGAACGAGTAAGATGAATTAGGTTTAAGCAGATAAAGACCCGAATACGGACTTGTTGTTGGAAAGCTGGACCTTGGGCCCCCTTCCGCTCCCTCTCCTTCTCCTCCCATCATACTGTTATTACTACTACTACTACTACTACTACTACTACTACTACTACTACTACTACTACTACTACTACTACTACTACTACTACTACTACTACGCCTACTACTACTACTACTACTACTGCTGCTACTATTACTACTACTACTACTACGACTACTACTACTACTACTACTACTACTACTATTACTACTACTACTCGTACTAGTACTAATACTAGTACTTTACTGCTACTAGTACGACTACTACGACTACTACTACTACTACTACTACTACTACTACCACCACTACGACTACTACTGCTACTACTACTGCTATTCCTAGTGTTACAACTAATATTGCTACTACTACTACTACTACTACTACTACTACTACTACTACCACAACTACTACTACTAAGTACTACTAAGACTGCGACAGCTACTACTACTAGGACTACTACTACGACTACTAATACTACTACTACTACTACTACTACCACTACTACTACTACTACTACTACTACGACTACTACTACTACTACTACTACTACTACTACTACTACTACTACTACTACTACTACTACTACTACTACTACTACTACTACTACTACTACTACTACTACTACTACGACGGATGCTACGACTACTACTACTACTTACTACTACTACTACACTACTACTACTACTACTACTACTACTACGACTACTACTACTACTACTACTACTACTACTACTACTTACTACTACTACTACTACTACGACTACGACTACTACTACTACTACTACTACTACTACTACCTACTACTACTACTACTACTACTACTATACTACTACTACTACTACTACTACTACTACTACTACTACTACTACTACTACTACTACTACTACTACTACTACTACTACTACTACTACTACTACTGTTACTACTACTACGACAACAACAACAACTACGACTACTATTACCACCGTAGCCATTTTGGCTCAAGCCATTTTGGCTCAAGGCCCATTTTGGCTCAAATGGCTCAAAGTCCCAAGAGGCTCCCCCCCCCCCCCGGGTGCCCCCCCCCTCCGGGTGCCCCCCCCCCCTTGCCCTGGGGCCGGCGGGGGCTGGATGCCATGGGCGGGGTATCTCCAAACCCGGGTTGGTCTGGGGGGTCGCTGGCTGTTCAGGTCTTTGTGGAGGCCTCGGGGAGCGAGCGCCGTCCACGCCTCCCCTGAAAAATGCTGCATCGCCATGTGTCTTGCTCTGCGCAGGGAACCCGGGGCGCGGATGGAGGGTCGGGGGTTGGCGGAGAGCTTTGGCAAGCATGGTTTAGAGTGGTCGGGCCTTCCTTTCCCTCCTGTCTCCCCTTGCCTCTCTCCCCTTCCCCCCGCCTCCCCCTCCCTCCCCTCCTGCCGCTCCCCCCCCCGCCCCGCCTGCTCCCCGTCATGGTTATCTTATCGCTATTGCACCACACTTGCAATGCAGGGCCCGCACGTGTTTGCTTGCGCTGGTTCTCGTCGTCGGACGCGTTTGCTTGCTTTCGCTGCACGCGTGCCTCATGACTTTGCGTGCGCGCTCCACGCGTGCCTGATCACGCGCCTCATGTCACCCTGCTAAAGTGGTTTTGCTACCTCGCCTTGGGGCACGGATGAAGAATGCAGACCAGAGTGTTTGATATTCTGGGTGTTCGGGTTGCCTGCTTTCGCGTTGCACTAACCTGATTTGCCTTTGTCACATTATGGTACTTGACATCTCCTCCGTCTGCTCGAGCCCGCGTTGGCGGACCGGCTGAGGTTGCTTGCCCTTGCCGTGCAGGGATATGTTTTGCTTTCGTTGTCTTGTGTTGCTTATTTATGCGAAGCACGATCGAGCATAGCAGAGCCGTCACGGTGCAGTTTAACAGGCAAGGTCTTACAGTTTCTCTGCTACCTCTGGGGGGGGGGGGGGCACGTTTTGTCCGCCCCATCGGGCGCAACTCCGGAGACGGGGGGGGGACAATTTGTTAACCTCTCTGTCCCGGCCACGTGGCCGATGCCACCGATGTGTTGTTGCAGTATGGTTAGAAAGCCTGAGCCTTGTCACGGTGCAGTTTGGTTGGAAAGCCTGAGCCTATGTCACGGTGCAGTTTAACTGAAAAGGTCTTGAAGTTTCTCTGCTACCTCTGGGGGGGGGGGGCTCGATTTGTCCGATGTGCTGTTGCAGTATGGTTGGAAAGCCTGAGCTTATGATGGCAAACGGCGCTATCCCACTAAGTGGGATTGTGGGTGGCGCAAATCTGAAACTAGCCCCCGGGCCCCTGCGCTTCCCAAAGTGTCACAAGGATGTACACGTTTTGCGTCACAGTCGTGATGCGGGCCTTAATCAATTGTTGTAGTGTGCGCGTCATCCCTCCAGGGTGTTTCTTGTCCAATGCCTTCGTCACCGCTTGTTAGTCGGAGTTTGGGCTCCATTACCATAGGGCCCAGCAGGTTCGCCACTTCCCCGCAGTTTCCGGCTGCGGCAGTAGGCAGGCATGGCGAGATCGAAATCCCGTTCGAGACGGCGGCGGCGCAGGGACAAGTCCCGGAACCGGGACAAGAAGCGCCGGAACCGTTCGACGGAGCAGGCGCACGACAAACATGATATCGAGGACAATGACGTGTCGCCGACACCCCCAGCCAGCCCCCGGGCTGCAGCACAGGCGCACAGTGATAGTCTTGCCCGCCAGCTGGGCGCCTTGATAGACGCAGATGGCGCAAAAGCCGCAGCCCCAGTAGGCAGCCCAAATTCGGCACGTTCCCCTTTCGATGCGCCCTTTGACGTTCCGCCGCCGCCGCCCCCGCCACCGCCGCCCCCGTCTCCTAAGACAGCGGCGGGCGCGGGCGCCATTTTAGACCGTCCGCCGGGCGAGTGGCTAGCAAAGTCGCCTCCGCGCGTGCGGTTGTCTCCAGCTGTGCCTGTTTCCCCCGGGCCTCCGTCGGGCTCGCCCCCCATTTTGCCGCCGGGTTGGGAGCCGCGTTGGGCGGTTAATGGCGCGCTGTACTACCAGAACAGGACAACCGGCCAGACGCGCTGGGACCACCCGGGCATAGTAGGACCGCAGCGCAGCGTGGTGGAGCCACGGACTGCGCCTTCTCCACGGCCCGCAGCTGTGGAAGATGCTGTAGCGCGTCTCACTGTGCAGATGGACGCCGTCCAGGCGTCGCGCCCGCCCTGGGAAAAATTTATCTCACCAGTCACGGACGCCGAAGTGTGGCAGAACAAACTGTCGGGCAACATTGCACACAATGAGCCGCAGGAGGTCGCAGCTTGGGCGGCCCAGGTGGCCGAGCTTAGCCAGGAGCTTGACCGCGCCCGCAGCGTTGCTCGTCCTGCCCCCCCCCGCGGCTGCAGCGCGAGGCGCCGCAGCGCCCAACTTGGGCGCCGGCGCAGGCGGGATGCTTCGTTTTTGCACCCCTCGGCCGCAACCTCCGCCGGTCCCCGCCAGCCCCATGGCGAAGGCGGCAGTGCCGGTTGCGGATGCCGTGGAAACGGCCACAGCCAAAGAAGCAGTGATGGCCCTGAGGCGCTTCAGAAGTAAAGCTGAGCTCAACGCCGCAGTTGGCGCGTGGCATGCCCGCGTCCGTCAGCTATTAGGTGATTCCACGGACGGGCGCGTGCAGATGCAGGCCATTTTCGCGGCGAGTTGCACGTCCGAGGCAGACCTTTACCAGATTGTACAGGCGATGGGAGTGCAGATCGTCGTTGCCCCGCGAAAGGGCCAGGCAATTCTCACCCCCCCCCCCGTTCGCGTGCTCCAATGGGGACACCTCGCAGCCTGGGCTTGAGATAACGTGGAAGCTCTCGCCCGCTGTACGTTTGAGCGTGCAGCTCGTCAGTAAGAAGCAGGGGAAGGTCGTAGCTAAAGGCCGGCGCGCCTCCTTCGAGTCTCACTTAGAGGAGGTATTCCTTTTCCTAGGCGGGCCCATCGAGGTTAAGGCGGCGGCGGCGCCAATTCCTCCACCAGCTGTGGGAGGCGCCGGCTTTATTGCATTCAAGCCCCACGAGCTGCTGCCCGAATAAGTTTTTTCGCGGCGCGGCGTCGGCAGGGGGCGCAGGAGTTGAGACCCTGTCGTTTCCCCTGCAGGGGCCGTTGCGGCTTCTTCTTTCCCACTCCCCCTTTCTATCCCTTTGCGCCTGGCTCCTCGCCGACCGAGGGCCGCACGGTCTATGAACCTATCTGTTCTTAGTGCGACGCTTCTGGGTTCGGCGGCCTGGGGGCGTGAAGCGGCTTGAAAATGCTACGCGGCAGGCCGCATCCACGGACATTGTCCCATTTGACTTGCCATTGTGCTCTTCTTCTTGTCGCCGCGTTCCCCCCTCCGCCGCCCTTTCCTTCCCCGTCCTTCCTCCCCCCCCCTCGCCCGCCCCTGTTCGCTTGCACGCGATATTGTCGCCGAGCGTGGCTTCGCTCCTCACGAGCTTAGTGCGTGTGGGTGCGGCGCGTGCCCGTGCGTGCGTGCTGCACTCGTGCCCGCGCGTGTCCTGTCTTGCGCGCGCGCATCATGAGCGTACTTTTGTCTTCCAACGCGAAGGCGGCTGACCCAAATTGCGCAGATGCGTTCTTTGTGGGAGGCGGGAGGCAGGCAAGCTGGAACAACATAAGATTGACATCATCACCTGCGAACTGTCAGATGTCGGCGCTGCCCGTGCCAAGCGGGGGTGCGGCGACTCCCATAGTTATCATGTTCTTTGCACCGCAGCGCGCCTTGCCGAGAGCATTCTGGGGACAATCTATTGTATTTGTCCCGCGTATTGTGTACCATGTTCAAGCTCGCTTCGCGAGTGGCATTTGTATGATTTTGCTGACTGCGTAACGGTCTGGATGCTGGTCGTGGGAATCGCAATGCAAAGATAACTGCGCTTCCTGCCCGTGGTCGGGCTCCGGGGTGGGTGTGGGGCCGTCCTTTCCGCGGGATTTCCGAGCGAATGTAACTGCGATTCTATGGCTGTGACCCTGTGAAAAAGAGGGCCGGATGCAGAGCGCAGCATCAGTATATGAATTATTGTTGCTGTTTCGCTCTTGCGCTTGCTTTGGTATCTCCCCTGCCGTCTCTCCTTCCTCTTCGTCTCGCGCACACTAGACAGTTGGGATTGTTGTAAATGTCCCGTGCATGGGCCGATTGGGTTGGGGCCAGCGCGCTTGTCTTTGTAACCCCTAGGCGGGTGGTGGACAGCAGCATTTCATGAGCGAAAACTGGCGTATCGTATCCAACTTCAGTGCGAGTAGCGTGTCGGGGTACCCCCCCCACGAATTCTTGGCGTCTTCTTGTACCCTTGAAATCCCAGCCTGTGTAATATCACAAACAAGGATGCCGCCACACAGTTCGTGGATTGTTATCTGCATTTGTCTCATGTTTCCTCCCTCCCCTCATTGATGCATGCCGTGATGCACAGAAACTCAATGCAACGAAATTGTCACGAATTTTGGCTCCCATTTTGTTCGCTGCTGTCCGATGGTCGCCCAGCTCAGGACGCCATTGTTCTTGTCATGTCGCTATTGTTGCCGCGATTGTATGATTGTTGTTTATTTGCATTGCGTCGCAGTGAGTTGCAAGAGCAGACCCCTGGCGATACTTCGCCCCCACTCGCATCACCTGAGTGGCACGAGGAACACCCCCCCGCCTTCCGGGCCAGATTTTTCGCGAGCGTCACGGTCGTGACGCGCTCGCTGGTCCCTCATTTTCGTTAGTGTGTTGCGCAGTAGGTGCACTGCAGTTTCGCCGCGCCCTCCGCCCCTGCTTATTGGCCCGAGTTCCGAGTTGGTGGAGTAGTCCTCCTCCAGCGCCGTCGCGATGGACCCAGACGGTCAGCACACGCGCGCGGCGGCGCTCGCCATGGAGCCGCTGCGGGCTCAGGTCGCGCACTGGATATCCCGGAAAGTCAGGCGACCGGAAGCTGCCGCAGCCCTCAGGGACGCAACTGCGCTCGCCGACATGGCACCTACCATCCCCGTAGGGGTTCATCAACGTCTAGGGGCCGTGGCTGACCCACTGTGGGCACTCTGCACGGCCATTGGGACTTTCATTAGGCGTGAGTTCGTGCCGGCCGTGGAGGCGATGGCAGCACGGTCCCCCCCTGTAGCGTCGCCGTTTGTAGGTGGGATGGTGTGCCCCGCAGTGCCCATCAACGCGTCTGCCCAATCGCCGCAATCCGCATCTGCGCGGACCCAGTTAGCTGTAGCGATCCTCCACCCCGGCCGTTCCGGCTTCCTCCATCTTGGAAGCGATCTCATTTTAGAATGGCGGTTGGAAGCAGTCGCCCATGCATTAGACGACCGAGGAGTAGATCTTTGCATCCTCCCAGGGGCGCGCTTCCCCGCTGGGGTTACTCTGCCCGCGGGCTTTCCCTTCCAGTGGCTGGGCCCTGAATCGACGGGCTGGGATACCGTAGGTATTTTCATACGGCCGGAGCTGGAACACGCCATCCGCGCCATCCCGGAGGTCTCTTCTTCCAGGGAGCAGTGGTTCGAAATTTGGTCAGATGGGCCTGGCGACGCTCCTTCCATTATATTATGTGCCATGTACCCGGCTCACAGCGGTGACGTCGACACATGGGGTTCCATCGTCGCCCACGCGGGTTTGCTGCGCGCACGGTTTCCTCTTGCGCGGCTCCTTGTGGGAGGGGATGGGAATCTCCATCTGTCGTACACCGTCGCTCACGGCGCTCATTGTCGCTGCTTGCATTGTCGTCAAAGCGCCAATGATAAAGACATTGAGGCGTGGTTAGATGTAGCCAGGCTGCGGGCATATAACCCGCCAGTTCCTACGCATGTTTCAGGCACTTGTATAGATTTGTTTCTCGGCCCCCGGGGTGACCCGCTCCCTGTGAGTGTTGTCAACGAATTCGTCGGACTGTCTGACCATAAACTTGTCCTCGTCGACGTCCCCTGTCGGATTGCCGCACAGTGTTCGGCAGGGTTCGGACGAGTTGCTTGGACTTCTGGCGAGGAATGGGAGGCTGGCCTCCGCGAGGTTGCCAGCACGCTCCGCGCGCTCGCAATTGCAGTCGAGGCCGTTGAGACCTCCCCATGGCTTCGTCCGCCCTGGTACGGAGGCGGGGCGACTCGACTCCAGCGTCGCGTTATCCTCAACGTGGCGGCATGGTCTCGCGATGCAATCTACGCCTTAGTGGGGCACGCCTCCTCTGCCACACGGGTGGTGGGCTTGCCAAATAAAGTTCGCTGCGCGCCCCAGCGCGTCTTCCTCGATCCGTCTGCTTTCCCGACCCACTCGGCCGTCAGGGAGGCGGCAACTGCGGCAGCGTGGCGCGAACGGCGCAAGGCTGTCCACCGTTACCTTGACCTTCGTGAGGTCAACGCGGGCGCGGCCGAACGCTTCTTGTCAGGCTTTTTCAAATCGTCTTCGACATTTAATATCCAGCTCGTGGACCCTGACACGGGGCACGCCCTATCCACTGAGGGCATGATCGACCTCATTCGCGACGATCTTTTTGCTATAGCCCAGAATGATTTTCCGCAGAATCTTAGTGATCGGGACGACCTGGCGCAGACTGTGACCGCTATCAGGCAGTCCGGAGCGGGCGCGGGGCTTACGTGCCCACAGAATCCGTATACCGTCGTAGAGGTTGAAACAGCGCTGTCCCTGCTCAAGCCAGGGAAGCGCACGGTCCACCTTTGTAACGCAGCGTTGCGGGCCAAGGTTGAGGAGGGTTTCCGTTTGACGCGGGCCTTGCTAAACCTCGGCCGCGCGCTGTGCGTCACGGCTCGCCCGTGGTCACTTCGGCACTTTGCTCCCATCCGGAAGTCCGGGCCGGCGTCGGTGAGGAAAGTGTCTGCGCTTCGTCCAATATCCTTCACATCGGACATGGCTTCGGTTCAGGGCGCTGCGTGGATCGCGCGGAACGGGGCCAAGATTGAGGCCTATTGCGGACCCGCCCAACAGGGGGGGGTCGGCGATCCGGTCTCCCTTGTGATCGCACTCACAATGCATGCTCAGTTGCGGCATTCACAGAATCTGCCCACATGGTTGGCCGTCGCAGACAACAAGTGGGCTTTTGATGTTGCTTCGGTGAACGGCATGTTGTGCGGTGCTTTCCACGCGGGCGTGCGGGGGGCCGACTGGTTGATGCTGGATGACATTCTGGCACAAGATCACCAGGCCGTGGGCCTCCATAACCTGCTGTCGCCGGTTTTCGCCCTTGGGTGCGGCACGGCCCAGGGCAGGCGTTTTTCTGTGCACATTTGTAACGCGCAGCTGAAAGCGTTGCCGGATGAAATCGCTGCCGCTGTGCCAGGAGGTTGCGCCACCGTGGTCCCGCCCCTAGCCAGGCGTGCCTTGCAATCTGCATGCGTGGTCTCCCCTCCAACAGACGTGGAGGCGATGCCTGACCGGGCGTTGCCCGCGGTGGCCATTTTGAACGAGGTGCGCGCGCGGCAGCCACCGAGCTTCCGCCCTGGCCCAACTCCGAGGAAACACTTGCTGCTTCGCTTCGTTCCCTGCCGGCTGTCGCGGACAGAGCCGCCGTAGCTGAGGCCGCGGGCTCCTGGCACATGCCGCCGGCACAATTTGTCGACGACCTCACGGCCGCGTGCCCATCTGTAGGAGCCGTGAGGGCAGTGATCTCCCCGGAGGAGTCCTCCGCGTGCAGCCGGTACGCTCGCAGGTTCAAGTCTTTTTTCTCGCGCGAGAAAAACAAAACTTGCGTGCTCCCAGTCCTCGGCGCAAGCCGCCCCAGGCTGGCCGATTGCCCTTCCGTGGAACGCAAAGTCCTGTTGGGCATCTTGGTGGACTCGGACTTGACGTTCGCGCCGCTTCTCAAAGAGATCCTAGCCATTGGCTATAGTTGCTTTTCTAAGCTGCTCTACGCTGCGGAATCCGGTGGCTTTTCCATCCCGGTGGCAGCGGCGCAGGTCCCAGCGCGGGTAGAATCCGTGATTCTTTATGCCTGCCCGCTTTTGGCGGCCACGCCGGGGGCTGAAGCGGCCCTCAATAAGATGCAAGTGAACTGGGGCCGGCGGCTGTTGGGGTGCCACGGGTACCACGGGCCCCCAATCCGGCACGCGGTAGTTGTCGCCCAACGTGGCTGGCCCATGCGCTTAGGGACGAAATTCTTAGAGAAAGCGCTCATGGCAAGGGCGCGTCTCATGGTCCTCCCGGTGGACCACCCAGGGGCCGTGATGCTGCGGGCGGCCCATTCCTTGGCTACGCCCACGTGGGAGTCTGCTGTTGTTGCCTTAGCCCGGCGCCTTGACCCCTCTCCTGGACCTGGACGGTCACGCTCTCTTCCCTCCAGCGCTGCTCCAAGAGGCACGGACGTGTCCGAATTCTCGCAGGGATGTGCTCAGAACGTACCGCACTGAAGTCCTACGTCCGACACTTTTGAAGTATGACCGCGAAGCTTTCGCGAAAGCGGCCGTGCAGGTCCTGGCACCTTTTCGCCGTTCTTTTGCCGCTCTTTGCTCTTTCCCATCGCCACTCGATCCAACTCTCCTGGCCAGCGAGCCCGGCCCTGCCTTCTGGATTCATTTTCGCTTATGGGCAGTGGCGCGGATGACTGGCAGGTGGCCTCTGTCGGTGTTAGGCGGCAGGGAGCACCCCGCCTCCTTGCGACGGTGCAGAGCCTGTGGGCGCCGGAACGCTTCTCTGCGACACGCCCTGGTCTCGTGCCCCTTTTACGCCAGCGACCGCCGGGACTTGTTCCCAGGCGACGTCCCACCCGACCTGATACTCCAGCTGCTGTTCGGGGACCACACCAGCCCCAGCAGCTTCATCGAGCATATTTCTTTTGTCGGGAAGGTCATTCGGCGTTCTGCGCCGCTGTCTTCTTCCTCGTCTTCCTCCTCTTCCTCCTCTTCCTCCTCCTCCTCCTCCTCCTCGTCCTCCTCCGGTTGAATGTTAGTCTTGCAGCTTTGCCCTTTGAGGCGGGGTTCGCACGTGTACCTCTTAATGTGATGGCCTTCGGGCGCCTCGGCATGCGGACGTTGTCACGCTCGTGGCGCGCAGGCGGCGTCGTCATGATATTGATTGCTATCCTCTTGCGTCCCAGTCGCTGTGTTTTTTTTGCCCTCCCCTCTTCTTCCT
>CAUYUJ010014245.1:353172-378172 GCA_963575745.1 Prorocentrum cordatum | reverse complement strand
TGCGGCCGCCCGCGCCGCGGGCCGCCACAGCGCCTGCGCCTGCGCCGGCGCGGCCCCCGAGCAGCGAGGGAGGTGGTGCCCAGTCTGGGCCCAGAGGCCTCAGGCCCGCTGCGGCACCACCACTCTCTCACCACCACTACCGCCAGCAGCACCACCACTCACTCATCATCACCGCCGTCGCCAGTACCACTACCAGCACTCACGCACCATAGCCATCACCACCGCCACCAACACCACTCACTCATCACCACTGTCACCTCACCACTGTCACCACCATTGGCGATATATCGCCGATAGATCGGCGATGGGCCCCCGATAGCGAATCCGCACGTTCCTCGGCGGGGTAGACCTACCGGGCCTGATTTGGCGATCTGAGCCTATTCCCCCCTCTAACGTTGACTTCTGAATTTCGGCTCGTAGCTCGGCTCTCCAATGGCCGTTCGGGACGTGCAGGGCACCCCTGGAACGCTCTCGGCGAGGTGGAGGTGCCGGAGAGCATCCCGAGGCTGGAACACCGCCGAGAACCGACGAAAACGCCCGACGACCCCCGTCGCCTACACGCAAGAGTGACCCTGGGCAGGAGTGACCTTTGGTGCGCAGTTTTCGGGGGCCGCGGGGCGTCCGCGTCGTCCTTGTCGTCGTCGTCGTCGCGGGCCTCGTCGGCCTCGGCGGCCTCGTCGGCCTCGTCGTCGTCGTCGTCGTCGTCGTCGTCGTCGTCGTCGTCGTCGTCGTCGTCGTCGTCGTCGTAGTCGTCGTCGTCGTCGTCGTCGCCGTCGTCGTCGTCGTCGTCGTCGTCGTCGTCGTCGTTGTCGTCCTCGTCGGCCTCGGCGTCCTCGTCGTCGTCGTCGTCGCCTAACGTTGCCCCAGACCTTCCCCGCAGGGCGGGGGCGCTTTGACAGCACCCCCGCCCGGCACTCGTCGGCCCGGCCGCCTCCGCCTGCCCTGCGGGCCGCGCCGCTGCTGGGGCCGCCGCGGCCTCTGGCGCCCACCTTGCAGGCGGCGCCGCCACGCCGAGGAGGCCGCCGCCGGCACCTGGCGCTGCCGCCGAGGCCGCCGCGGTGGCGGCCGCCGGCGCCTGACACGCGGCGACGTCTCGTTCTCCGCCTCTCCTCACTCTGCCTCTCCTCACTCTGCCTCTCCTGCTCCTCCTCCTCCCCCATGGCCTCCCCCAGCTTCCCCCCGCTCCTCCCTTCCTCCGCTTCCCTCCTCCTCCTCCTCCTGCCCCTCCTCCTCATCCAGCGCCTACCTCCACCTCCTCCCCTATCCCTCCTCCCTCTCCTCTCCCTCCTCCATCTCTATCATCACCATCACCACACCACCACCATCACCACCACCACCATCACCACAGTCGCTATCATAATCATCATCATCATCATCATCATCATCATCATCATCATCATCATCATCATCATCATCATCGTCATCAACAGCAGCAGCAACAGCAACATCAGCATCATCACCGTCATGATCAACACCATCAGCATCGTCAAGATTATCAACATCATCATCAACACCATCACCATCACCATCATCATCGCCATCATCACCATCATGGCCATCACCATCACCATCAGCATCAGCATCAACATCATCGTCATCATCATGAAGATCAACGTCACCACCATGATGATGATGATTAACATCATCACTACCATCATCATCGCCACCATCCTTTATAACCATCACCACCATCACCATCATCATCTCCATTATCATCATCACCATCATCATCATCGTCCCCATCAGCCCCATCACCATCATCATCATCTCCACAAGCATCGTCATCTTGGTCATCATCATCATCATCATCATCATCATCATCATTCTCATCATCATCATCATCATCATCAACACCATCATCGTCATCGTTATCATCATCATCATCATCATCATCATCATCATCATCATCATCATCGTCATCGACATCGTCATATCGTTATCATGATCGACATCGTCAGCATCATCGTTATCATCAAAACATATGAATATTGCTAATTCAACATTATAAAAATACTGAAATTACGAGTAGCAATAAACGTAATGTTACAAATAATAGTAACAGTAGTAATACGGATGCTGATAGAAGGAGCAATAATAAACGATTGCGAATCACCGAAAACTGATAAGCACAGCAATGCTTGTACATATCATAACCATAAAGAACTATCATCGTCGTCATCATCATCACCATCACCACCATCACCATCACCATCACCACTACTTCCACCTCCATCACCACCTCCATCATCCTCGCCCTGCCCTCTACTGGCGCCCGTGCCGCGCGCCGCCGGGGGCCCCTCACTCGGCGCATTGGGAGGAAAACGAGTCCGACATCCACATCTCGAGCCGCTGCGCTTCAACGGCCGCCCCCCCGCCGCCGCCGCCCCGCCGCCCCCCCCCCCCTCCCACGGCTGCTGGCGCGGTGGGCGCCTCAGAAGCCTCGGAGTCGCCGCAAGACTTGCTGCGGCTGCTGCTGCTGCCGCTGCTGCCGGAGCCGCTGCTGCGGCCGCCGTCGCCGCCGCCGGCGCCCGCCCGCTGCGGCGCAGCGCCGGCCTGGACCTGAGCTGGCGGAAGGCTCTCGGTGCTGAGCTGACTTCCGCACCGCCGGAGCCGCGGTGCGGTGCGTGCGGGCGACACCCCCTCCACTCCTTGTCCTTATGAGTAAATCCTCCCTGTCGCAAACCGAGGCCCGTCGGAAGCGCACCCCGAGGCCAGCTTGAGACGTTCCTACCAGCCTGAAACCTGGAAAATGGCAACAGCTTCGCAGATGGAGGGCGGGTGGCAATCGCAAGCGCTGCGCGGATTGGGGCCGTGTAGTTTTCAACATGGTGCTCTCGCCTTAGCGCCACGTATCTATGTTTTACGCGTTTGCAAGAGCTTCACATTTTGAGGGCGGGTGGTTTTCAAAATGGTGCCCTAGCCTTGGCGCCGCGCACATTCGTTTTCAAAATCTGCAATTGCTTAATGGATTGAGGGCGGGTGCTTTTCGAAATGTGGCTCTCGCTCTAGCACTGCGCGCATTCGTTCTAAACATTGTGCACGAATTTCACGGATTGGCGGCTGTTCATTTCAAAATGTAGCTCTCGCCTCAGCGCCGCGAACATTCGTTTTAAATATTTGCAAGAGTTTCATTTCTTCTCATGGCTAACGTACCAGAAAAGGCGTTATTGGAATCAGGTCGCACCAGTTACGTTGATTCGTGGTGTTGGAGTCCCAGGGATGGCGCCCTGGCGCGATTCAGTATCGTCAAGACGCATCAGTCAGCTTGACTCGTGGCGCTGAAGTCCTGAGAGTGGTGTCTTGGCACGCTTCAGGAATCACACAGTTGCCCCCCAGCGGGGCACTTCCTCAGTGCAAGTGGACCCTTGTAGGGGCCTGTGAAGAGGGAGCCTGGAGGGAGGGTCCATGAAAGCTGATGGGCCTTAGGTTTACACTGGTCCTCCTCCTCCTCTTCCTCCTCCTCCTCATCCTTAGAGAAAGGCCACTGGAGAGTTAAAACATATCTCCGAGCAGTTCCCACACGCAGAATGGGACCATAAGGTGTGCCGCCGGCAGAAATTGTATGGTTACTGTGCATGGCGCCAGGCGAGAATCTATCGACACAGGGGCAGGCAGAGCGCGTTTCTTTACTTTCGGCGATCATGGGCATTGTGGGGGTGGGGGGGGGAGGAGCCGGGGGGGGGGGGGTAATAAGGTAACGCCTCCCCCCCCGCAGTGCGCACGGAGGCAGTGCCCGGAGCGCACTGGGGGGGAGGGGAGGGGCGTTACGTTATACGGAGGGGGGAGGGGGGGCCGGGGGCCATAATGCCCATCACTATGCCCCAAGCAATACAGAAACACGCGCGTAGTAGGAACAAGGAAAGGCGACACCAAAACCGGCAGGGCGAGGAGGTGCGAGGAGGCAAGGGGGGTCTCCCTGGTGGTGTGGTCCCCCCCTCTCGCTCGAGACATCCCTAGCCTCCAGCTCGGGGAGGCATCGTGGAACTCCTCGCTGGAGGTGTGCCCCCTAGTGGTGTTGGTGTTGTTTCTCCTTCCTCCGACGTAGTAGATTACCAGCGTGAGATTCCTGGGATGCATCTGTTTGGAAAGAGTCTGGAAGGAGGATTTCGATTTGCAGGATCGGCGAATCGGACTCCGAGGAGATGGCACGCTAGTTCGGGGGCGCAGTGGGGAACCATATATGCAAAAAACCAGGCCCACTGGGCCGACCTTGGGGAAAGCTTACTACTCAGGCCTCCTACGGGCTTCACCCGTGAGTATTGGACGCGCTTTTTGTCCAGGACGGCGTTGTGAAGACGCACTTCTAATAGTTCAGTTGCTGTGCTGGCGCCTTCGGCGTGCTGGCCACAACTTTGCGTGCACGTGCACGGGTATGACGAACGCGTTCGCGAGTGGGTCTTGGGAATAATGATAATAAACCGTCGAACACCACGCATAACCAGAAATATTGACATTTGTATGCAACGTTTTCGAAACAATGTGATCTCGCCAGAAACGACGGAGAGAGCGGAGAACATCAAGACGGGCGAGGGGGGGAAGATGGGAGATCCGTTCGTAATGAAATTATGGAAAAATCACGTTATCTTGCCCTATCTTGCAGTGGCTATACAGATTGCGAGCGCTCGGCTCCTCGGCAGGGAAACTGCTTACACGGTGAAGGATTTTACCATTGACGTCGGGACCTGCCTATACGCCGACGGTATTTTCCGCGCACATGTGGCCTCATCTAAGCAGATGGTGGGACAGTCTTCCAGGTGCTGAAGCAAGCTGGTGAGGCACTTTCGGAGGAGTTGGGGGTGTTTTGGGTACGGACAGGGGGCACTACACTGTAGACAATGGGCGAGGGGGAGGGGACGACAGATATGTTGCTCCCATCGTACTTAAGGACCACATCCCAGAAATGATTTCGAGCACCCGGAAAAGTGTCGAAAGAGTGTCGAAACAGTGTCGGGCGAGTGTCTCCCAGGGCCCGACGCGTGAAAACCCATGGAATTTCGGTACTTTTCTGGTGCTCGAAATTCTTTCTGGTGATCAGGGCTACAGTAGGTTGGAAAATCATAAGGCGACAATATCTTCCAGGACACCGGATGGAGGATGCCCGCTACCTGGGGCCGAAAGTGAACATGATGCAGCCTGCGACGGTGGAGATACGTCGTCGAATTCAAGCTGCTGCACTGGCAGGCTGCTCACCTGGCCAGGTTTGGACTCTTGATGCACCGTGCAGCTGGAAGCGGACACTCTTCTTCAATGTTGTTCCGAATGCTGCTTTGACGGGATTCGAACCAATGCAGCTCACCAAACGTCACTACCGAGAGCTCGATTCGTGCATGGCGAGGTGTGGGAGGAGGGGTCTACAGGGAAGGCCGGCGGTGACGACGGTGGAGGACAAGACTCGGCCGTGGTCGAGTGGTCGGGTGATGCAGCATTGACGTCTAGCAAGTTCCGACACCGATACGCTGGTTCGGCAACTCGGATGGTACCGGAGCTGGGCACTATCCCCCGATAGTCGCAAGCAGGAATTGCGCCTGATGTTTGGAGTCTTGGGCCTGGACAGGCTCGGACCACCGCTGGCAGGAGACTTGATCATGCCGTCGCTCGCCTCGCATTGGCCCAGTCGCATGCAAGAGAACTTTCAACGTGCGGCAGAGCAACTCGACGAGGCTCACGAGGGTGATTCTTGTGCACACCTGGCCCGCTGCCCAGGCGACCTCATCACAGAGTCACAGAGGCATCTCACAGAATATTTCTCCAGATCGACTTCTCATAGATACGAGAAAGGGACATGTTTGTGGTTATTCCTCCGGTGGGATCCTGGGAGCCTGAGGCCACAAAGGAACCCGAAGAGGCTGTGGAGTATCACTGGAGGTGTGACTGGATGGCGGAGTAGGGTGGTCAATGTGGGAGGGCATTTCGAACAAGAAACCTCACGAATCGCATGCGCAGGCTTCACAAGGTACAGCATATGTGTCCAACGGTCACACCGACTAATATATGTATTGTATGCAGGAGAGTAGGCGCATGTTCTTTTAATGTTTATGAGTGCCCCCAGAGGGCCCCCATGAGTGGAAAATGTCCGTCCAAGGGTTCATCGGCGTTTTAGGGAATCAAGCCACCATCACTGCTGGAGTGTAGAGTGCGCGAGTGCCACGCCAGCGACGTGAACGACCTCCGCAGCCATGTGGTCACGAACCGCCTCCCTGCCGAGGTGGCCGTAGCCGCTCGTGGCCGCCTCGCGCGCTGGCAGAACTTTCTCTACGTAGGCTGCACCGCGCAAGCTCGACGTTGCTCAAAGCACCTCGTGGCAAACACCACATATATGTTGCACCACGCAGGGAGCACCGCGCATACATGGTGGACCGCAGGTATCAGTTACACCACAAATAGAGTCCTTCAATCATGTAGTGCATCGCATAGGCAGGTTGCACCACATGCATTGCTTCACATAAGTTGTGCTCTGACCAGTGCGCAACATATACTGCACCACTTAGGGCGCGCCACATATACAACGCCACATTCAGATCGCAACGTATCTTATCCACATTGAATTGCAACACTCACCTGCGGGTCGCGCGGCACAACTTGCACCGAACAGCGTGCACTTGCATATGCATATGCATAGATTAGAGCATATGTTTAGATAGGTATAGGTATTGTTGGGCCCACAGATTGAACCACATAGGTGGCACATCGAGCACGCAGGAGCATACTGTTTGGGGTCCACGCTGTCGAAGATTACTTGTATGTACTATCCGATCAGGTTATCAAAAGAGAATCTGCGCACGAAAGAAGGTGATACAGACGAGGACGGGTCTCAGAAGGGGGGGGAGGAAGACTGGTCTGCGGCCATGATTTTTCCCCATGGCTGGGGCTTCTAAGCCGCGACAAGAACGAGGTAGGCTTCGTAGCTGATCGTGCCAGTCCTCAAGGTTAGTTTCGACTTGCGTAGCACTGACGTGCCCGGCACAACTATCTACTATCTACAATGCGGGCTGCTGCACGTTTCTGGTGGAGACCTCCTGACATGCCATGTCACACGTACTCGCTGATTTCATTGTTCCATCTCTCGTTGCTTATCCTTCCCTCTCTCCCACAAGTGCAAGCAAGTCCCGCTGTTGTCCACATCTGATATGGTCTTCTGGACCTCAGTGGCAGTGGTCAGATGCATTGTCAGAGGGGCGCGCCACTACTCCTTCAAGCTGCGCTTGTTCGTCCTGCCCTGGCTCTGCTTTCGTTGGGAACGCAGAATGGCCCTTCGAAGATACATGCCAGTGTCGGGTGAATCTTGGATGCTACATTCGAAGTGCATACAAGTCATCCTCGAGACAAACGAAACACCGGCATTTAACATCATTCATTCTAGCACGTACGTGAAAAGCTTGACGTGAGAAAACATGTCCAGAAGTGGCGACATTATTCGGGATGGCTGGTAAGACGCCCCCCTTGCCTAATGCCTCGACTCGATGGGAAGAAACTCTTCTTGTGGCTGCGATGAGCTGTCCTTGCAGGCAGGATATGTCATCGCCCTTCCTGTCACGACCCTCCACCACAAGAAGCCACGGATTCCTTGGCCCCTTGGCTTGCGAGGACGGAGTAACATACAATATCCCACACTGTTGTCACACAAGCGACGTGGACACTGCATACGGTCGCGAACTTTGGCTTCGCGTGTCGCGCCGCTGACTCTGGCCCACCACGCCTCGGCGCGACACGCTAACCACGTTTTATTTCGGGCGTTAGCAGAACTGAGTTTAGTGGGACCTGGTTTAGTGATGTGTACTGGGGGACGCCCCCCCCTCGCCCCGTTCCACTAACCAGAACTGCCGTCACCCGAAAAACACGAGCTGCGGCAGACCTGGTTTAGTGATTCTGGCCAATTCAGGGTCTCCAAGGCCCTACGACTAACTGGGTCCCCAGTACCTGGGGTCCCAGCTATACCCGATCAGTTCCCAAGCGCCAACGTCCGGAGCCTTTCCCGGCCTCGCGCCCAGCGGGGCGGAGCGACATTCCGTCGGCTCACGGGGCATGGCGCGTCGACGGGGCCGCCGCCGAGACAGGCCAAGCAGAGGTTCCTGACCGTAGGTCATGTCGCCTAAGCTTAGGTCGGGCATGTCCTCCTACAGGCGGATACGAAAAATCAAAACTACCCCAAAAAGATTCCCAAATTGTCAAAACATGTATTTTTAAACATCGTCCCCAGACTAGTTTTGGACTATTTCTGAATAGATCTCCTGTAGAGGGACAGGCCCGACTTGAGCCGAAGCGTCGCGCTGCAAGGATCTGGCATCACAGGCCCCTCTGATGTCGCGTCTGGGGGGCTGTCCGCTCTCGCGGGCATGCACAAACAAGGCACGCCCCTCTCTCGGGAGCGGCCAAGAGGGGGGTGTCCAAGAGGGGGGGGTGCAAATCATGACCGGCGGCATGTGCGCGGCCCAGCGGGGGGGCCAGGGACGTCATGCAATGAGAAGAGGCGCCATGAGATCTGGGGACATCTCATAGCCCACGCCATGATATCCACCCCCCCCCCCTAGTCGTCACCCCCCTCTTTTCCGCCCCCGCCTCCTGCAGAGGGGCACGCCCGACGTGGCCGCTGGCAGGGCGCGGGGGCCCCTTCGACCCGGGCCCTCGCGCGGCAGGCCCCCGGCGGCGCAGGCCGCGGGGGCCGCGGCGAGCGCGGGGCCGGAGGGGGGGCGGCGGAGGCGAGAGACCCCGGGGAGCGACTCCTCCTCCTCCTCCCCCTCCTCCTCCTCTTCCGCCCCCGACTCTCACTCCAGGCATGCTCCGGGGACGGCCCGGGACAAGGGATCGGATCGCGGACGCGTCGGGGACTTGCGAGACCTGGCGGCTCTGGCGGACGTCCTGGGCGCGGCGGCCTCTCCAAAGCACTTCGGGGCACCTTAAGGCAATCTATCTAAAAAGGAGAAGAGGGAGTAGAAGAAGAAGAAAAAGCAGAAGGCGCAGAAGAAGGAGGAGGAGAAGGAGGAGAAGACGGAAAAGGCAACTTATCTAAGAGGAGAAGAAGGAGGAGGAGGAGAAGAAGAAGATGAAGAAGGAAACAACCAAGAAAAAACAAGAACGCCATGAACATAAACTTTTGGCGTTCCGCGCGGGTTTCTTGGATCCGCGCTGGGCCCCCTCTGGCGGCGCCTCCGGCGCCGCCCCTGGCGCGCTCCGCGCGCCAGGGAGGGGGGTCCAGCGCGGATCCAAGAAATCCGCGCGGAGCGCCAAAAGTTCCTGGCGTGTCTGGCGTGTCTGGCTTGTGTTCGGCGGTTCCTGGCCCGTCTGCTTGTGGCTCGGCGGTTCCTGCCGGATGGGGCTCCCTCCACCCGGCGCCTCCACGGCAAACCGGACTTCGCTGCTGCCGATCTCGCCGTTTCGCTCGGCCTGGCGGCTCGGCCTCCCCCACCTGTCACGCCCCCGCGCGAGGAGGCCCTCGAGCTGCACCTGCAGCCGTCGCGGAAGACGGGGACGACGACAGGTCACCAGACTTCGCGCGTCGCGCCTCCCCAACCTGTCACGCCCCCTCGCGGAGGGGCCCTCGAGCTGCACCTGCAGTCGCCGCGGAGGAGGGGGGCGACGACAGGTCACCAGACCTCGCGCGTCGCGCCACGCGAGGCGCCACGGGGGGGCCACCTCCGCGCAACCGCGAGGCCACCCTGGAGAAGCCCGCCGGTTCTACGACGCGGACCGCGACGCGCGACGCGACACTCTCTTCTTCGCGCCTTCGCGTCGGGGAGACGAGGACTCGAGCTGTGGGGACTCGGGTGTGTCTGACGGGGCCGTCAGGAAAGTGGCGTGACCTAGCCTGAACTATCGCGCGACCTGCCGCTGCAAGCATAGCACGAAAACTGGACCGCCACAACTTACGCTAGGAGCGTCAACAAAAAGCAGTGGCGAGCCCGAGTCCAGGCAAGCTCAAGCCTGACGGGCGGCGTCGCAAAGAGATAGCGTGCCACACCGCTCTCCGAAAGACACGCTGTCCCCCAAAAGAAGGCTTCCTTCGTGCACGCTGCCCCGATCCAGGAGCGATGGGGTCCTTCCGCGCACGCCATTCCCAAGCCAGTTACCAGCCTGGAACATATCACTATCCCTATGCTGGGCACCTCCTCATCACGATGCCAATCTTAGGGATTCCCTTGTTTTTTGAAGGCGAATCCCTAAGATTGTCATCGCCTTTTGGCGTGTCAATCTTAGGGATAGGGATACGTTCGAGGCTGGTAAGCCACGGCTTCCTCCGTGCATGCTGCCCCTACGGTGAGGGGGTCGCGTGTACGAAGCGGGCCGGGCGGCGCCACATCGCACGCCGTCTCCGCGACGCCAGCCGTCCGCACGCCTGGCCGCGGGCGACCTTCCACGAGAGCGCGCGCGCAGGCGTGCGCGCAGGACACTCTCTGCCCGCAGAGACCGCGAACGGCCAGGCCGCGAGCGCCGCCAGGGAGGGCGGACGAAGGGCACGGGGCTGGGGAACCCCGTTGGGTTCGGTCGGGCATGCCCCCCTACAGGCGGATTCCGGACGAAAGCTTTCAAAATGGTCAAAGCATGCTCAGAAATGGTCAAAGCTTGCAGAAAAATGGTCCCCTGACTATCTGTTTACTACTTTGCGAATATCCCTCCTGTAGAGGGACAGGCCCGACGTAAGGCCAGGCCGCAAGCGCCGCCTGGGAGGGCGGACGAAGGGCACGGGGCTGGGGAACGCCGCTGGCAGGGCGCGGGTTTTGGACGAAGCATTAAAACATGAACAACGCTGGCAGGGCGCGGGGGCCGAGAATAGCCCAACAAATGCCCAAAGCTGGCAGAAACCTAGGAGGGAAATTGCCCCCAGACTGTTCCTGTGCTATGTTTGAACACTCCTCCTTCGGGAGCGGCCAAGAGGGGGGTGTCCAAGAGGGGGGGGTGCAAATCATGACCGGCGGCATGTGCGCGGCCCCGCGAGGGGGCCAGGGACCTAAGGAAATGAGAAGAGGCGCCATGAGATCTGGGGACATCTCATAGCCCACGCCATGAGATCCCCCCCCCCCCTGGTCATCACCCCCCTCTTTTCCGCCCCCGCCTCCTGCAGAGGGATACGCCCGACGTGACCGCTGGCAGGGCGCGGGGGCCCCTTCGACCTGGGCCCTCGCGCGGCAGGCCCCCGGCGGCGCAGGCCGCGGGGGCCGCGGCGAGCGCGGGGCCGGAGGGGGGGCCGCGGAGGCGAGAGACCCCGGGGAGCGACTCCTCCTCCTCCTCCCCCTCCTCCTCCTCTTCCGCCCCCGACTCTCACTCCAGGCATGCTCCGGGGACGGCCCGGGACAAGGGATCGGATCGCGGACGCGTCGGGGACTTGCGAGACCTGGCGGCTCTGGCGGACGTCCTGGGCGCGGCGGCCTCTCCAAAGCACTTCGGGGCACCCTAAGGCAATCTATCTAAAAAGGAGAAGAGGGAGTAGAAGAAGAAGAAGAAAAAGCAGAAGGCGCAGAAGAAGGAGGAGGAGAAGGAGGAGAAGAAGGAAAAGGCAACTTATCTAAGAGGAGAAGAAGGAGGAGGAGGAGAAGAAGAAGATGAAGAAGGAAACAACCAAGAAAAAACAAGAACGCCATGAACATAAACTTTTGGCGTTCCGCGCGGGTTTCTTGGATCCGCGCTGGGCCCCCTCTGGCGGCGCCTCCGGCGCCGCCCCTGGCGCGCTCCGCGCGCCAGGGAGGGGGGTCCAGCGCGGATCCAAGAAATCCGCGCGGAGCGCCAAAAGTTCCTGGCGTGTCTGGCGTGTCTGGCTTGTGTTCGGCGGTTCCTGGCCCGTCTGCTTGTGGCTCGGCGGTTCCTGCCGGATGGGGCTCCCTCCACCCGGCGCCTCCACGGCAAACCGGACTTCGCTGCTGCCGATCTCGCCGTTTCGCTCGGCCTGGCGGCTCGGCCTCCCCCACCTGTCACGCCCCCGCGCGAGGAGGCCCTCGAGCTGCACCTGCAGCCGTCGCGGAAGACGGGGACGACGACAGGTCACCAGACTTCGCGCGTCGCGCCTCCCCAACCTGTCACGCCCCCTCGCGGAGGGGCCCTCGAGCTGCACCTGCAGTCGCCGCGGAGGAGGGGGGCGACGACAGGTCACCAGACCTCGCGCGTCGCGCCACGCGAGGCGCCACGGGGGGGCCACCTCCGCGCAACCGCGAGGCCACCCTGGAGAAGCCCGCCGGTTCTACGACGCGGACCGCGACGCGCGACGCGACACTCTCTTCTTCGCGCCTTCGCGTCGGGGAGACGAGGACTCGAGCTGTGGGGACTCGGGTGTGTCTGACGGGGCCGTCAGGAAAGTGGCGTGACCTAGCCTGAACTATCGCGCGACCTGCCGCTGCAAGCATAGCACGAAAACTGGACCGCCACAACTTACGCTAGGAGCGTCAACAAAAAGCAGTGGCGAGCCCGAGTCCAGGCAAGCTCAAGCCTGACGGGCGGCGTCGCAAAGAGATAGCGTGCCACACCGCTCTCCGAAAGACACGCTGTCCCCCAAAAGAAGGCTTCCTTCGTGCACGCTGCCCCGATCCAGGAGCGATGGGGTCCTTCCGCGCACGCCATTCCCAAGCCAGTTACCAGCCTGGAACATATCACTATCCCTATGCTGGGCACCTCCTCATCACGATGCCAATCTTAGGGATTCCCTTGTTTTTTGAAGGCGAATCCCTAAGATTGTCATCGCCTTTTGGCGTGTCAATCTTAGGGATAGGGATACGTTCGAGGCTGGTAAGCCACGGCTTCCTCCGTGCATGCTGCCCCTACGGTGAGGGGGTCGCGTGTACGAAGCGGGCCGGGCGGCGCCACATCGCACGCCGTCTCCGCGACGCCAGCCGTCCGCACGCCTGGCCGCGGGCGACCTTCCACGAGAGCGCGCGCGCAGGCGTGCGCGCAGGACACTCTCTGCCCGCAGAGACCGCGAACGGCCAGGCCGCGAGCGCCGCCAGGGAGGGCGGACGAAGGGCACGGGGCTGGGGAACCCCGTTGGGTTCGGTCGGGCATGCCCCCCTACAGGCGGATTCCGGACGAAAGCTTTCAAAATGGTCAAAGCATGCTCAGAAATGGTCAAAGCTTGCAGAAAAATGGTCCCCAGACTATCTGTTTACTACTTTTCGAATATCCCTCCTGTAGAGGGACAGGCCCGACGTAAGGCCAGGCCGCAAGCGCCGCCTGGGAGGGCGGACGAAGGGCACGGGGCTGGGGAACGCCGCTGGCAGGGCGCGGGTTTTGGACGAAGCATTAAAACATGAGCAACGCTGGCAGGGCGCGGGGGCCGAGAATAGCCCAACAAATGCCCAAAGCTGGCAGAAACCTAGGAGGGAAATTGCCCCCAGACTGTTCCTGTGCTATGTTTGAACACTCCTCCTTCGGGAGCGGCCAAGAGGGGGGTGTCCAAGAGGGGGGGGTGCAAATCATGACCGGCGGCATGTGCGCGGCCCCGCGAGGGGGCCAGGGACCTAAGGAAATGAGAAGAGGCGCCATGAGATCTGGGGACATCTCATAGCCCACGCCATGAGATCCCCCCCCCCCCTGGTCATCACCCCCCTCTTTTCCGCCCCCGCCTCCTGCAGAGGGATACGCCCGACGTGACCGCTGGCAGGGCGCGGGGGCCCCTTCGACCTGGGCCCTCGCGCGGCAGGCCCCCGGCGGCGCAGGCCGCGGGGGCCGCGGCGAGCGCGGGGCCGGAGGGGGGGCCGCGGAGGCGAGAGACCCCGGGGAGCGACAGCCGAGCCGACGCCCTGCGGCGAACCAGCCCCTCCAGGGTGCCCTCCTGCTGCTGTTTCCTTCCTCCTCCTCCTCCTCCTCCTCCTCCTCCTCCTCCTCCTCCTCCTCCCACCTCCTCCTCCTCCCCCTCCTCCTCCTCCTCCCCTCCTCCTCCTCTCCTCCTCCTCCGCCTCCTCCTCCTCCTCCTTCTCCTCCTCCTCCTCCTCCTCCTCCTCCCTCCTCCTCCTCCTCCTCCCTCCCCTCCTCCCCCTCCTCCTCCTCCTCCTCCTCCTCCTCCTCCTCCTCCTTCTCCTCCCTCCCCCTCCTCCCTCCTCTCCTCCTCCTCCTCCTCCTCCTCCTCCTCTCCTGCTCCTCCTCCTCCTCCTCCTTCTGATCATCATAGTCATCATCCTCATCATCATCCTGGTCCTCATCCTCATCCTCATCCTCCTCCTCATCCTCGTCCTCCTCCTCATCATCCTCCTCATTATCATATTCACCAGCATCATCACCATCATAATATTCATCATCATCAGCAGCATCCTCATCATCATCAGCAGCATCATCATCAGCATCGTCATCATCACCAGCAGCAGCAATAGCATCATCATCAACACCATCATCAACACCATCAGCATCACCATCACCATCATCAGAATCATCACCACCGTCGTCATCATCATAAGCATTATCGTCCACATTATCGCCATCATTCTTATCATCGTCATCAGAATCATGAGCATCAGCAGTGTCAGCATTGTAACCTTTGTTGTCAGCTTCCTCATCAACAGCAGCATCATCACCATCATCACCAGCATCAGCAGCATCAGCATCATCCTCGTCCTCACCCTCATCATCATGCTCATCATCATCATCTTCTTCCGCATCCTCCTCCTCCTCCTCCTCCTCCTCCTCCTCTTCCCCCTCATCACCACCACCACCACCACCGCCCAATCATCTTCATCATCATCAGCAGCAGCATCATCATCATCACCATAAGCAGCACCATCATCATCATCATCATCATCAGCAGCAGCATCATCATCATCATCATCGTCGTCATCATCATCATCACCAGCATTGTCATCATCACCATCAGCGTCATCAGCATCATCATCATCATCATCAGCAGCATCAGCATCATCATCATCATCATCATCATCATCATCATCATCATCATAACTGTCACCTTCATCACCATCATCACCACCACCGCCATCGTCATTAAGACCATCAGCTCCACCTACATCATCGCCATCACCGTCATCGTCAGGGTCTTAATCACCATCACCATCATGACCACCACCACCACCACCATCAGCATCATCACCACCATCAGCATCAGCACCACCCTTTCCATCACTATCACCATCACTCATGAGCATCATTATTATCATCGTTATCCTTCTCAAACCTTCTACTCCTCCGCCCAACCGACTGGCCTTGAGAACGAATCTTAGGGAGCTCTTCGAGGTCACCCAGCAGAGACTGGGATGACAGTACACAGCACCTGGCTCCAGCCGCTGGTGCTGGAGCCGAGGCAGCTCCAGAAACCATTATGGCAACGCCCCGCTCGGCACGGCGACGCGTTCCGCAGGTCTCATCCATGCTCCGCGTGGTTCAGCAAGCGTCCAATGCGTGTCCAAATCACCGCCTATGTGACCCTACCCCCCAAAAAAGCATTCCCTATGTGATCTTACCCCCTCCCCTCCCCCGCCCATGCAAGGCAGCCCATTCCCCCCTCCCCCCCCCAACCGCCGCGCGATCCACTCCCACGGGGAGCTGCGTTCCTCACCCCCCTGGGGGAACCCATCGTGTCAGCGGTATCCATGGAGGGCCCCCCCACGGTGGCAGGGAACACACAGCTTCCCCAGCTGCGACTGACCTGCTGCAAGGGGCGACAGCCGAGACCGCTGCCCGCTCGGAGTCCGTGCTCCACCCCAGGGCCTGCAGCGCCGACTCCAGCTCCCGCGCGTCGAGCCTGCCGTCGGAGTTGCTGTCGAACGCGTCGAACGTCTCCCGGATCTCCTGGGGCGGGGCGGCCCCGCACACACACGCACTGGCCGCGCGCCCCGTGTCTCGTGCAATGACGGCTGCAGCCTGGACGGGATGCGCTACGAGTCCCACCTGCAGTCAGCCCTTCCCCTTCGAATGCCATGGAGACGCGGCCCGAAACCCAACGCGAAAGACCTGATACTCCATCGCTTGTGCTTTCCTGCCGCCCCGACGGGGACAGAGGAAAAAGGCGGAAAGAGGATGGACGGCCGAGAAGGAGGATGCTGAGAAGGGCCGAGAGAAGGACGATGTACAACCCCACACCATTCCAACCCGACTTTCTCCCGAACGACGGACAACGGCACGATGCACGGGTGATGACATTCTGGTGGGGCGAGACCTTCCAGGGAAAGGCTGCAAGGGAGGGGGGCAACGCGACAAGGTCCGGGTAAACACGCCCTCCTTGCGGCCCGGACGGCCCAAGTGAGGCCCCAGAGCGGCCAAGACGGCTCCAAGACGGCCCAAGAGGCGCCCAAGTCGGCCTCATATACTTCCAAGATGGCCGAAGCGTGCGTCGAGAGAGCCCAGACCGCCCAAGAGCGTTCCAGAACGGCGTAGTGTGGCGTTAAGACGGCCCAAGGGGGCCCCAAGATGGCCCAAGAAACCATCCAAAGCATGCCTAAGAGGGCCGTTCGAATCTAACAACACTGATGTTCCGTAATTGTTTGAAGTTTTTGTAACAACAACTCGCCTTTTCGGGCTTCCGACGGCCCTAGAAACCCAAGAGATCGCCCTAATACCGCCCAAGAGGCCTCCAGGACGATCCAAGAAGGCCCCAAGACAGCCCAAGAGGGCTGTCAAAACTGCTCGGCAGGGTCCCTAGAGGCTTCCAAGAGAGCCCCTAGGGGGGCCATGTGTGACCCCCAGAAAGCCCAAGCCCCCCCAAAACGGCCGAAGAGGCATCCACGAGGAGCCCAAAGACAGCCAGAGGAGGCAAACGCATTGATGTTTCGTAGGTGCTTGACTTATTGTTTGTCTTCTCGCCTCTTCGGCCCGCCTAGATCCGCCGAAGATGGCTTTGGGAGCCTCCGAGATTGCCCCACGGCGGCCCAGGAGGCTGCCAAGAGAGCCCCAAGACGGCCCAAGAGGGCCCCAAGACAGCCGCAGAGTCCCAGGACGGCCCACGAGGTGCCCAAGATGACCCCACGAGGCTCGCAACAGAGCCCCAAGAGTGCCATAGGAGAAGGCCCAAGAGGGCCTAAGGGGGCCCCAAACGGCCCAAGAGGGCCCAAGGACGGCCTGGAGAAGCCAATGCGTATACTTTCGCGAGCTGTTTGCTGGATGTTTGCGTTGTGATTTTGCAAACTCCCAACACTAAGGCTCCTTTGAAAGGACGGTGGTGGAGGTTTCGGGCCCAAAGACGGCCCAATGACAGACGCAACGTTGACGCCAAGGCTCTCGCCAACGGACGGCCCAATGACGGACACAGCTTTTACGCCAAGGCTCCCGAGAGCTCTAGGTGACTGGAAACAATCTTTCACACGGGTCGGTGACGTACACAACCTTGAACGCCAAGGCTACGAAGAATGAACAGTGGCGCGGAAAGCTCTTAACGGTAAGGCTGTAAGGCTCCCTAGAGCGAACGGCGACGTCAGCAGCTCTTAACGGCAAGGCTCAAAACAGCGAACGGGGGCATTAACAACTCGTGACGCCAAGGCTCCAAAGAGGAAGCAGTGGCAAAAGCAACTCTCAACGCCAAGGCACCCGATAACAAAGCGTGACGTACAGAGCTTTCAACGCCAAGGCTCTCAAGAGAGAACGGTGCCATGAACTCTCTGGGGCCAAAATCCTGACTTTCCGTTCCCCTGCCGGCCCAAGTAACGGAAAGAGCGAGGTACGAGTGATGACGTTCTGGTGTGGGCGAAGCCCTAAAGGGAGGGGTTCCATGGGGAGGGGCGAAGCGTGTGGAGATGGGCGTTAATGGCCTTTTTCGGGTTGTCCCTCGGGTTTTTGCATGTTTTTCGGGTTCTCCCCCAAGACGGCCCAAGAGCGCTCCAAGAGAGCCCAAGACCGCCCAAGACGGCCCAAGAGGCCCCCAAGAGGCCCCCAAGAGGCCCCCAAGAGGGCGCCAAAACGGCCCAAGAGGGCGCCAAGACGGCCCAAGAGGCGCCAAAGACGGCCCAAGAGGGCCCCAAGAGGGGGACCGCGAACCGACAAGTCTAGCCTTTCGCCCCAAGAAGCTCCCAGGAGGCCCCCAGAGCCCCCCAAGAAGCCCCAAGAGGCCCCCAAGAGGTTCCCAAGAGGCCTCCAAAAGGGCCCGACAAGGGCCCCAATAGGACTCCCAAGAAGGCCCAGAGACGCCAAATAGAGAGCGATCGGTAACGCAAAAAGCTCTTCACACCAAGGCTCCCAAGAGCGAACGGTGACGTAAAAAAGCTGATAAGACCAAGGCTCCCAGCAGAGAGCGGTGACGTAACAAGTTCCTGACACCAAGGCCCAGCCAAGGCTCAGGAACGGGCGGCAACGCAACAATCTCTGAACACCAAGGCTCCCAAGAGCGAGGGGTGACGTAACAAGCTCTCAACGCCAAGGCTCCCAGTACGAACGGTGGTGTGAGTAATTTCGGTTTCTGTTTCTGAAGCGCTCTTTCCGTTTCTGTGCTGGGCCAGGTAATGTATGTATACTCGAATCTGGTCTAATCGCCACGTGGAGGACAGAAATGAAGTCCGGTATCCAGTGCTGGTGCGAGCATGACAGACTGCAATGGCCTCTTGACACGCATAGGCGCGGTAACGGCTAAGCCACATGACACATACGCACGTCTGGAGGCCCGTGGTGTGTGCGCAAGTGTGCGTGTGTGTGTGTGTGTGTGTGTGTGTGTGTGTGTGTGTGTGTGTGTGTGTGTGTGTGTGTGTGTGTGTGTGTGTGTGTGTGTGTGTGTGCGTGCGTGCGTGCGTGCGTGCGTGCGTGCGTGCGTGCGTGCGTGCGTGCGTGCGTGCGTGCGTGCGTGCGAGTGTGCGTGTTGGTGTGCGGATCCCTGCGCCATCTGCTGCAGGGCCAGCCGCGCGCGTTCTCTAGCTGCTCGGGTGACATGCTCCGCCTCGTCGCTACGCGCGACGCCGCGACTGCCGAAGAAGTGTGTGTGTGTGTGTGTGTGTGTGCAAGGTCTTCGGCACCGCCTGCACTCCCGCACCCTCCGGCCGCCTGAGGCCCCGCCCGCCCGCGCCCTGTCTCCCCAATTAAGGCTACCCGCGCCCCGCCTAGCTCTTGACCGGAAGGGGCCCGCTCCCGACCCGCCGACCAAAAAAGTGTGTGCGTGCAAGAGGGGCGGCCACAACACAAACGCATTCCAGGTGGAGCGACCGGCGAACGCGCTGAGCGCGTGGGAGTGAGTGATTGAACTTTGGAGGCCGTCGGACCCACTGGACGGCAAACACAACTTTGACGCTGAGGCCGCCTCTCCAGACCTCCTTCTCCTCGTCCTCCTCCTCCTCCTCCTCCTCCTCCTCCTCTTTCTCCTCCTTCTCTTCCCTCTGCCTCCCTGCTCCCCCCCAATCCTCCTCCCTCTAATTCTTTCTCTTGCTCCTCCTCCTCCATCCACCTCTTTTTACCTCCTCCTCCTCCTCCTTCTCCTCCTCCTTCTCCTCCTCCTCCTCCTCCTTCTCGCTCTGCCTCTGTTTCTTGCTCCTCCTCCTCCTCCTCCTCCCTCCAACTCCTTTTCTTGCTGCTCCTCCCTCTTCCTCCTCCTCCTCCTCCTCTCCCTCCTCCTCCTCCTCCTCCTCCTCCTCGTTCTCCATTCCTTCTCCTCATAGATAACTCCTCCCTGTCGCACCCCGAGGCCGGTTTTTAGGGCGGGCCGGGCGTCTCGCCTGAGACTTCCTCACCATGTATGACTCTGAAGCTTAAAAAGTGGCAACGGTTTCACAGATGGAGGGCGGGTGGTTTTCAAAATGTGGCTCTCGCCTCAGCGCCGCGCACATTCGCTTTAAACTGATTCAAGAGTTTCACGGATTGAAGGCGGGTCGTTTTCAAAATGGGACTCTCGCCGTAGCGCCGCGCACATTCGTTAAACAAGAATTGCAAGCGTTTCGCGGATTGAGGGCGTTTCCTTTTCAAAATGTGGCTCTCGCCTTAGCGCCGCACGCACTCGTTTTTTAAATGTGCAACAGTTTCACGGATTGAGGGCGCGTGGTTTTCAAAAGTGGCTCTCGCCTCAGCGCCACGCACATTCGTTTTAAACGGATTGAGGGCGGGTGGTTTTCAACATGTGGCTCTCGCCTTAGCGCCGCGCACATTCGTTTTAAACATTTCTAAGAGTTTCACGGATTGAGGGCGGGTGGTTTTCAAAACGTGGCTCTCGCCTTAGCGCCGCGCACATTCGTTATCAAAAAAAGAGTTTCACGGATGTTCAGCGGTTCCTTTTCAACATGTGACTCTCGCCTTAGCACCGCGCACATTCGTCTTTTAAATCTGCAAGAGTTTCAGGGATTCCCATGATCAGCGTACCAGGAATGGTGTTTTGGAAGGACTCAGGATTATGCGGGCGCAACAATTATGTTGATTCGCTGTGCTGAAATCCCCCAAATGGCGTTCTGGCACGACTCTGGATCGTCAAGACGCAGCAGTCAGGTTGATACGTGGCGTTGAAATCCCGAGAATAATGTTTTGGCACGTTTCAGGATCTTCAAACTGTTGTCTTCCAACGATGCAGTTCCCTCAATGGAAATGAACCGTTGTAGGGGCCTATGAAGAGGGAGCTTGGAGGGAGGGTCAATTCCAACATCGTTGATGACTCTTGGGTTTCCACTGGTCCTCCCTCTCCTCCTCCTCCTCCTCTTCCTCCTCCTTTTCCCGCATGTCCATCCTCCCCCTTGTTCAAATCCTCCTCTTTGTTTTCATTCCCCTCTTCCTGATCCTCGTCCTTCTCCTCCTCCGCTTTGTCCTCCTCCTCGTCCTCCTCCTCCTCCTCCTCCTCCTCCTCCTCCTCCTCCTCCCTCTTCCTCCCCGGATCCCCTCGAGTCTTGAAGGCGTGGATGAAGGCCAGAACAGGCGCCCCGGGAACGGGGGCTGCAGAACCACTCCCACTCAACCAACGCCTGGTCTTGTCGCCCGCTGGAGGGCTGATGCTCCACACACACACACACACACACGCGTCATCCTCGTCATCCTCCACATCCTTCGCCTCCTCCTCCTCCTCCTCCTCCTCCTCTCCTCCTCCTCCTCCCTCCTCCTCTCCCTCCTCCTCCTTTCCTCCTCCTCCTCCTCCGCCTCCTCTTCCTCCCTCCACCTCCTCCTCCTCCTCCCTCCTCCTCCGCCTCCTCCTCATCCTCGTCCTCCTCCTCCGCCTCCGTCTCCGTCTCCTCCTCCTCCTCCTCATCCTCCTTCAGATCCTTCGCCTCCTCGCACCCTTGATGCGTCCTTCGAGGAGATCTCCGGAATTCCGGACCAAACACCCTGGAGGTCACCAGAGGCCTTCAGAGGCCTCCCAAGGTCAAGGAAGGGTTAGAAACGCCAGCAACGCAAACATACCCTCGATATTCGCAGCCCTGCTCGAAACAAGTGCAGATGGAATCTTCACCACTGCGTTTGACAGCATTGTGAGCTTCTGCGGCCATGCGGCGAAGCGAAGCTGCCGGCGGCCGCCCAGGCGCCCTCCGAAAATCCTTCTTGGAACCCATCGAGGGCCATGCCTGGCCGCGGCGGCACCTGCAGCCGCAGCACTGGCACTGGGCATTGGCGGCGGCGGCGGCCACAGAGGCATGCTGCGAGGGCATTGTCAGCAGTGGTGGTCCTCCTTTTCCTCCTCCTTCCCCTCCTGCTCCTGCTCCTCGTCTTTTCCTTCCCTTGCCTGCCCTACGGGTTCCTCCATGACGGTTGGCAGGTGGTCCCGCCATCACGCGGCCACGACCGCGGAGGGAGCGCCCGTCACGCCATGGCGCCCGGCGGGAGGCGGAGGGACGGAAGGCGCGAACAAATCTCCTGGTGTACATCGCCTGGGGCCGTGGGCGCGATTTGATGGGGGGACGATAAACGAGGGAGGGGGGAGGGGGGAAGGAAGGTGCCCTTTTCGGGCCCTCAAGGGCTCCTTCTCGGCAGTCCTCGCCGCCCCCCCCCATTTATTTCCCCACCGTTACGCGCCCCCCCAGGGCCACAGGGTGGCACACTTCCGGGAGAGACCTGCGAGCAACCGATGATGGCTCCAAGCGCACACAACACAATCGGCGTCAAGAACTACGCGCACTCGCCTCCACAACTGGCAATCACAGGCTGCAAACGACCGCCTTCGTAGCCATGCTCACCTGCCGAACTCTGACCGGCCGCGCCCCGCCAACCGCGTGCCGTCTTGCGACCACGTACCGTTGTTTGCATACAGCTCGTACATTGCAATGAAGCGTGCATCGGTAACACCATACTCCTCTAGCAGAGCTAGATACTCTGGCATTGCCATCACAGCGTCCAGCAAACGTCGTAGCCGGGGATGTTGCTGAAACATGTCGTAGCCACGGTAATGCTTGAGGACGACTCCGAAGCGGTGCAAGAAAACAGCGGAATGAACATCGGCGAGTGTGCAGGACGCACCAACGCAGAAGTCACTTTTGTCTTCCAAGACGGCAGCAAACTTGCTCAACGCTGCGCTGAGCGTCTTTGCAATCTCTTCATCCTTTGCAGGGTCCTGGTTCTTGAGCAGTGCCACCATAGGACCGGGCAGCGCGTTGGCCATCTTCATCGCAAGCCTCACCTTGCTGGCGTCTAGCGGATCAATTGGGACAAGTTTACGAGCCGTGCACGGTGACGTAGCGTCGAAGTACTCCGCGACGATCTCCGATTCACGGACAACATCACCAGTGTCCAGCAGCAGTGTAGGCACCTCTCCAGATGCATTGACCTCTCGTTTGAACCACTCCTTGTATCTGTGTAGATCATCCAAAGATTTACCACGAAATAACCCGAACACGTCACCTTTTGCGATTCCCCACTTGTCCATCAGGCCAAACTGATTTGTGGTTGGCATATTCTCTATCCTAACACCACTCGCTGGCCGGAGCTTCAGTGCGAACATGGCGCGCACCGCGTAAGGGCAACCCATGTTGGCATACAGGGTGGACTCGCACTCACACTCCGTCTTTTGTTTCACCGCGGTAGTTACCGCTCCTGCGGCACCTGCAACAAGTGTCAGGGCACGAGCCCTGCTCAGATGTCGCTGACCATCCAAAGTGTACGTGTCAGGCAACGGGCTGCGGCGGAGGCATGCCAAACCACCACGATATCGATACCACATTGTTCGCAAGGGTCCACCGCAGCTGTTTGCGAGTGACAGGAAACTCGGGAACATCGCGGTACTGCAGACTTGAGAAACTTGGTACGGATCCGAGCATCGAGACATGCTGTTGCTGATGCGAATGCTGACAATGATGGTGGTTATAATGGCATCAAAACCCCGAGGCCAGGCACCGACGATCATGAACGGGGTGGAGGATGGTAGGCAGGAGGGGAAATAAGGAGAACGACGGGGGGGAGCGCGGGAGGCGGAGCAGGACGACGAGGAGCAGCAGCAGGCGCAGGAGGGAAATCTGCAGAATCAGGAGGAGGAGGAGGAGGAGAAACTGGAGGATGAAGAGGGACGTTCTGCTCTCCCCTTCCTCCGCGTCCTCCTACCTTCCCCCCTCCGACGGGGCGGCCTGGGTCGCGGGGTAAAGACCGCGGCAGGAGAGCCTCCCGGCTGGGGGCCCCCCCTGCTGGCTCGGCCCTCTCGCTGCGAGCGGGACTGCATGCTGCACGGGCCGCGTGGGAGGGAGGGGGGAAAGGACGAGGAGAGGCGGGGCGGACGAGGAGGGGGGCAGGCACTGTGCGGGGGTAGGGGCAGGGCGGGGTGGGGCCCAGAGCGCGGGGGAGAAGAGGAGGAGGGTTGCGCCGAGCAGGGGGGGAGGGGGGGAAAGAGTGATGCGGGAACACGGCCCGCCCGTGGGCGCCTCGTGGACGTCACGTGCGCCGGCTGGGATTCCCGGGCCTGGGGACAAAAAAAGACGAGAAGGGGGAGGAGGAGGAGAAAGAGGAAGGATGGTGGGGAGGAGGAGTCGGACACACGCAAGAGTGACCCCAGGCAAGAGTGACCTTGGGTGCGCGGCTTTCGGGGGGCCGCGGGGGGGGCCAACCCCAAGCGCGCAAGACGCTACTATCGCATCGCGTTCGGCGACCGGGGGACCCCAGTGGGCCCGCACCGAAGGTCACTCGGTTGAAGGGCCACTCTTACGTGTAGTCGATGCTGCAAGGAGGAGGAGGAGGAGGAGGAGGAGGAGGAGGAGGGTCGATGCTTGAAACGATGCTCGGGACAGGGGTGCCCCGCGTCGCGTCCCCCGACCCTTCTCTCCGAGCGCGCTCCAGGGCGCCCGGCCGCGCGGCGCGCGGCCGACCCGCGTCCCCGCCCTCGCCAGCGGCGCCCTCGCCAGCGGTCGGCAGCCGCCTTCGCCGCCGCCCGCGAGCCGCCCAGCGGCCGCGTCAGCCCTTCGCCTGCAGCAGCCTGCCCAACGCCCGGAGGTCGCTGGGGATGACGACCACGATTTTCCGATCGATCTCGAGACGACAGTTTTTTTTTTTTTTGTTTTTGTTGTTTTTTGTTTAAACAAAAAAAAGACTATATGGCGTCAGTGAAGAAAGTGCTTCATCAATTTCCTGATTTGGCCACTTTCCGGGTTCTCCAAATCCGTCTCCCAAGAATTTCGAGCTTAAAAATGAATCAATATTACGCGATGCCACCGAGCAGGCCTGCTGTAGCAGCAGCAGGCGGATGAACGGGCCCCGCTGGCTGCCCTGCTGGCCCTCGGCCGCTGTGCGCTGCAACGTCCGCGCGGATTCCTTGGATCGGCGCAGAGCACGCCAGGGGCGGCGCCGGAGGCGCCGCCAGGGGGCTCCAGCGCCGATTCGAGAAACCCGCGCGGACACACGAACGTTTATGTTTATGCCATTCTCGATGAAGGAGAACCCCTCCCTGCCGGCAGAGGTGCCTGGCCAAAAGCGCCTCCTTGCCACGGCGACCGACGACGCGCGGGACCACGCGCTGGGTGGGCGCCGGATCCGTGGCCTCGCGGGCCGGGCCCCTGGGCCGCGAGGGCCGCGCCCTGCGAGCACGAAGATACTTTAACCCCTCGAATCTATTGCGAAGTGTCCCCCCGCGGCAGCCTCTGCTGATAGGGGGCGCGCCGCAGGTGCACCCTCGCCCTCTGCGCTTCACCAGCCTCCCCCTCTCCACTTCTGCTCGTCGTCGTCGTCGTCGCTGTCCTCCTCCTCAATTCCCCCCCCCTCCTCCTCCTCCTCCTCCTCCTCC